>CM032490.1:8778368-9297284 GCA_019059595.1 Marasmia exigua
CTTGAGGAGGGTTCTTTTAGGTTGTCGGAAAAAACTAAACTGTGTCGTGTCATGTGTCGTCGGGTTTTCTATGGCAACCGACCCTATTGATATTCCCATTTCTATAGCGGAACTAGCCGCTATGTAAGGGAGCTATCAATTTTGTCTGAGAGACAAGGACGCATGTATTGTCGCGTCGTTCGTCCTTGTCTCTCATTCCTATCTATTCTAAGTGTAGGCTAACCCTATTTTTAGCGTACACTTAGACCTATTCTACCTATTTCCTACCAGTACATCAGACTTAACCTACGGGATATCAATCAAACGCCAATAATCAACTATTTATTTCTAAAAAACTTATTCTAATACAATTTTCCTTATACTAACTTATAATTATTACAATTTACTTATATCTAATCACAAATTAATAGTCACTAAAATCACTTTACGTCACAAATCAACGGGCTAGCACCGGCGTCCGTAACAGTTCTCCCCCCGGCGTAGCTTGCGTAGCCTCTTCCACCAGGACGACGAGTTTGCTGACTGGTCGCTTAAATAGGCCAGTCTTCGTTTTCACGTCGGCAACTCGTATGCCGCCGTCTGGTCCTTGGTATGTCTTCTCTATGCGACCCATAGGCCACACGTTGCGAGGCAGAGTGCTGTCCACGACAGCTACGACGTCTCCGATTTTGACCGCCTGCTTATGGTTAGTGGGCTCGCCGCGCGGTACTAAGGTGGGTAAGTACTCGCGCAGCCAGCGACGCCAGAAGTGGTCGGCGAGCGCTTGGGCAGCACGCCAAGTTCGGCGGTCGGCTTCGTCGCAGGGCCCGGTGGTAGGCAGGACCGGTCGATGACCCCAGCAGGAAGTGATTCGGTGTCAGTGCTTCCGGGTCGTTCGGGCTCACGCTAACGTGCGTAAGTGGGCGGGAGTTTATTGAGAACTCCGCTTCGGTGAGCAGCGTGCGTAGTACTTCGTCGCTCGGCGCTTTCTCTCGTAGTGTCGCAGCGAGAGCGGTTTTCACTGACCGCACGAGTCGCTCCCAGGCGCCTCCTTGATTGGGCGCGCCAGGGGGAATGAAGCGCCACTCCATCCGACGCGTCAGGGCTTCGTCTTGTAGCGCGGGCGCCCACTCGGCGTAGGCAGCTCGCAGCTCGTGGTCCGCTCCTCTGAAGTTTGTCGCGTTGTCCGAGTACATGAGTCGCGGCCATCCACGTCTCGCTGCCATTCGTCTCAGCGCCATGATTGCAGAGTCGGTGGATAGTGAGGCCACCAACTCCAAGTGCACGGCGCGCGTTGTCAGGCAGGTGTATAGGGCCCCCCATCTCTTCTCGCGGCGGCGCCCAATTTTGACCATAATCGGGCCAAAGTAGTCCACGCCGCAGTTGGTGAACGGGCGGTGGAAGGGGTCGAGGCGCGCTCGCGGTAGGTCCCCCGTCGTCGGTGTTCGTGGTCGCGCCCTCCGCACTCTGCATAGTGCGCAGGCGCGTTCGACGGCGCGTACTGTGGGTCGCAGATGAATGACCCAATACCGCTGCCGCAGGTCGTTGGTGACACGTTCACGGTTCGCGTGTCCCGCCGCGCAGTGTTCGCGCAGCACGATGAGCCGTGTCAGCGGGTGTCTGCCATCCAGGATGAGGGGCCTCTTCGTGTCGATTGGCGCGGTCGCTGCACCGATGCGGCCTCTCACTCGCAGGGCGCCGTCCTCAATCACGGGGTCTAGCTTATATAGCTTACTAGACCGCGTAACCGGGCGCGATGACTGCAGTTTCTTCATTTCTTCTTCGAAGTCGTCTTGCTGAGCGCGCTGTATAAGGGCGCGCTCCGCTCGCTCGATGTGTCGGTGTTCGAGGCGCTTCGCTCGGCGCCGGCAAATGTCAATGAATGCCAGCACACGCGCCGTTGCTCGTACTAGCGTCTCGTACTTGGAGAAGCGTGACGGATCAGGCAGCCATTCCGCGTCGCGTCGGTCCCCGCCGTCATATGTATGCAGAACTTCGTGTTCGTCGTCGTCTGCGGCGGGTTGGTGCTCCCTAGGCCACATTTCCTCGGATAGATAGAGGAATTTGGGCCCGAGGAACCAGCGGTCGCTCGCGGTGATGCTTGTGCGTGCGAATCTGGTTGCGTCGTCGGCCACATTGTCGTCGGTGGGCAGCCATCCCCACTCATCTCGATGTGTGAGCTCCGCTATTTCGCCCAGTCTGTGTGCGACGAACGGTGTGTACCTCTTCTTATCGTTGCGCACCCAATGCACCACCGTCGAAGAGTCAGTCCAGTATCTTGTTGTCTTGACCTCGATGCTATGTTCTTTTTTCAACGCGTCGGCGAGTCGGGCTCCGATGACAGCGGCTTGCAACTCGAGGCGGGGAATGGTCTGGACGCGTCGCGGCGCCACCTTTGATTTGGCAGCTGCTAGCGCCACGTTGATTTTTCCATGTTTGTCTTCAATCCGCCAGTAAGCCACTGCTGAGTAGGCCTGCTCGCTCGCGTCGCATAGCACGTGTAATTGTACGCGCTCGTAGCCTCTCGGTGCGTAGCATCTCGGTAAGCGGAGGCGCGCTATCTCTGGTAGGTGAGATAGCCACTCCGCGAAAAGTTCTTGCTCTTCTGCTGGAATAGGGTTGTCCCAGGGTATTTGTAGTCTCCATAGGCTCTGCAACACAATCTTCGCCCGAATCGTGTACTGGCTGAGTAGCCCCAGCGGGTCATAGATGGACATGACCGCACTGAGCGCTTCTCTTTTCGTCGGCGCGCGTTCTTGTGCGCGAACTTCGGGCGGTACTCGGTTCATAGAAGTGTTGAACCCCAGCTGGTCTTCCTCTGCATTCCAGACGAGTCCGAGGATCTTGTTTTCGGGCCCGTCTCCCCCCAGTGTTGCGGGCGTCGTCGCGTGCAACTCGGTCGGCACGTCGTTGAGAATTTTCTTATTGTTCGCGCTCCACCCACGCAGTGTAAAGCCGGCCGCAACGTGCACTCTTCTTATTTCTTCAATGGCGGTCTGGGCTTCCTCTTCATCCTCGTAGCTGGCCACCAGGTCGTCCATATAGTGGCTTCGAGTGATGGCTTCTAGTGCTCGCGGATGTTCGTCGGCGTGTGCGCGCGCGTTGTAGTCGCGCACAAAGTGAGCCAGGAAGGGCGAGCTCGCCGCCCCGAATATCATGCTGGCCATCTTGTAGTGTCGCGGAGGATTGTCTCTGTCTGCGCCCCGCCATAAGAATTGCTGCGCTGGCTGGTCATCAAGTCGGATTTTGACCCTCAGGAACATTTCTTGGATGTCAGCAGTGACGGCGATGGGTTTTTCTCTGAAGCGATACACAATGCCCGGGAGAGATAGCAGTAGGTCGGGTCCCTCCAGCAGGTAGTCGTTGAGACAGACGCCATGGCTTCTCGCTGCTGCGTCAAAAACCAGTCTCTGTTTGTCGGGCTTGTTCGGGTTCTGCACGGCAAAGTGAGGTAGGTACCAGCAGACGGGGCTCGATTTTTCTGTCCCGTCGCATGGCACGGCATACCCCTTCGTCAGCAGATTTTCTATCTGCGCGGTGTATTGTGCGGCAAAGTCTGGGGCCGCGTCCATCTTCTGTTCAATTTTTCTTAGTCGTCGTAGTGCTGCGTTGTAGCTCGGCGGCATGGATGGGTGATCGTCTCTCCACGGCAGGCCAACTTCATATCCAGTAGCGATTTTCTTGATTGATTTTTCTGCAATGTCAGTCGCTCGTCGATCTGCGTCACTCACGCGCGGTTCTCGCGCGACGCCGAGCGCCTCAATCTTGAAGTGATGCTCCACCAATTCGTGAAGTCGCTGGTCGTGCTGTGTCTTGTCAACTACGCGCCGATCGGGCTCGTAGATATGTAGCACGTTCTCTCGCTGGTAGATGAAGCTGCGTGGTACGGTGCCATGTATCACCCAGCCGAGCTGCGTCCTTGATGCGGCCGGTTGATTCGGGCCGCCGACTCGAAGCTCCCTGCAGACTATGTGCTCCCAGTGGTCAGAGCCCACTAGGAGGCCTGGGCGTGCTAGTCCATAGCACACCGCGTCCTTGTCTAGGTCTCGAAGGTGGTCTTGCCTCATGACCGCCTCTGGTACTGCCTGTTGGTGTAGGCGAAGGTTTTTCATAGTGCGGGCGCGCAAATCGTATATCGCGCTTTTGTGTCGGCCCCGCACCTTGATGTTGACGAGCTTGCTTCTCTTCTCTTCTTGCTTCATGTTGACGCCGTGAAGATGAAGTGGTTGCGTCGGCCCCTCTGCGCCGATGTCTCGCGCCAAGTCTTCGTCGATGAGAGTGATAGTAGCTCCCTCGTCCAGCAGCGCGAAAGTGTGTGCTTCGCCTCGCGGCCCAACCACAATGACCGGACACATCTTGAGTAGGACCGATCGTTGGCTGGTGGTGTTGGTTGGGGACGCCACCGATAGCGCCGTCGCGTTGTTGGTAGGTGGCGTACTCGGTGACTGCTGGCTCGTCGTTGCTCTCTCTTCATGGTGCAGTGTCGCGTGATGTGGGCGGTGACACTGACCGATTCCGCAGCTCTTCGCCTTGCAGCCGGTGTATCGGTGTCTTCGCTGCACACATTTGAAGCACAGCCGCTTCTCTCGTACAAAATTCAACCGCTGGTCCACTGACAGTGCCTTATAGGCTGAGCACTGTGTCAGCGGGTGGGCTTGTTCGCAGCTGGGGCAAGTATCTATTTCTTCCTTCGCTGGCTCGGCTACGACGGTGTAGACAGGTGGTGGTCTTCGTCTCGGAGGTTGTACTGCAGCAGGCCTGGTTTCTTTCTTGATTGCTGCCACTGGTGTACTGCTGGTAGGCGATGCGTAAGTGTAGCGCAACGCCCGGTCCGCCTCTCGCATAAGGAAGCGAGAAAGCATAACTATTTCCGGTTCTGATGATCCGTCGTTTTCGCTGGCGTAGTCGCACCATCTTGATCGTAGATGCGGGCTCAGTTTATCTAGCACCTCTCTTGAAAGTAGCGGATTGTAGAGGTATCCGCGTCGGTCGATACTTCTGAGCACGTAAATGATGTTCTGCACCTTGATCGCGAAGTTGTTAAAGTCCGCCGATGAAGCGCCAGGTTTTGGAAGCTTCTTGAGGTCATCTAATGCTTTATCAATAATGACCTCCGGTCGTCCAAAGCATTGCTCCAGTGTCTTCATAATTGTGTTCGGGTTCGTAGCCGTGTGTAGTAAAGCGGCTACGGCGTCTCTCGCTTCACCGCGAAGGCAGCTTCTCAACCGTTGTATGTTCTCAGCCGGCGACACGTCATACATACGCGTGCTGTCCCGCATCGCGGCCTTGAATGGTAGCCACTCATTGGCTGCACCGCTGAAGGTCGGCAAATCAACATGCCGCAATCGTGGTCTCGCCATCCTCTCTAATGTTTCTGCAAGCTGCTCTACACCGCTCTTCGATCGCGTGGGCGTCGGTGAACGCGCTCTCTTTGGCTCGAAGCGCAGCTGCCTTGGCTCCTCCCTCGCAGCACCCCTCTCCCCCTTCTCCCCCCGCGGGGTGGGGGCGGGGTTGGTTCTCAGCCAGTTGTCGACTCTCAGATCTTCAACTCCTTGTCCCGCTACGACGTCTTGAGCCTCTTCTTGCAATGCAGTTACTTCGACAGCAAGCCTTTTTCGAATTAATTCCGCTTCCAGTTGAAGTTGTTGTCTTCTAAGTTCCGTGAGTTTCTCAGCTGCTTCTAGTTCTGCGAGTTGGGTTCGAAGCGCTACGCTGGCGTTGGATCGCTGCGAGCGCACCGATAATGCCGGTGAAGTAGGCCTCTGTTGTGTCTTGTCAGGAGCTAGTTGCACTTTGTCTGCTACCAGCAATTTTTCTTCGCCTGCGTCGACCGTCGGTGGTATGGCACGCTCCGGTTGCGCTGCCATCAGTAATTCTTCCCTCCTTCGATGTCGTCGCTCCGGTGAGGTCGGAGGATCCAGCGATAATCGTCGCTGCCTCTCCATTTCGATGCGTTGTTCTTCAAGCGCGCGTCGTTGTTCCTCTGCGTCGCCTTGGCTCCTGGTTACCACCATTGGTAACGGCGGCGCAGCGGCGTCCAATTAGCGCTGATATCTTCCAATCGATCCGACCCTCGAAGGACCAGCAGATGTCGTGGACTGTATGTTGGGGTTTTTTCTTTCTTTATATCGCGTCGGTGTCAGCGTCCACGCACCGATATGGCGAGGCGTCGTCGGGCGGGGAGCGGGGTGCGGGGCGCGGGGCGTTGATAAGAAACCCGTTTTTTATGTTGTGTCGCAGGCGCTTGATACCCCTAGGCCCGTCCGTGTACTGGCGTCTTGAGGAGGGTTCTTTTAGGTTGTCGGAAAAAACTAAACTGTGTCGTGTCATGTGTCGTCGGGTTTTCTATGGCAACCGACCCTATTGATATTCCCATTTCTATAGCGGAACTAGCCGCTATGTAAGGGAGCTATCAATTTTGTCTGAGAGACAAGGACGCATGTATTGTCGCGTCGTTCGTCCTTGTCTCTCATTCCTATCTATTCTAAGTGTAGGCTAACCCTATTTTTAGCGTACACTTAGACCTATTCTACCTATTTCCTACCAGTACATCAGACTTAACCTACGGGATATCAATCAAACGCCAATAATCAACTATTTATTTCTAAAAAACTTATTCTAATACAATTTTCCTTATACTAACTTATAATTATTACAATTTACTTATATCTAATCACAAATTAATAGTCACTAAAATCACTTTACGTCACAAATCAACGGGCTAGCACCGGCGTCCGTAACAGTTCTCCCCCCGGCGTAGCTTGCGTAGCCTCTTCCACCAGGACTGACGAGTTTGCTGACTGGTCGCTTAAATAGGCCAGTCTTCGTTTTCACGTCGGCAACTCGTATGCCGCCGTCTGGTCCTTGGTATGTCTTCTCTATGCGACCCATAGGCCACACGTTGCGAGGCAGAGTGCTGTCCACGACAGCCACGACGTCTCCGATTTTGACCGCCTGCTTATTGTTAGTGGGCTCGCCGCGCGGTACTAAGGTGGGTAAGTACTCGCGCAGCCAGCGACGCCAGAAGTGGTCGGCGAGCGCTTGGGCAGCACGCCAAGTTCGGCGGTCGGCTTCGTCGCAGGGCCCGGTGGTAGGCAGGCCGGTCGATGACCCCAGCAGGAAGTGATTCGGTGTCAGTGCTTCCGGGTCGTTCGGGCTCACGCTAACGTGCGTAAGTGGGCGGGAGTTTATTGAGAACTCCGCTTCGGTGAGCAGCGTGCGTAGTACTTCGTCGCTCGGCGCTCTCTCTCGTAGTGTCGCAGCGAGAGCGGTTTTCACTGACCGCACGAGTCGCTCCCAGGCGCCTCCTTGATTGGGCGCGCCAGGGGGAATGAAGCGCCACTCCATCCGACGCGTCAGGGCTTCGTCTTGTAGGGCGGGCGCCCACTCGGCGTAGGCAGCTCGCAGCTCGTGGTCAGCTCCTCTGAAGTTTGTCGCGTTGTCCGAGTACATGAGTCGCGGCCATCCACGTCTCGCTGCCATTCGTCTCAGCGCCATGATTGCAGAGTCGGTGGATAGTGAGGCCACCAACTCCAAGTGCACGGCGCGCGTTGTCAGGCAGGTGTATAGGGCCCCCCATCTCTTCTCGCGGCGGCGCCCAATTTTGACCATAATCGGGCCAAAGTAGTCCACGCCGCAGTTGGTGAACGGGCGGTGGAAGGGGTCGAGGCGCGCTCGCGGTAGGTCCCCCGTCGTCGGTGTTCGTGGTCGCGCCCTCCGCACTCTGCATAGTGCGCAGGCGCGTTCGACGGCGCGTACTGTGGGTCGCAGATGAATGACCCAATACCGCTGCCGCAGGTCGTTGGTGACACGTTCACGGTTCGCGTGTCCCGCCGCGCAGTGTTCGCGCAGCACGATGAGCCGTGTCAGCGGGTGTCTGCCATCCAGGATGAGGGGCCTCTTCGTGTCGATTGGCGCGGTCACTGCACCGATGCGGCCTCTCACTCGCAGGGCGCCGTCCTCAATCACGGGGTCTAGCTTATATAGCTTACTAGACCGCGTAATCGGGCGCGATGACTGCAGTTTCTTCATTTCTTCTTCGAAGTCGTCTTGCTGAGCGCGCTGTATAAGGGCGCGCTCCGCTCGCTCGATGTGTCGGTGTTCGAGGCGCTTCGCTCGGCGCCGGCAAATGTCAATGAATGCCAGCACACGCGCCGTTGCTCGTACTAGCGTCTCGTACTTGGAGAAGCGTGACGGATCAGGCAGCCATTCCGCGTCGCGTCGGTCCCCGCCGTCATATGTATGCAGAACTTCGTGTTCGTCGTCGTCTGCGGCGGGTTGGTGCTCCCTAGGCCACATTTCCTCGGATAGATAGAGGAATTTGGGCCCGAGGAACCAGCGGTCGCTCGCGGTGATGCTTGTGCGTGCGAATCTCGTTGCGTCGTCGGCCACATTATCGTCGGTGGGCAGCCATCCCCACTCATCTCGATGTGTGAGCTCCGCTATCTCGCCCAGTCTGTGTGCGACGAACGGTGTGTACCTCTTCTTATCGTTGCGCACCCAATGCACCACCGTCGAAGAGTCAGTCCAGTATCTTGTTGTCTTGACCTCGATGCTATGTTCTTTTTTCAACGCGTCGGCGAGTCGGGCTCCGATGACAGCGGCTTGCAACTCGAGGCGGGGAATGGTCTGGACGCGTCGCGGCGCCACCTTTGATTTGGCAGCTGCTAGCGCGACGTTGATTTTTCCATCTTTGTCTTCAATCCGCCAGTAAGCCACTGCTGAGTAGGCCTGCTCGCTCGCGTCGCATAGCACGTGTA
The DNA here is from genome assembly GCA_019059595.1 of Marasmia exigua. Taxonomy (NCBI): domain Eukaryota; kingdom Metazoa; phylum Arthropoda; class Insecta; order Lepidoptera; family Crambidae; genus Marasmia; species Marasmia exigua. Next base: position 8,787,107 of record CM032490.1, read on the forward strand.
ATTGTACGCGCTCGTAGCCTCTCGGTGCGTAGCATCTCGGTAAGCGGAGGCGCGCTATCTCTGGTAGGTGAGATAGCCACTCCGCGAAAAGTTCTTGCTCTTCTGCTGGAATAGGGTTGTCCCAGGGTATTTGTAGTCTCCATAGGCTCTGCAACACAATCTTCGCCCGAATCGTGTACTGGCTGAGTAGCCCCAGCGGGTCATAGATGGACATGACCGCACTGAGCGCTTCTCTTTTCGTCGGCGCGCGTTCTTGTGCGCGAACTTCGGGCGGTACTCGGTTCATAGAAGTGTTGAACCCCAGCTGGTCTTCCTCTGCATTCCAGACGAGTCCGAGGATCTTGTTTTCGGGCCCGTCTCCCCCCAGTGTTGCGGGCGTCGTCGCGTGCAACTCGGTCGGCACGTCGTTGAGAATTTTCTTATTGTTCGCGCTCCACCCACGCAGTGTAAAGCCGGCCGCAACGTGCACTCTTCTTATTTCTTCAATGGCGGTCTGGGCTTCCTCTTCATCCTCGTAGCTGGCCACCAGGTCGTCCATATAGTGGCTTCGAGTGATGGCTTCTAGTGCTCGCGGATGTTCGTCGGCGTGTGCGCGCGCGTTGTAGTCGCGCACAAAGTGAGCCAGGAAGGGCGAGCTCGCCGCCCCGAATATCATGCTGGCCATCTTGTAGTGTCGCGGAGGATTGTCTCTGTCTGCGCCCCGCCATAAGAATTGCTGCGCTGGCTGGTCATCAAGTCGGATTTTGACCCTCAGGAACATTTCTTGGATGTCAGCAGTGACGGCGATGGGTTTTTCTCTGAAGCGATACACAATGCCCGGGAGAGATAGCAGTAGGTCGGGTCCCTCCAGCAGGTAGTCGTTGAGACAGACGCCATGGCTTCTCGCTGCTGCGTCAAAAACCAGTCTCTGTTTGTCGGGCTTGTTCGGGTTCTGCACGGCAAAGTGAGGTAGGTACCAGCAGACGGGGCTCGATTTTTCTGTCCCGTCGCATGGCACGGCATACCCCTTCGTCAGCAGATTTTCTATCTGCGCGGTGTATTGTGCGGCAAAGTCTGGGGCCGCGTCCATCTTCTGTTCAATTTTTCTTAGTCGTCGTAGTGCTGCGTTGTAGCTCGGCGGCATGGATGGGTGATCGTCTCTCCACGGCAGGCCAACTTCATATCCAGTAGCGATTTTCTTGATTGATTTTTCTGCAATGTCAGTCGCTCGTCGATCTGCGTCACTCACGCGCGGTTCTCGCGCGACGCCGAGCGCCTCAATCTTGAAGTGATGCTCCACCAATTCGTGAAGTCGCTGGTCGTGCTGTGTCTTGTCAACTACGCGCCGATCGGGCTCGTAGATATGTAGCACGTTCTCTCGCTGGTAGATGAAGCTGCGTGGTACGGTGCCATGTATCACCCAGCCGAGCTGCGTCCTTGATGCGGCCGGTTGATTCGGGCCGCCGACTCGAAGCTCCCTGCAGACTATGTGCTCCCAGTGGTCAGAGCCCACTAGGAGGCCTGGGCGTGCTAGTCCATAGCACACCGCGTCCTTGTCTAGGTCTCGAAGGTGGTCTTGCCTCATGACCGCCTCTGGTACTGCCTGTTGGTGTAGGCGAAGGTTTTTCATAGTGCGGGCGCGCAAATCGTATATCGCGCTTTTGTGTCGGCCCCGCACCTTGATGTTGACGAGCTTGCTTCTCTTCTCTTCTTGCTTCATGTTGACGCCGTGAAGATGAAGTGGTTGCGTCGGCCCCTCTGCGCCGATGTCTCGCGCCAAGTCTTCGTCGATGAGAGTGATAGTAGCTCCCTCGTCCAGCAGCGCGAAAGTGTGTGCTTCGCCTCGCGGCCCAACCACAATGACCGGACACATCTTGAGTAGGACCGATCGTTGGCTGGTGGTGTTGGTTGGGGACGCCACCGATAGCGCCGTCGCGTTGTTGGTAGGTGGCGTACTCGGTGACTGCTGGCTCGTCGTTGCTCTCTCTTCATGGTGCAGTGTCGCGTGATGTGGGCGGTGACACTGACCGATTCCGCAGCTCTTCGCCTTGCAGCCGGTGTATCGGTGTCTTCGCTGCACACATTTGAAGCACAGCCGCTTCTCTCGTACAAAATTCAACCGCTGGTCCACTGACAGTGCCTTATAGGCTGAGCACTGTGTCAGCGGGTGGGCTTGTTCGCAGCTGGGGCAAGTATCTATTTCTTCCTTCGCTGGCTCGGCTACGACGGTGTAGACAGGTGGTGGTCTTCGTCTCGGAGGTTGTACTGCAGCAGGCCTGGTTTCTTTCTTGATTGCTGCCACTGGTGTACTGCTGGTAGGCGATGCGTAAGTGTAGCGCAACGCCCGGTCCGCCTCTCGCATAAGGAAGCGAGAAAGCATAACTATTTCCGGTTCTGATGATCCGTCGTTTTCGCTGGCGTAGTCGCACCATCTTGATCGTAGATGCGGGCTCAGTTTATCTAGCACCTCTCTTGAAAGTAGCGGATTGTAGAGGTATCCGCGTCGGTCGATACTTCTGAGCACGTAAATGATGTTCTGCACCTTGATCGCGAAGTTGTTAAAGTCCGCCGATGAAGCGCCAGGTTTTGGAAGCTTCTTGAGGTCATCTAATGCTTTATCAATAATGACCTCCGGTCGTCCAAAGCATTGCTCCAGTGTCTTCATAATTGTGTTCGGGTTCGTAGCCGTGTGTAGTAAAGCGGCTACGGCGTCTCTCGCTTCACCGCGAAGGCAGCTTCTCAACCGTTGTATGTTCTCAGCCGGCGACACGTCATACATACGCGTGCTGTCCCGCATCGCGGCCTTGAATGGTAGCCACTCATTGGCTGCACCGCTGAAGGTCGGCAAATCAACATGCCGCAATCGTGGTCTCGCCATCCTCTCTAATGTTTCTGCAAGCTGCTCTACACCGCTCTTCGATCGCGTGGGCGTCGGTGAACGCGCTCTCTTTGGCTCGAAGCGCAGCTGCCTTGGCTCCTCCCTCGCAGCACCCCTCTCCCCCTTCTCCCCCCGCGGGGTGGGGGCGGGGTTGGTTCTCAGCCAGTTGTCGACTCTCAGATCTTCAACTCCTTGTCCCGCTACGACGTCTTGAGCCTCTTCTTGCAATGCAGTTACTTCGACAGCAAGCCTTTTTCGAATTAATTCCGCTTCCAGTTGAAGTTGTTGTCTTCTAAGTTCCGTGAGTTTCTCAGCTGCTTCTAGTTCTGCGAGTTGGGTTCGAAGCGCTACGCTGGCGTTGGATCGCTGCGAGCGCACCGATAATGCCGGTGAAGTAGGCCTCTGTTGTGTCTTGTCAGGAGCTAGTTGCACTTTGTCTGCTACCAGCAATTTTTCTTCGCCTGCGTCGACCGTCGGTGGTATGGCACGCTCCGGTTGCGCTGCCATCAGTAATTCTTCCCTCCTTCGATGTCGTCGCTCCGGTGAGGTCGGAGGATCCAGCGATAATCGTCGCTGCCTCTCCATTTCGATGCGTTGTTCTTCAAGCGCGCGTCGTTGTTCCTCTGCGTCGCCTTGGCTCCTGGTTACCACCATTGGTAACGGCGGCGCAGCGGCGTCCAATTAGCGCTGATATCTTCCAATCGATCCGACCCTCGAAGGACCAGCAGATGTCGTGGACTGTATGTTGGGGTTTTTTCTTTCTTTATATCGCGTCGGTGTCAGCGTCCACGCACCGATATGGCGAGGCGTCGTCGGGCGGGGAGCGGGGTGCGGGGCGCGGGGCGTTGATAAGAAACCCGTTTTTTATGTTGTGTCGCAGGCGCTTGATACCCCTAGGCCCGTCCGTGTACTGGCGTCTTGAGGAGGGTTCTTTTAGGTTGTCGGAAAAAACTAAACTGTGTCGTGTCATGTGTCGTCGGGTTTTCTATGGCAACCGACCCTATTGATATTCCCATTTCTATAGCGGAACTAGCCGCTATGTAAGGGAGCTATCAATTTTGTCTGAGAGACAAGGACGCATGTATTGTCGCGTCGTTCGTCCTTGTCTCTCATTCCTATCTATTCTAAGTGTAGGCTAACCCTATTTTTAGCGTACACTTAGACCTATTCTACCTATTTCCTACCAGTACATCAGACTTAACCTACGGGATATCAATCAAACGCCAATAATCAACTATTTATTTCTAAAAAACTTATTCTAATACAATTTTCCTTATACTAACTTATAATTATTACAATTTACTTATATCTAATCACAAATTAATAGTCACTAAAATCACTTTACGTCACAAATCAACGGGCTAGCACCGGCGTCCGTAACAGATACCAAAATCTGCAGGTTCTGTCGCAAGGACGAGGAAACGATTATCCACGTCCTCGGCGAGTGCATAGCGCTGCACCGCTGCAGAAGCCGGCACCTGGGAGCACACATGATCTCAGCAGACGAGGTCAAGAGCTCCCCCATCAGCTCCATTCTCGGGTTTATCCTGGAACTGGGGCTACATGAGGTGCTGTAATAGGTTACGGGGCTGCCACAATAGATCATCTACTGGTCGCAGTGGCTATGAGACGCGGGGCTCACCCCATTTCTATCAAATAAAAAAATAAAAAATGTACAAATGTACGATGTTGGCTCGTATATGGCGGATGTCACATGAAATCCATACAAAAAAACTATGTTTTAGTGAAACGTATTCGTATGATGATAAATTGGCCGTGTGGTCCCCGGCAGAGTAGAATAGGCCACCCTCACTCTTACCGAGGTGTCGTAAAAGGCGACTAAGGTAAAGCTGCTGGCATGATCATCAGCACCCAGAGAAGGAAAACTCTGCATTTATATCAAAACCCTCGCCAACCCGTCTGCCAAGCGTGGTGAGTATGGCAATTACCCCTCATGTGATTGAGGGAGGCCCGTGCCCCAGCAGTGGGGACTTAAATGGGCTGAGGATGAGGATGATGAGGATGATGATGATAAATGTCACGAGCCCGAGAATTGGGCTCCAGGAGCCCAATGTTAAAAAATGAGATACAACCTGTGCGGATAAAGAATGGGATCAGAAATGGCGGCGAATCTATTCACTTCTCGCTCGCACACTATTTGCGTCTATACTCGCACTCGTGGGTGTGCGAGCGAGAAGTGAATAGATGCGCCGCCATTTCTGATCCCATTCTTTATCCGCACAGGTTGTACGTCCTATTAGAATTAGGTCGACGATAATAGTGATAAGTTAGTTTTTATGAAGAAATATAGATGGCGCTGTTAATACCTCGTTATAGCGTGTAGCTCCCGGCTACGTCCAAAGCTGTCGCTATGGAGACCTGGGTTCGCTTGGACCATGATTCAGAGTTTGTGGAGTCTCGTAATTACAATGAAGCGACTGCCGTCTGACCTTTGCAACCCTTTAAGGTGACGGGTAGGGCACACTAGCGACGCCAATCGATTTGAATTTTTAGCTACTAAACCAGATCTATTTTGAACAATTTCGAGGTTACAACCTCTCGGCAAACACTTATACTATTTATTAAATAACCATAAACCACCATCCTTTCCTTTCAAAAGTCCTAGAACGTATTGTGCATCAGCAGCTTAGTTGTTTCCTGGGTAAAAACCAACTTTTAAATCCTTTCCAATCCGGGTTCCGTCCAGGTCATAGTATGGCTACAGCGTTGGTCAAAATCACAGATGACATTCGTCATGGTATGGACGAAAAGCGACTCACCGTATTAGCACTGCTGGATTTCAGCAACGCCTTTAACACTGTGGATTTTGACATTCTGCTTGGTTTGCTTTTTTCTCTTAACATATCTCCAATGGTAACTGACTGGTTTCGAAGTTACTTGCATGGCCGTCGGCAGCGCATCCATGCTGATGAATCTACCTCCGCTTGGTGCGACATTAGGGCTGGCGTGCCGCAAGGTGGCGTACTGTCTCCTCTACTTTTTGCTATTTTCATAAATTCAATTACTCATAATCTCACTTCTTCCTATCACTTATATGCAGACGATCTCCAAATTTATACGCAGGGTAGCCTAAGTGATCTCTCCAGTGCTGTACAGGCTGTTAATTCCGATTTAGACCGGATTTCGGTGTGGAGCAGATCTTTTGGTCTCTTGGTTAACCCTAAAAAAACGCAGGTTATAGTTATTGGCAGTTCGAGGTTGCTATCCAGGATCGACTGGAGTACATTGCCAAGCATACTTTTTGACGGAATTCCAATCCCCTATAGCAAAGCGGTAAAGAACCTTGGAATTCATATCGACAGCTCCCTATCCTGGACTACTCAGACCACTGAGGTTAGTAAGAAAATGTTTGCAGCAGCTGGATCCCTAAATCGACTCCGTAATTTCCTACCAATACCCACCAAAATAGCGCTAGTACAAGCCTTACTTTTCCCAATTCTCGATTACGCCGACTGTTGCTATCTCGATGTAAATGAGGTTTTACTCAACAAGCTCGAGCGTCTCCAGAACTACTGCATACGTATTATTTTCGGCTTGCGTAAGTATGACCACATATCTGAGTATCGAGCTCGTCTCCAATGGCTGCCTATCCGTCTTCGTCGTGACTCTCACATTCTATCCTTACTATTTACTATTCTTTTCAGTCCCAAATCTCCACCTTATCTTAAAGAGCGTTTCCAGTTTCTCCAGCCCACCCGAGGTCATATGCGTTCTTCCAAACTTCTTCATCTTAAGTTCCCTCCTCATTCATCTCAATCCTACTCCCAATCCTTCACTGTGCAGTCTATCCGACTTTGGAATGCTTTACCTCTGTCAATAAGGCAATCCAACTCCCTACCTATCTTTAAAGCCCAAGTTAAATTACATTTCCTTAACCTCTGAGACCACACTTCCTCTCCCCATCTCTTCCTGTCCTTTAATGAAAATCATTCGCATACTTTCAGATCCATTGTTATTTTGTAGTTGCAATATCCAATTATCTATATTTAATCAAGCATATGTAAGTAGTTTATGATATTTTATGCAGATATGTATTAGTATATTTATATTTTATTTATGTATTAATATTTAAACTTTGTATGTAAGTATATAAATATTAATATTGCACTGCCCTACACCTTCATCAAGTGTCCTTTACCCAAAGGTTGCCTGGAAGAGATTGCTCATAGTAATAAGGCCGCCTTCGTTGTACATATCCTGTAATACCTAGTATTAAGTTTTCTTACTATACTTTGAGTGCAATAAAAGTATATTCATTCATTCATTCATTCATATTCATTCATGTACAAATTTTGGGTCCGTTTTTGTACGCGAAAAATTGATTCACGCCAAAAGTGGCCGCTTTTGGCGGTAATCAATTTTTAAAAATAAACGGATTTAACATTTATGCATGGTTATTTAATAAATAGTATACGTGTTTGCCCAGAGGTTGTAACCCCGAAATTTTTTAAAATAGATCCGGTTTAGTAGCTAAAAATTAAAATCGATTGGCGTCGCTAGTGTGCCCTACCCGTCACCTTAGCAGGCGAACCAAACTGCATCTGCGACTGCACTGAAACGTGCAGGTTTCTTTACGATGTTTTCTCTCACCGCCGAGCTAATCGTAGAAATATGCACATGGATTTCAAATATCCAGAGATGCTTACACATTGCACAGAAGGCGCGTTCTTATCCACTGAGTGAGGTTACCTTAATTGAAATTGCTCTATTAGTTTAATTCGTTTTTTCAATGATAGATGGCGCTGTTAACATACAACTCAAGGACATGTTCCGAATCCAATTTTTTTTTTTCAGAACTCTTAGATTCGAGCCTTGGTGAGCTGAAATGCTCCCTACAAATAAACTTTATGGTGGACCCTAGCTGGCTGCTAGCGCAGTACTACTTCGCGGGGTACAGTGAGAAGAGGATGACCATACTCTATGGCGACGAAGGCATAGACGTAAATTTGAAGACATTGAGCGAGCTGAAGCCGCACGTGGATACGCATTATGTGTCTATGCCTACGCCTTTTGGGAAGCATCACACGTGAGTTTACATACAGGTCGAAATCATAACCCTCATTTTGCTTCGCCGTAGTCGGGTAAATAGGGATATTAAAATGATAAAGAGAAAAAATACATTAATCTGATCTGAAAGTACCAGGCTTGCATAAAATGTAAGGAGTGTCCTTGCTATACATCCACGAATTATGTTACACTGAATGAAATGCGCTCTACAAATAAACTTCAATTTAACCCTGAGCGAGCTGAAGCCACAAGACATCTGTCACATCACCATTCAAATTCGAGCTTTGATGTTTTGCCGCGAGACTTCTTTCGTGGCGCGGACTTTAAGATGTCTACAATCGCCCCACGGCTATTTGGCACGTGGCAAAAGTTAGTGCTCCTTTGACATTTTCCCATAGAAAAATTGTTGTATGTACAACGCCACTGAATGTCACTGAAGTGCTTTATGATCGTGGTCGCACTGTATTGTGTTTCTATTTGAGGTATATAAATAAATATTTCACAGCATCACATACATTGATCTGCTTCCGAGATAGGTAGCTCAAGCACCTGTGTTACGGATATCAGAACCAACAGCGGAATTACAAATATATACATATAATACTTTTCTTTTGTAAATACATACTTATAATACATAGAAACACCCAGACCAATACAAACAGACGTGTTCATGCACACAAATGTTTGTACTGTGCGGGGATCGAACCCGCAACCCTTGCACCAGACGCAGCGTTCACTACCACTGATCCAAATGGGTCGTCCATTATACGTAAAAAGATGCAGCCTATTTGTTAAAGAGAGATACTATAAGTGAGTGAGAAAAAACAGTGTCTGTGTGTGCGTAATGAGATACACAGAGAGAAGAAGAAAGATACCAAGCGAGAGTGAGAAAGAGTCAAAAATTGTCAGTTATAGATAGATAGATATACTTTATTGCGCAAAATACACAACTTAAGTACTAGGCATTACAGAAATTTTGTGTACAATTTCGGCGGTCTTATCGCTGAAAGCGATTTCTACCAGACAACCTTCGGGTAAAGGACATTTGATAGTAGAGAAGGGGTAGGGGGTGCAATATTCAATAAGGAAAAAAAGAAACTGTAAATGTTAAAATATAACTTTTAACGTTATCTGAGCTGAAAGTACCAGGATTGCATAGAATGTAAGGAGAGCCTTTAGTTGATCTCATGGTCCTTCATGACTGAAAGTGTGAGGGTTAATAACATATATCTTTACTAATTCGAGAGGTACAATTGCTATAGACGACATCGATAAATCCATTCCTATATCTGTGCTAATATTATAAAGTGTATGTGTCTTTTTGTTTGTCCGTTTTTCACGTTTAAATGGAGCGACGAATTGACGTAATTTTTTTAAGTGGAGATAGTCTACTTTGTGGCAAACCGAATTCCACGCGAACGAAGGCGCGTGGGATTCGGTTTGCCGCTATTCTTATTATCTGTAACAACCGAAAGGGTGAAACATTTGTGCGATATAATCACCCAGCGCCATCTGTTGATACAGCGTGGAACTAATAACAACAAAATTAAGTCCTCAAACAAAGTGAGGGTCAGCTACTTGTTACTTACATAGTTGTAATAAGTAATTTAACATATCTTTATATTTTGTCTGCAGTAAGATGATGATCCTGTGCTACGAAGACGGGTCTCTCCGGGTCGTGGTGTCCACCGCCAACCTGTATGTGGACGATTGGGAGAACAGAACACAAGGGTATGTACTATGTTCACAACATACAGATCGCGCCACCATAGAAGTCCCTGTGATAAGCGCGCTTGAGTCGCCATCACCATTCAAATTTAAGCTTTATGTACATAGACACAAGGAATGTAAAATTTTAGTCACGTGTTTTTCCGCCTGTACGTGGCGCGGATTCTAGTAGGAATGTTGACTAGTATTTGACATTAGTGTAGTTTAATAATGTAAACTCTGATTTTTAATTCGGCGAACTAAACTGACAGCTGCAAATGTCAAGTTCCCATACATTTTGACACTTTGCATCTGTCAAAAGTAGCATATATGTATGGGAATGACACATTGACACCTGTCAGATTAGTTCGCCGAATTAAAAATCAGAGTTTAGACAATAAATGTAGGTTTTGATGAAACTATACTCGTCAACAAAATAAAGGTACCTAATTATCTAAAAATTGTTTCATGCCAACAGTATTTTGTCTTTTTTCATGTGAATAGGCGGCAAACGAGTAAACAGATCACCTGATGGTTATCGTTTGCCGTCGCCTATCGATATTTGCAACACCAGTGTGCAATGGACTCAACTCTGCCAGCCTTCGTAACTCCCCTTACTCCGGATTGGTCCTCCGGTACCCTCACTCAATCGTGTATATATATTACTTCATCATCAGCAACCCACACTCGTCCACTGCTGGACATAGGTCTCCCCTAATGCACGCCACTGCTCCCGATTTTCGGCCACTCTCATCCAGCCCACACCAGCCAGCCTTCGAATGTCATCATCCCATCTTGTCGCAGGGCGTCCTACACTACGCTTACCGAGTCGCGGTCTCCACTCAAGGACTTTACGGCTCCAACGGCTGTCAGTTCTGCGGCTAATATGACCAGCCCACTGCCACTTCAGTTTGCTAATTCGGTGGGCTATGTCGGTGACTGGTTCTCTGTCGGATTACAACATTTCTGATGCGGTCCTTCAGAGATACTCCGAGCATAGCCCTTTCCATAGCTCTTCGAGCGACTTTGAACCGGTGGACTAGTCCAGCCGTGAGTGTCCACGTCTCGGCACCGTAAGTCATGACCGGAAGGACGCACTGGTCGAAGACTTTCGACTTAAGACTTTGAGGGATGGGTGACGAGAAGACTTGACGAAGTTTACCAAATGCTGCCCAGCCTAGCTGAATTCTTCTATTGGCTTCTCTCTCGAAGTTGTTTCTGCCTAATTGGAGCGTTTGTCCTAGATAGACATATTCCTGAACCACCTCGAGAGGTACTCCATTAACAGCGACCGGTCCCGGATCAACGAGCTCGTTGAACATGACCTTGGTTTTATCAAGTTCATCCGAAGACCGATGTGTTTGGAAGATTCAGCCAGGCTGCTCACCATCTCCTGTAGGTCTTGTTAGGGTTTCCGCCAAGATGACATGATAATATATTACTTACCTACCTAATAATATCTGTGTTACAGGTGATTGCTTCTTTGCGTCTTTTTCTCTCAACGTTTTTTTATAATATTTTCAGGCTATGGTTCAGCCCAAGCTGCCCTGAGCTTCCGCCGGATGCGATGCCTCACGATGGGGAGTCCCCCACGCAGTTCAAGAAGAGCCTCCTCCGGTACCTGAGCCACTACCACCTCCCCTGCCTAGCGTTCTATATGGACAGGGTGAAGAGATGCGATTTTAGTCACATCAAGTGAGTAACATAAATTAGTTTGAGAGAGAAACATTTAGAATGTATAAGAGAAAGAGCGAGATCGAAAGAGCGAGAGAGAGAGAGAGAGAGACAGAAAGAGAGAGAGAGAGAGAGAGAGAGAGAGAAGAGAGTAAGTGAGATAGAGAGATAAATACAAAGAGTATGCCTCGCCAACCCGTTCTGCAAAGCGTTTTTGGTGGAGGTATGGCAATCACCCCCCTCATGTGATTTGATGGGAGGCCCGTGCCCCAGCAGTAGGACTTAAATGGGCTGATGATGATGATGATGATGATGCCATAAAAAATCATTTGAAAGTACCAGGCTTGCATAATATGTCAGGAGTACGCAGTAACGCTCCACAAATAATATTTCTGCTGACGCAATATTACTTAGCGGGGTATAGTGAGAGCCTCTTCCGGTACCTGGGCCACGATTTTAGTTACAACAAGTGAGTATTGAATAATCAGAGAGAGCTATGCTCGGACATTCTTTGAAAGATAAAATCCCCAATGTTAAAAGAAAGAGGGAGTTTAATGAGAGCGAGTAGAGAGAAACATGTGAAATGTGTAAGAGAGAGAGAGAGAGAGAGATTAATTGAGGGTATGCCATAATAATGTCATGAATCTGAGTTGAAAGTACCAGGCTTGCATAATATGTAAAGAGTACGAGCAACCTCCTGACTGGAATGCTCTGTACAATTAATCTTCATGGTGTACTTTCGTGTTGGGTGTCTATGGGTTCTAATCGTGTGATCTGTATGATCGTCTTACATTACAATACTTAGCTCATTTTTAGAGTTTCGAATCTTAAAAGGAAAAATCCCTTATAAGATCACTTTGTTGTCCCTTTATCTCGGGAACGAAAACACCATACGGTCGTTTATTCACTGACTGTAACCATCTCCCATTTGGTCTGGATCTAAGTTCAGACAGTAGTCGCTACAAACTACCAGACTCACCAAGTCTTGGACCATGGTTAGAGCGTACCCCGGGTTCTAAAGAAAACCGCTTGCACTTCTAGGCCCAACCGGGGGGAAGGGGAGTTAATAGTTTGGCAACTTGTGTTGGCACACAATCAGATGATGCGTCGCCACCTATCACATATTTTTTATTCCACAGCGTGTTTCTAGTAGCATCCGCCCCTGGATCTCACTTCGACATGGATTGGGGCATGATGCGCGTGGGGGCGCTGTTGCGGCAGCATTGCAACATTCCCACTGCTGAGAACGGTCATTGGCCGCTGCTGGCCCAGGCTAGCAGTATCGGCAGCTTCGGGAAGGAGGCCAAGGTAGGTCGCTTTTGTTTGGGGTGCTCATTCACACCCCCATGACGCACCTTCGATTCGCAGATGATATCGTAGTCATGGCTGAGACCTTTGAAGACTTAGGCACAATGCTTGACGACCTCAGTAGAGTCTCCCAACAAGTGGGTCTGAAAATGAACATGGACAAGACGAAAATCATGTCGAATTCCCATATTCGTACCCTCTCCTGTAAAGGTTGGAAGCTCTACACTGGAAGTTGTAGATGAGTACATGTCTACCTCGGACAAAAAGTCCAGCTTGGTAAGTCCAACTTCCAGAAAGAGGTCGACCGACGAATCCAACTCGGCTGGGCAGCGTTCGGGAAGCTACGCAGCATATTTTCGGCCCATCTACCGCAGTGTCTCAAGTCGAAAGTCTATGCGTGTGTGTTGCCAGTGATGACATACGGAACCGAAACGTGGCGGCTTACAATGTGCCGATTAAGGAGGCTCAAAGTTACCCGGAGAGCAATGGAGAGGGCTATGCTCGGAGTCTCCCTGCGTGATCGTATCAGAAATGATGAGATCCGCAGGAGAACTAAGGTCACGGACATAGCCCAAAGGATTGCATGCCTCAAGTGGCAATGGGCAGGGCACATAGCGAGGAGAACAGACGGCCGTTGGGGCGGAAAGGTCCTCGAGTGAAGGCCACGTACAGGAAGTCGCAGTCGCCCTCCTCAAGGTGGACCGACGATCTGGTCATCAATGGATTCCCGCGATCTTCGCGGGAATCCATTGATGCGGGCGAAATAGGACCGATCTGTGTGGAGAACATTGGAGGAGGCCTATGTCCAGTAGTAGACGTCTATAGGCTGAAATGATCATGATGATGATGATGATTCACACCACAGTCATCAGATTAACCCAAAGGGCAAATTGTGGCTGGCCATTGTTAGCAAAGCTAAGAGATTTGGCTAGGTACGTCGCTTTTGATTGTGATTCTCATATGTTATTAGGGTAACCTCCATAACATGGGGTTTATTGATACCCTAAGATTAAACGGACTGTGGGATGGGTGACCATTAATGATAAAAGCATCTTCGGCAAAGGCCAATAATACATACAACCCGTGCGGATAAAGAATGGGATCAGAAATGGCGGCGCATCTATTCAGATCTCGCTCGCACACCCACGAGTGCGAGTATAGACGCAAATAGTGTGCGAGCGAGAAGTGAAAAGATTCTTATCCGCACAGGTTGTACAAGTGTCATATTTGAAAAAAAAACATCTGAGCTGAAAGTACTAGGCTTGCATAGATTGTAAGAAGTGTCCTTGGTCTCATTAATCACGTTAGTCTTCCTTCAATTTAGGAGTAAAGGTCTCTCGCTCAAGAGATTGCACAGAGCAATATTACTCCATTAGAGGATTATCTTCGGCATTTGTAAAGTGTAGGATAATGAGACAGCAATAATTTTGATTTGGGCAGCTTCTTTAGCAGACTTAGGCTAATACATTTGTGACAAACTTTAATTTATTTATTTGTATTTTTCTCGTCTACAGCTATGGCTGACTGGAGACTTCCTCCATCACTTCACGAAGATAAAGAGTCCTCCACAGATGCTATCGCCGCCACCTGAACTGAAGCTCATTTATCCCTCCCTAGGTGAGTGTCAATGGTTTGCCTGAACAAAATGAAAACACACCGGAATAGTTTTTAGTGAAAGTCAAGAAGGTCGGCTTAAACGACTAGTCCAACTTGACGACATTGGCTGCTTTGTACTATGTAAGTAAAAGTAAAGTATCAGCCTATATATATTATCCCATCATCATCATCATCATCAGCCCATTTAAGTCCCCACTGCTGGGGCACGGGCCTCCCTCAATCACATGAGGGGTAATTGCCATACTCACCACGCTTGGCAGACGGGTTGGCGAGGGTTTTGATATAAATGCAGAGTTTTTCTTCTCTGGGTGCTGATGATCATGCCAGCAGCTTTACCTTAGTCGCCTTTTACGACACCTCGGTGAGAGTGAGGGTGGCCTATTCTACTCTGCCGGGACCACACGGCAACTATCCCACTGCAGGGCAAAGGCCTCCATCATAGAAATCAAGTTATTGCTACTATGATGGGATTAGGCTTAATCACCACGCTTGCCTAATGCGGATTGGTGATCACAAACCCGAGCAATGTTCGAAAAATTCGAAACATTTTTGCTCGACCCGGGAATCGAACCCGGGACCCCGAGATCACGGCCCGGTAGACCAACAGGGCGTCATATGTCTATGTACAGTCAGCATCAAAAGTCGATGAACACATTTAGATTTTCAAAATCGCTTTACACTATTATGGCCCTAAATCCCTCAACATGACAAGCGCTAGAATTGAATGCACATAATTAAAGTCCAAAATTAACTGAACACGACTCGTCAAAAATTGCTGAACACCATTTGGTCAAAAGTTGGTGATTGTTATAATATCCGAAATTAGCGTAACATTTAATAATCAAATTACATATTCTACAAAATCCATTGAACAATATAAAATGCTTAAAAGAATATTTCTGTTTCTGTTGGCGACCAGTAAAATTACCTCCTTGGTACCTATTTATATTTTTTTCTACGACTTGTATTTTTAGGGTTCCGTAGCCAAAATGGCAAAAACGGAACCCTTATAGTTTCGTCATGTCCGTCTGTCCGTCTGTCCGTCTGTCCGTCTGTCACAGCCGATTTACTCGGAAACTATAAGTACTACAGTGATGAAATTTGATGGGAATATGTGTTGTATGAACCGCTACAAAAATATGACACTAAATAGTAAAAAAAAGAATTGGGGGTGGGGCCCCCCATACATGTAACTGAGGGATGAAATTTTTTTTTTCGATGTACATACCCGTGTGGGGTATCAATGGAAAGGTCTTTTAAAATGATATAAAGTTTTCTAAAAAACATTTTTCTTAAAGTGAACGGTTTTTGAGATATCAGCTCTCAAAGTCGTAAAAAGTATGTCCCCCCCCCTCTATTTTTATAACTACGGGGTATAAAATTCTAAAAAAAATAGAGGTGATGCATGCTAATTAACTCTTTCAATGATTTTTGGTTTGATCAAAGTATCTCTTATAGTTTTTGAGATAGGTTGATTTAACTGTAATTTTGGACTTTGCTGCTACGGAACCCTTTGTGCGCGAGCCCGACTCGCACTTGGCCGGTTTTTACTTCTAGTTGACACTTAAAAATAAACAGTTGCCTATGAAAAAGGATTTTGATTACAGCTTCATTATCATAGAATACATATACTCTGACGAGTTCATTATTCACTTCGTATCGGATGCAATTATTTATCATCTACAAATATTGTATTCGTTATCAATTGCGCTTTTAGTCATCTAATTGATGATAATCAAATCAACATCATAATGTCATTTAATGTTCATATAACTGCACATGAACGTCACAGGATAGTGTTATTGCGAGATGAAGGACTTTCTGTTGCGGAAATAGCAACAGAAGTGGGAGTTGCTGTATGTTACTTTATGTATTTCGAGATTATACAGGGTGTAACAATATACAGAAGATGTGTTTAATATACTATGAAAAATATGATATAATAATGTGACAAACTTCCACATTGTTATGTTACACTTTTTATCCAATCTATTCAGTAGTTTTGTCGCGTTGAATAACAAACTTAGAATTTTTCGCATTTATAATATTAGTAACGAGACTACTTAATATTACTTATATTGTTATTTTACTTTATTTTCGTAGCGTAACACCGTCTACTTGTGGCTAAGACGATGGGATAATGAAGGAAACGTTGATGACATTAAGAAGACCGGTAGACCAAGAAAAACGTCAAGACTACAAGACATAAATATCATTCGTCAATTTAGAGTGTCTCCGTTCCTTCAAACCACAAATGTAGCTATAGCTAACAATATTTCTATAAACACCGTTCGTCGACGTCTTCACGAAGGTGGTATACATTGCCGAAAACCGGCCCGTAAATTAAAATTGACTGCCCGACATAAGTTGCAAAGACTTCAGTTTGCAGAACGATATTTAAATTTCGATTTTTCGAATGTAATATTTGCTGATGAAAAGACCTTTAAATCTTCCCAAAACGGTCGAATTACGTTATGGAGAATTAATAATACCCGTTACGAAGAGGAGAACATAGTAGAAAATAGATCCAGTGGGAGGATTACTGTGGGTTTTTGGGGGTGGATGACTAAAAGTGGACCAGGGGAACTGATAGAAATTGGTGGTCGGCTAAATGCCGAAGGCTACAAAGACATCTTGAAAGATGTTTTACTGCCCACAGCACAAATAATGTTACCTAATATGGCCCCATTACAATTTATACATGACAACTGTTCAATCCACATGGCCTGAGTGTGCAGAGCTTGGTTCCGGGATAACGCTGATCATATTGTCGAAATTCCATTCCCACCAAAGAGCCCGGACCTAAACCCCATTGAAAACTTATGGGGGCTTATGGTCCTGGGTTGGGATGAAAGCACTCCTCGAACAAGGGAAAATTTAATATATCACGCCGAAGAAATCTGGGAAGATTTTACGGGCCGCGACACTTGTGCAAATATGATAAACTCCATGCGAGAACGTCTCCAAAATGTCATCGATGCCAATGGGGGACACACTAGGTTCTAATTCTAAGTGGTTTTATGCCTGATCATTTTTGGATTATTGTAATTGATAAATAATTAAACCTTGTTATTTTTTTAAAATATGTGATTTGATTATGAAAGTACACATTTGTTGGTTTTTAATTAAAACTAATAATTATTTTTAAAAGTAATGGGGAACTTGCATATTTTTTTAATTTTAGTTTTATACATTATATCTTATACTTATATATACATTTAATGATAAATTAAAGATGCCAAAATCAAAAAAGTTAAAATATGCACAAATAATGATTTTAACGCAAATCAAAAATGGAAACGCTCACTGGCTTGATGTGGCGTGTGTGTGTTAATTTAAAAAGGTCATTATGTTTTTTATAAAATGTACCATATTTAACATTATAGATTTCAGGGTGCCGTACCCAAAGGGTAAAAAAGAGGACCATTTTTATCTTTAGAAACAAAATTTCTCTTTTTTCTATAAAGGGTAAAAAAGAGGACCTTTTTACCCTTAGAAACAAAATTTCTCTTTTTTCTATAAAGGGTAAAAAAGAGGACCTTTTTTACCCTTTATAGAAAAAAGAGAAATTTTGTTAATCGTGGCTCCGATTGCCTTAGGCTTATGATGTCCTCACTTTTTCGCGGCTTCCTCGCACGTAATACGCAGACTAAGAGTGGAGCGGGCTTTTGAGGTTTCACAAGTGATATAACTTGGTCAAAAGAAACCCCTGGCTTCTTGGAACTCTGTTTAGTGTAGGTACCTATTTGTAGATTTATGGACATTAAAATACTGTGAATGTTTTGTTTTTACCCGACTACGGCAAAGCAAAAGGAGGGTTATGATTTTGACAGGCTATGTATGTATGTATGTATGTATGTATGTATGTATGTATGTATGTATGTTCATCTGTTTCCACGTAACTTTCTTAACTACTTATCAGAATTCGACAAATGACATATCATTATAAGCGTTCTTGATCGTCCGCTTGGTTATAGGCTATGAAGTTTCACAAAATCTAATGTGGCGCCCTCTAGCGGACAAAACATACAGAGTAAAAAAATAAAGTTATGATAAATATGCCGTGTTTGGTATCATTTGAAAGCGCTTGACTTGTACATTTTGAATATATATATATATATATATATATATATATATATATATATATATATATATATATATATATATATATATATATATATATATATATATATATATATATATATATATATATATATCTAGCACTTGGACACCAAAATAGTACAAATAAAATAAAAGTAAAAAAACTAAAACCCAACTACGACAAAAAACGTCGCTGAAAAAGTATAAAACAAGCCTTCGTTGTCAATTTATGCAATATTCACTATGTAGAGATAAAATTTCATGTTTGGAAAGGCGTAGTCACACGTTAAATATACTACCCTGTGACAACGTGTGACTGCGGATTTCCAAACATGAAATTTTATCTCTACATAGTGAAAATTGCATAAATTGACAACGAAGGCTTGTTTTATACTTTTTCAGCGACGTTTTTTGTCGTAGTTGGGTTTTAGTTTTTTTACTTTTATTTTATTTATTCAATTACATACATCTTATTTCTTCAAACAACCTCAAAAACTTCAATATATATTAATTGCGTTCAAGCAATGATTTGTGCATATTTTAACTTTTTTGTTTTTGGTATCTTTAAGTTATCATTAAATGTTTAAGATTAACTAAATTAAAAAAAAAATATGCAAGTTCCCCATTGGTTTATGGAACCATGCTTAGCTAATTTCGGATATTATAACGTTCACCAACTTTTGACAAAATGGTGTTCAGCTACTTTTGACGAGTCGTGTTCAGTTAATTTTGGACTTTAATTATGTGCATTTAATTCTGGCGATTGTCATGTTGAGGGATTTAGGTATATTATGGTGTAGAGCGATTTTGAAAATCTATTGTGGTCATTGACTTTTGATGCTGACTGTACATGAAAGTAATAAATAATACGAATATGACTATGACTGCGTAGAGTCCGCGCCACGAAAGCAGGCGGAACTAAAATTTGAGATTCCTTGTGTCTATAATCATAAAGCCCAAATTTTAATGTGTCAATGTCACTGAAGTGCCTTCTGATCTTTGATCTTTGTTGAAGAAAACGAGAGAGAGAGAGAAGGAGAGAAAATGAGTGTGTGAGAAATAAAAGAGTTTGTGAAGCTTACATGAAAGAGAGACAGAGAATTAGTGTAAAGCGAGAGCCAAGATTTTGAAGCTTTTTGAATTTTTGAGAAAATAATGAGTAAGCGGTAAAGAGATATTGAGTGAGCGGGAAAGAGAGAGAGAGAGAAAGAGGTAGCATGCAAGAAAGAGATAGGAATAGTAAGTGAGAGAGAGAAAATTTACATTAATCTGAGCTTTAAGTACTAGGCTTGCATAAAATGTAGGGAGTGTCCTTGGTACGCTCATGACTACCCTGACTGAAATGCTCTTTATAAGAAAAATTCTGTGCGTCCTGTAAAAAGTGGTACAAGTCGACTTATATCGAATTTGATTTTCATATACTATTCTGTGTGCTACTTCATCACAAAAATATTCTCTATTATTCTGTCTGATCAGAAGGAAAAATGGAGGATTTTTTTGCATGTCTGATCAGACAGAAAAATCCTCTTTTTTTGTGATGAAGTAGCAAGAAGAAAATCAAATTCGATATAAGTGCAATTGTACCACTTTTCACAGGACGCACAGAATTTATGCTCATGTCACCATGAACGAGGGGGAGAGAAAAATAATGAGTAAGCGGTAAAGAGATATTGAGTGAGCGGGAAAGAGAAAGAAAGAGACAGCATGCAAGAAAGAGATAGGAAAGTGAGAGAGAGAAAATTTACATTAATCTGAGCTTTAAGTACTAGGCTTGCATAAAATGTAAGGAGTGTCCTTGGTACGCTCATGACTACCCTGACTGAAGTGTTCTTTAAAAGGTAAGTTTATGTCACCATGAACTTTACTTAAAGAGGGAGAGAAAAATAATGAGTAAGCGATAAAGCGATATTGAGTGAGCGGGAAAGAGTGAGAGAATGAGATAGCATGCAAGAAAGAGATAGGATTAGTAAGTGAGAGAGAGAAAATATACATTAATCTGAGCTTTAAGTACTAGGCTTGCATAAAATGTAAGGAGTGTCCTTGGTACGCTCATGACTACCCTGACTGAAGTGTTCCTTAAAAGTAAAGTTTATGTCACCATGAACTTTACTTAAAGAGGGAGAGAAAAATAATGAGTAAGCGGTAAAGAGATATTGAGTGAGCGGGAAAGAGTGAGAGAATGAGATAGCATGCAAGAAAGAGATAGGATTAGTAAGTGAGAGAGAGAGAAAATTTACATTAATCTGAGCTTTAAGTACTAGGCTTGCATAAAATGTAAGGAGTGTCTTTGGTACGCTCATGACTACCCTGACTGAAGTGTTCTTTAAAAGTAAAGTTTATGTCACCATGAACTTTACTTAAAGAGGGAGAGAAAAATAATGAGCAAGCGGTAAAGAGATATTGAGTGAGCGGGAAAGAGTGAGAGAATGAGATAGCATGCAAGAAAGAGATAGGATTAGTAAGTGAGAGAGAGAGAAAATTTACATTAATCTGAGCTTTAAGTACTAGGCTTGCATAAAATGTAAGGAGTGTCCTTGGTACGCTCATGACTACCCTGACTGAAGTGTTCTTTAAAAGTAAAGTTTATGTCACGAAGAGAAAAATTGTACAACATCGACAAAGTTCCCGGTAGACCACTTTTGGATCTTAAAGTATTGTAATTAGGTGGTAAAATGGTCTACCGGGATCTTTGTCGTTTGTAAATTTGAATTTATCTTATCTTTATTTGTTTTTTGTAATGTTTGCCTGTACAGAGAACGTTCGGACGTCGCACGACGGCCTGCTGGGCGGTGGCTGCCTACCCTACGCGGCCGACGCGCACGCCAAGCAGCCGTGGCTCAACAACTTCCTCTTGTAAGTGCCATCTTATCCTAATAACATCTGACGACCCGTTTGGGTCAATAGTAGTGAATGCTACCTCTGGTGTAAAGGTGCGAGTTGGATTCCCGCACAGTACTGTTACGACTACGTGCCCCTGCATGCTTATTCCGCGTGCTCCATGTCTCATATGCACAGTCGACCGAACTTTTTACCCGTTGATTCGATTCGAACGTAGTAGAAAGAAATAGAATAAACTCGAACGTTCTAGGAAAATCTACAGATCTCCAGATACCCTGGTCACAGTATGCAGTCGAACGGATGTTGGCGCCACTTTCTTTATTTTTTACTTTCATAACTCCTTCCTATATTCGAGAAAGAGAGGAACTACCAGGACACGAGACGTGACGCGACCGTTAGAAATAAAGGTCAGTCTACGATCAAGCCGCTGCTAGCACGTAAAAATGGCGTCGCGTCTCTGCTAATTTAAATTACTCAAGGATCCTAAAGATATTAAGTATTTATATCGTTAGGATCCTTGAGTAATTTAAATTAGCAGAGACGCTGAATTTTTGCTGACTGGTTCTAAAAACGTTTGTGTTGTTAATATCACTCGGACGGCCGTGAAATGGAAATTTTTTGGTGTATGCCTGTGTGAAAGTGTGATCGCTCGCCTCAGCCCTTGGAATTTCGAAAAAGGGAAATTAGCAGCCCCTCCCACGCCATCCTAAAGAGGGATGCACTTCAGCGCACGGTAAGTTCCTCCGATAATTTCTCGCATCCTAGTTTTCTCCAAAATTTCCTAACCCGCTCCTACAGTCCATTTAGTTCAAAATTCATTTATATCAAACCCGCATTGCCAACGTTCGAGAAGCTTTGACTCGAAATTTCTAGAACGTCGTAGAAAGAAATGGAATAATGTCGAACGTTCTAGAAAATCTACAGATCTCCAGATACCCTAGTCGCAGTATACAGTCGAAAGTTCGAGAAACTTTGAATCGAAATTTCTAGAACGTCGTAGAAAGAAATGGAATAATGTCGAACGTTCTAGAAAAATCTGCTGATCTCCAGATACCCTAGTCGCAGTATACAGTCGAAAGTTCGAGAAACTTTGAATCGAAATTTCTAGAACGTCGTAGAAAGAAATGGAATAATGTCGAACGTTCTAGAAAAATCTGCTGATCTCCAGATACCCTAGTCGCAGTATACAGTCCAAAGTTCGAGAAACTTTGAATCGAAATTTCTAGAACGTCGTAGAAAGAAATGGAATAATGTCGAAGGTTCTAGAAAAATCTGCTGATCTCCAGATACCCTAGTCTCAGTATACAGTCCAAAGTTCGAGAAACTTTGAATCGAAATTTCTAGAACGTCGTAGAAAGAAATGGAATAATGTCGAAGGTTCTAGAAAAATCTACTGATTTCCAGATACTTTAGTCACAGTTTGCGGTCGAAAGTTCGAGAAGCTTTCATTCGAAATTTCTAGTAACGAGAATCTAGAAATTTCGATTTCGAAAAACACTTTTCGAGAAAGTTCGCCCTAATGGACAGCGTGGGTATAAAAGCGGGTCGTGTTAGGTTTAGGTTTAAAGAATTTATTCTCATAAGAACTTAGTAAAAATACAGTTCACTTAAAATGAGATATATACCTAACTAAAGCATGCAATAATAATATAAATGGCGTAGCGCAGCTCTGCTAACGTGAAACAACATCTTGTATCATGATAATGTACGTATCACTTACACAAATTTTTGTATTGACGTTCTGTTGAACACAAAACAACCAATATACAATAACCAATTAAAGAAACCAGGAAACAAAAAACAAATTAAAAGAGGGTATCTTTTCGTACATACATAAGTGTTAGCCCGTCGAGTCAGTTCCGATTTGGAAAGCGAAGCGACTTAGTCTCCTGCGAATTAGGAGTGAAGAAGCGAATAACCTGCGAAGCATTTAGAAAGTGTTTCGTGTTAATTAAGTGAGATTAGTGTTTAATTGTTTCTCGTCAATAAAATCAATTGTATTTTTGCGAATATGGAGTTTACTTGAATCAAAGTATCCCGTACCCGCAACAGTACAAAAAACAACAAAAAAAAATGATTTCGGTATCACCTTTCTCAAGTGTACTGATGTAAAAAGTTATTCAAAGTGTCTAAAGTGTTAAAAATATTATTTCACACTTTTTAGATCGTGGTTTTTGAAGGCGGTTTGTTTTCGCAGACATTTTTTAATCTTTCGAAAGATGATTGTGACATGAATAAGCTTGAAAAATCGCAAATCGTCTATTATTTTCATTACGTACCAAAACTGGTGGCCACTAAGTTATTCATAAATAATAAAAATCATAAATTTTCTTTTTGGTTCGCCGTAGTCGGGTAAACACCTATAGGTACTAAACGTATGTGTCTTATCTCATCATCATCATCATTTCATCCAATAGACGTCCACTGCTGGACATAGGCCTCCCCCAATATTCTTACACTGATCGGTCCTGTGCCTACTACATCCAATGGATTCCCGCGACCTTCACCAGATCGTCGGTCCACCTTGTGGGGGGCGCCACGGCTGCGACTTCCTGTACGTGGCCTCCACTCGAGGACCTTTCCGCCCCAACGGCGGTAGCACGATCAGATTAGGGCACGGCAAGCCTGCGACGAAAACTCCATCGGATTGCTGCTGTCCTGGTACTTTGCTGCAGTTGGGTGAGGTAAACTTAAACACTTGTCCATGCCGAATGTTGCTGTCTCTTGTGTTGTGGCCTCCACTCGAGGAGTTCTGCTGCGGATCTCATCATTTCTGATACGATCACGCAAGGAGACTCCGAGCATAGTCCTCTCTATCCGTGACAAATATGTATATAAAATGTAACGCGAAAGTTTCAATACTTTTTTCAGCCAATGGAAAGCGACCCACACTCACCGAGACAAAGCGATGCCACACATAAAGTCGTACACGCGCACGTCGCCGGACCACAAGCGAGCCGCCTTCTACCTCCTCACCTCCGGGAACGTCAGCAAGGCGGCCTGGGGCTCCGTGAACAAGGGCAACGCGGCCTTGAGGCTGATGAGCTACGAAGCTGGAGTCCTGTTCCTGCCTAACTTTGTGGTAAGTAATAAAAACATTTTTTTTTTATATGAGAAGTGGTTTTTTTTTTAGACGAGCAGACGGATCACCTGATGGTAAGCAATTCCGCCGCCCATGGACACACGCTACACCAGTAGAGTCACAAGTGCGCTGCCAACCTTTTCCCCCTTCCCCCCCATTGCGCCTCCGGTAACCTCACTCACACGGCGAAACACAGCGCAGGCGCTGGGCGAGTGTAGGTTTGGTGATCGGTACAACCTGTGCGGATAAAGAATGGGATCAGAAATTGCGGCGCATCTATTCACTTCTCGCTCGCACATTATTTGCGTCTATTACACTCGTGGGGTGCGAGTATAGACGCAAATAGTGTGCGAGCGAATAGATGCGCCGCCATTTCTGATCCCATTCTTTATCCGCACCGGTTGTAGATGCATGGCATGGAACGTGTAAGAGATCGATATTTGAATTATAAAATGACGTGCGAGAGTGAGATAGACGACGTATGGCCGACGACTGTGAAAGGCAAAATACGTAGTAAAGACGAATATATTATAGAAGCTTTTATTCCCGAAACCTGGGTGTATTATTTATTCTGTCCCACATTGGCTGCTTCACGCCGGTCTTCTGTGAGGCAGTGGTATCACTCCGGTCGAGCCGGCCCATTCATGCCTAAGCGTGGCTCTCATTTCTCTCTTGGCTCTCCAACATCAAGTTCGTCCCCATATGGAATACTGCTCCCATATCTGGGCTGGTGCACCTAAGTACCATCTTCTTCCGTTTGACCGCGTACAACTTAGGGCTCGGATACGGTATTTGACTATTTTTTATTTTTTTTGCTCACAATGATAGAAACATCGTTGAAAGAATCACTTGATTCTCATTTAAACTACCTGAGATATCACAACTTTAAAATCACATTATTTTGGGCAAACCCAAAACGCTCCATACAAATGGCTACTGAGATGTGACGTCACACGACGTATTTTGTATGCATTTCATTTGAATTTTGTATGCTATATCAAATGTTTCGTTTATGTCAATGGTTCTATTATAATAGTTGGTGCAAATTGTATGGGTTATTCAATGGTATAATTATTTTATAATAATTTCATACTTTTGAAATGGACTTGCCCATGAATCTTTGAATGACCATAAAACCGGCTAGACGTTATATTTTTAATTGAGAATTTTTGCTATTGGCACATATTTACCTATATTTTGATAAAATATTTTTATTTTGTAAAATCTCGAGCTTGGTCATATACCCAATTGTCTGTGACTTGACTCTCTATTCGACTTGATCCTCTAGCACTTCGGCGGGATAAAGCTTCCCTCAGCATTCTATACCGCATCTATCATGGGGAGTGCTCTAAGCAACTGTTTGATCTACTCCCTGCAGCTGAATTCTTACATCGAACCACTCGCAAGCGATTGTCATTCCATCCCCATCATCTCGATGGATGGCGGTCTAATACTGTGCGTTTCTCGCGGAACTTTCTACCACGTACCTCAGTTCTGTGGAACGGTTTGTTTGCAGGAGTATTTCCCGACGGCTACGACCTAGGGACCTTCAAGAGAAGAGCGTACTCTTTTTTAAAAAGGCCGGCAACACATTCTGATCTCTCTGATTTTACGGATGCTCATGGGTAGCGTTGATTACTTTCCATCAGGTGATTCGCTTGCTCGTTTGTCCGCCTCTAGCATAAAAAGACTCACTCTTCAAATAATTATGAAGGTTCTCCGTAAACTGTTCGCATCGGACCCCGCGCGAGGTGATGTCCCGAAAATGTATTCTTTAGATTCTGACTGCATTGATGTAGTTTTACCTCTTAACAACTTCTACGCCCCTGGTAATACGCTATACACAAGACAGCTTGCCAACAATGGGCTGGGTCGACCGGTATAATACCACGGCCTTCTTTACCAGTGTGTGAGGGTAGCGAAGGCCCAATCCGGGGGAAGGGGAGTTGTACAGACACAGAACTTACTCATCAAATAACTATGAAGGTTCTCCGGAAACTGTTCGCTCCACTTGGTCACAGTTGCATCGGATCCCGCGGGAGGTGATGTCCCGAAAATGATCTCCTAATAACTTCTATGCTCCTGGTAGAGTACGCTATACACAAGACAGCTTGCCATCAATGGGCCGGCTCGACCGGTGTGATACTACGGCCTTCCTTACCAGTGAAGGTAGCGGCGGCCCAATCCAGGGGGAAGGGTTCTGACTGAATTGCCTTAGTTTTATCTCCTAACAACTTCTATGCTCCTGGTAGTACGCTATACACAAGCTTGCCATCAATGGGGCCGGCTCGACCAGTGTGATACCACGGCCTTCCTTATCAGTGAGGGTAACGGAGGCACAATCCGGGGGGAAGGGGAGTTTAAAACTTGGTAGGCGCACAGACATAGAACTCACTCTTCATATCATTATGAAGGTTCTTCAGAAACTGTTCGCTCCACTTGGTCTCTCGCTCGAACAGGTACCTAGACATTTTTGTGGTCTTCTACAGCTGAAAATTACAATTTTCACTCCATTGGTTTTTCGGGTGTCTCAGGCCTCAGTGGATAAGAATGCGCCTTTCCTCGAGATTTATCAAGTCTATGTGCGTATTTCTTTCATTAGCTCGGCAATGGGATGAAAACAAAAAACCACGTGCACATTTCGGATTGAATCTGATAAGTGTAACCATGATTCGGTTTGTCTGGTTCCCTTGTTAAGGTGACGGGTAGGGCACACTAGCGACGCCAATCGATTTTCATTTTTAATTACTAAACTGGATCTATTTTAAACAATTTCGAGGTTAAAACCTCTCGGCAAACACTTAAACTATTTATTTAAATAACTATGCACAAATGTTGGGTCCAACGCGTACGCGAAAAATTGATTCACGCTAAAAGTGGCCGCTCTAACCCCGAAATTGTTTAAAATAGATCCGGTTTAGTAGCTAAAAATTAAAATCGATTGGCGTCGCTAGTGTGCCCTACCTGTCGCCTTAAAGGGTTGCGAAGGTCAGACGTCAGTCGCTTCATTGTAATTACCCCAAATCCTGAATCATATTTTAAGCGTACCCCGGGCTCCAATTCGACAGCCTTGGACGCAATCGGGTATGACTTTAGAAGATATCATAATGATGTTTATGCATGATTTTATCGTAAATATCTTGTTCGCAGATAAAGGAAGATTTCTTCCCGCTAGAAGTCGGCGCCAAGGACCGCTTGCTCATCCCCTACGATATCCCCCCCACAAAGTACACCAGCGATATGTCCCCATGGGTTTCAGATTACTTGCGATAAAGGAGTTTTATTATACCTGAAAATGTATCAAGATCAATATAATGTACCTACATTGGCAGAGTATTAAAAATAAATAGATATAGTTTTTTAAAATGCGCATCGATTGAAATTTGGTTTTACCACAGACATTGTAATACAGTCGCGAGCAAAAAATCGACTCAGGTCCTAATTCTCATACGAACATACTAATTTCAGAGGCCTATAATTATTTTAAAAAAAAAAATGGTTGATTTTCGCATCCCATAATATTGCACGGAGGCAGGCAAACCACTTGCTCAATCCAAATTTTAATGCTAAAATTGGCATGTTTTTAGAGGCTTGTTAAACGATTAACTAAAAGAAGAACATTATTGACATCGATTTACCTACATTAAAATTATCACTAAAGCACATATCCTACTTTCATATTTATAGGCCTCTGAAGTTAGTATGTCTGTATGAAAATTAGGTCCTTAGTCGATTTGGTTGCTCTCGAGTGTAGTAGATACTGTCGGAGAATCTGCCGCATAACCGCCCGAAGAACAAAAATCGCTTGCACCTTGCATAATTTTTTTGTTTGAATTGACGCTATTTTTGTTTCGTGCGTCCAAGCGATTTTCGTCTAAAAAGGAATTATGTGGCAGATTCCGCGACTGTACTTACAAACAATCTTATTAACATAATAGGGAATTTGACTATAGTGAAAATATCAATTAAATTGTTATTATTTGTTCCGTTCGATATCCGGAATCCATCTTGAGTCAAGCACCATCCTTTTTGTGACGTTTCCGGTCCAAAATGCTACCTCCCCTCTCATTTCCGGCGCCTGTGCTGCCATCTGGTTTTGGCGCGAATGAAACCCAATGACATTTCTGGCACGAACGCTTACCGTCATTATAGCGTCGTTTTTCGTGGCGAAAACATCGGTCCTACTAAAGTGCGCAAATTAGTCTAAATTACTTGTAAAAGTTCTAAGTTAGTGAAGTTTAGTCAGCGTAAGCGAAGTGTAGTGAATAAAAAATATCCTCCCCTCGCGATGGAGCAAGGGGACAGCGAGGTGAACAACGAGGAAGGCAGCGGCGGCAATACAGCGCAATCTGCGCAATCTAGGAGACGTCGGAGATCGTCTTCAAGCTCGTCGGATAGTAGCTCCAGTTCGGAGAGGCCACGTAAGGTAGCAAGGCGAAAAAAAATCTGTAAGTGACTTGCAATTCGAATTTTTATCACAACAAGTGACCTTTTTGACCAATTTATTAATGCATGACAAAAACAGTGCGCTGCAAGCGACTAGTACACCCGTTACTTTACAAACGAGTACTATCGGCGCTGCCGCAGCCCCACTTACCACGGCCGCGACTTCGGTAATCACAACCGCGATCACAGGTCCCACGGACACGGAGTCGGCCACTACGGCCCCGGACATGATCCCCTCGGCCTTGAACACGCTACCTACTGCTACGGCGGTGACTAGTGATACTTTTCTTTGCCCGCCTACTTTGGTACAACAGGAACGACAAATTCAAATAACAGATTTTCAACTACGGTGAAAGACCCAGTTTATGTTAAAGCTAACGAGGCCCATTTAAATAAATTGGCTGAAATACAGCGTTTTAAAAACAACGACTGGAATTCTATTCGATTTTCCGAAACCCAGAAAAAGTATGTAGCTTCTCCGGGTTTTATTGAACTCAATTTAAATGATGAATTGAGACGTTTTGGTTCCACAACATCTATTGAAGATTCACGTTTACATCTTTTAGAACGTACCTTCGCGGCATTGACAAACGCGTTACTTACCCAAAAGGATGAATTAAAAACAAGTTTACAGCAAATTATAGATTGGTCTAGTGATAAAAATACTACCCTATCGCCAAAGACCTTGTTCGAAAAAATTGAATCGGCATTCAATAAGGAGTCCAATTATATCAAAGTTACGGATGATATAGTTCAAATATTATGTGGCAGGCGCGCGGATTGTGTTCAGAGTCGTAGAGATATTTTGCTAAAGCGAATTCCAGAGGAATATCATACAAGTGCCTTGCAGAAAATACCCCCAAATTCCGAATTCTTGTTCGATGACAGTATGTTAGGTACATACATTCAAAAAATAGGGGGGGCAGATAAATTGGCTACACAAGCGCCCCTGGCAGGCCCATCGAGAGATCCTCCGAGGTATTATGGTCCGACTGTAAGTAAACCCAAGCCAGATCAGTATAAGCAGCCTACGCAAAAGTTTTTTCAGTCTACCCTGCCCAGCAAAAAAGGAAAAGGTAAAGGAAAGTCTTCTTCAGGTAAGAGGTCCTCAAATGACAAGGGACGCTCTCACCAGAATCAAAGAGGTAATAAGACCAGTTCATCAAACTATAGAAATAAGTACAATCCATGACTCGACACACTTTCGAGGGGGCTGTCTAAAGCAATATGTAGATATGTGGAGCAATGTAGGTGCTCCAGAATACATATGTCGGATTTTAAGCCAACTTCGAATATCTTTTGCAATAAAGCCACCTTTGATAATGCCCACCAAAAATATAATGAAATGTTATGCCACCAAGGAAAGTCCTCACATGTCTCAACAAATACGGAAGATGCTCGAAATAAATGTGCTAGAGAAAGCAGAACCAACACCCAGCTTTCTGTCAACCTTCTTTCTGATTCAGAAGCCCGACGGTACGTTTCGGCCGATTTTCAATTTAAAACGGCTCAATCATTTTGTCAAAATAAGACCATTTCGCCTGATCAATCATTTTCGTATTCCGAATTTCCTACAAAAGAACGATTGGTTGACGAAAATAGATCTGAGCCAAGCTTATTTTCATTTGAGTATCGCCAAACAACATCGAAGGTTCCTGAGACTGTCATACAACAACGAACTATTGCAAATGACGTGTCTCCCTTTTGGGCTTTCATCAGCACCCAGGATTTTTGCCACCCTGACCAATTGGGTGGCAGAACAATTACGTCGCCACAATATCAGGTGCGTAGTGTATCTCGACGATTTTTTAATCGCCAGCCAATCGTATCATCAATTACACGAGCAAACGGCGTTTACAGTGAACTTTCTACAACGCCTAGGTTGGTTCCTAAACTCCGAGAAATCTGTGCTGGTTCCGACTCAATGCCTAGAGTTCCTCGGCATTACCTGGGACACTTTGACCACCACAAAGTCTCTGTCGGGACCGAAGTGCCTCACGCTACGCATGGCACTTCAGCATCAGATTGCACAAGGCAGTTGGTCCCTCAAACAGGCCCAGTCCCTAATGGGGAGACTCAACTTCGCCTCATTTGTGATCCGGAGAGGGCGATTACACTGTCGCACGCTGCAATACTACAGTCGACAGTTGCCCAACGATCACCGTTACCGCCAAGTGAAACTACCAGACCCAGTTCTGGACGAATTGAAATGGTGGGTAAGCGCTGCGTCAGGATACCTTCCAATACATACCGCCCAGATCTCGCATCATCTGACTACAGATGCTTCGGAAACTGGATGGGGTGCTCAACTCGAAGAGACCAAAATGTCCGGACAATGGACTCCAGCTCAACAAACATGGCATGTCAATATGAAGGAAATGTTTGCTGTGCACGAGGCAATTGTTCAAGAGGGTTCTCAATTACAGAATGCCCAAATCTTACTGTTAACCGACAACCGCACCGTTGTCTCTTACATAAACAAAGAAGGGGGAACCAAATCCAAGAAATTAATGGAACTGACACGGCGTATTCTAGAAATGATGGACCTCCGGAATATACAACTAACAGCTCAATACTTCCCAGGGAGGTACAATTGCGAAGTCGATGCCCTATCCAGGATGAAACCCTGTCCAGAATGGCACTTGACTCCACAAGCCACCAGGCCAATATTCCAGATGTGGGGCACGCCAGATGTGGACTTATTTGCTTCGACAACAGCTCACGTCATTCCCAGGTACATGACAATGGATGTAACGGACGAGCATGCTGTAGGCCACAACGCACTACGTCATCCGTGGGAGTACAGGTTGGCCTGGGTGTTCCCACCTCCGAATCTGATCCCGCAAGTTCTATCCCGACTCAACTCAGCGAAAGGCAAGTACATTTTGATCGCTCCGAAGTGGAACCAAGTGTTCTGGCTGGCGGACTTGAAGCAACGAGCACTGCGAGAACCTTACCTGATCCCGCACCTTCAGCTAGTTCTGATGGATACAGTAACAGGTGTTCATCCTCCCGAAATTCACAAAATTCATCTAGAAGCATGGCTGATTTTGGGTGGACAGACGTGATTGAAAACTGGTCAAGCGACGAAAAGACCTTGTTACTATCAAGTTGGCGTAAATCGACCATGAATACATACCAATCTGCCTGGAAAAAGTGGAAGGGTTGGTGTGACACAAACTCAATAAATTACACGTGTCCGGTTCCAGCAGAAGTTGCTCGATATTTGGCATATCTTCATAACGTCAAAGGTTTGGCATATAAAACTATTTTAGTTCATAAATCTGTTATAGCAACATTCACAAATGTATCTACTAGTATTGATCTTTCATCAAACTTTTTTGTACGACATATATTAAAAGCAATCTCGGTTTCGAAAGAAAAAAGTGTCGTACCTCCTATATGGGACCCAGAAAAAATTATAAATTATCTAAAGCAAAATTCATTGGATGAGAACAATCTATATGAAGTTTCACAACGAACCGCAATTTTACTTTTATTGTCATCGGGTCGTAGAGTGCATGATTTGACTCTTTTAACCACTGAAGGGGAACAGTATCGGGACGAAGGTGATTTTGTTGTCTTCTGGCCCCGTTTCGGATCAAAAACAGATAATAGTAATTACAGGCAGTCTGGATGGAAAATGATTAAGAACCCAAACAAATCATTAGATTGTGTATATTGGACACGGCGATTGATTTCTATATCTCAAGAGCGCCGAAAAGAAGTAAATAATTTACACGAATTATTTATTACTATTAGAGGAGTACCGAAACCGGCATCGAGAACTATAATCGGTGGTTGGATAAAAACTGTTCTAAGAAATGCTGGAATAGAAGCTTCTCCAGGCTCTGTTAGATCTGCAGTTGCATCTCTTAATTGGCTAGAACAGTTTCCAGTTGATAAAATACTGGAAACAGGAAACTGGCGCCAAGAACATACATTTAGGAAATACTATCAGAAAGTTATTAATCGGACAAATCAAGCAAGTTCAACAATTTCATTATCGTCATTTTTTAATCCAATCCGTTAGTATATGATACAAATGTTTACGGAATGTATGATTCGTATTTTTTTTTTTAGTAAATCTTTTTCTTCTCATAAGATCATATTTTACTTATTATACCTGCAACACATTATAGCGTCACCAATGGCACTCACCAGGAGATAACAAACACATCACTCAAGATGGATTCCGGATATCGAACGGAACAAATAATAGAGAGTTTTAACTACCAATAAAACTTACCTATTATTTTTCCTAAAGATATCCGGAATCCAGGTAAGCTCTACCTGGTGCATCTCGAGTAGGTATAATGACGGTAAGCGTTCGTGCCAGAAATGTCATTGGGTTTCATTCGCGCCAAAACCAGATGGCAGCACAGGCGCCGGAAATGAGAGGGGAGGTAGCATTTTGGACCGGAAACGTCACAAAAAGGATGGTGCTTGACTCAAGATGGATTCCGGATATCTTTAGGAAAAATAATAGGTAAGTTTTATTGGTAGTTAAAACTCTCTATTAACCAAAAGGAAATACTTTTAAAATTAATCCTACCCAAATATTATATTAAAATATTCTCCATGTTTGACCACGTGACTAAAACATGAAAAATGAAATGACGTCACCAGCCATGTCCAAATGGAAAAACCAAGGCCGCGACACCATTTTAAAAATATAAAAAAAGTTAATGTCAACAAATCTATTTTGTGCGTTCCGTTTCAAGTGTTGCTCATACAAATCTGTAAACACTGAAACATTAACTCCAAATAAAAACTGCATAGTTACAATTTAATGATTTTAACTAACTTTCACCTTCGATGTAGTTTATTGCTTATAAATTTGATAAATAAATTATATTTTTTGAAACTCGTCGAGCCTCATTGAGTGGAACGGAGCATTTTTTGAGATCTGTATAGTGACGAAAAAGATCACGTGATTACATCTTTCGGCCGCTTTAAATTGATTGAAACTTTGAAGACGATTTTTGTAGAAAATATAGAAGTTTACAAGGATTTACTCAAAATGTAGATGCGTAGTCCAATATTGAATAATTTGAGACATTTTCTTAAAACAAGTCAAATACCCTATTATCTTATTATTCATGTTTATTCAAAGCAGATTTAAAGTCAAAAGTCACTTGAAAACTCTTTCCCTCTTATTACAAATTGCGAACTAAGGTCCCGTAACAAAATTCGTGCCAGCCTTTTTTAACATTGCGTGTTGGAACGGGATGACATGAGTTTTGGTACGGTAATAACTGTAGATTTATAATAAGGTGGTTTGACTTCTATTATATTATTTAAGAAGAATAAAATAATTTATTCAGCGCCAAACATACACAAAAAAATAAAAATATAACGAAATAGACATTAGAATGGACATTAGACATTATAAATTGCTGTGCCCTGACAGGGTGCCACATCTATATTTAATTTTAAATGTACCATCTTTATTTTTGTATGTGATACGCAATAAATGCTTTGAATTGAATTGAATTGAATTTGAATGGAATTGAATTGAATTGAATTAAATGGCACTGAAATGGGCCCCACTCAGCATGTGTCACAGTGTCTAAAAGACACCCCGACGCTGGTCTTCCGACTCATTCCAATTACAGTCGGTGTTGTATATAATTTAATTTAATTAATAAATCATAAAATGTCGTAGTATTGTACTAATTAATTAAGATGACTGACCAGGATGGCGCGATTGGTAGTGACCCTGCCTCTTACGCCAAAGGTCGTGGGTTCGATCCCCACCCTGGACAAACATTCGTGCGAAGAACACTTGTGTTTGTTCAGTGTCTGGGTGTAATATATGTATTTAAGTATATATTTGTGTTCCTCTGTTGTCTGATATCTGTAACACAAGTGCTTAAGCTACTTAGTACGGAATCAGGTCAACGTATGAGATGTCGTGAGAATTATTATTATTATTAATTAAGATTATTCTGAATTTGATGTTTTTATGTTTATTTAATAAACTATACGTTTTAATTACTTTTGCTTTTTATTTTTTGAAGAGCTAAATCGATGAAAGGGAAAATACCGATGTAGGAAAAACTAACACATTGTGTAGCTTTGGTCCAGTTTTCTTGATACACCAACTGCATTAATAACTTGGCAATCCCTTATGAATGTATGAGATCACCAAGTTGTATTTGCTGTTCCTCTCATCCAAGATCATCACGGGAGACCAATTTTCCAACTTAGTTATTTTGGGTCTACTTTTTTAGTCCGTAAAATATAGCTTCATTAGAATGACAGATGTCACTTGACCTTTATTCAAATGTTTATAAGGTTTTTTATCGGTTGACCATATTTCATTCCATAGATTTTTATTACTACGAACTTAAGGCGACGGGTAGGGCACACTAGCGACGCCAATTGATTTTAATTGTTATTGACCAAAACAAATCTATTTTAAATAATGTCGGGGCTTCAGTTTCTCGACAAACACTTATACTATTTATTTAATAACCATGCCCAAATGTAGGGTTTGCTTTTGTACCAAAAAAATTGATTCACGCCTAAAGTGGCCGCTTTTAGCGGTGATCTGAAATTCGTGTGCAAAAGCAGATCAAATAGCCTACTATAAGTATTAAATAAATAGTATAGGTGTTTACCGAGAGATTGAAGAAACGCAATTGTTTAAAATAGATCTGGTTTAGTTGCTAAAAATTAAAATCAATTGGCGAAACACAGCACTGTGCACAGTGCTGCTTCACGCCGGTTTTCTGTGATCCCGTGATATCACTCCGTCGAGTCGGCCCATTCAAGCCGAAGCTTGGCTCTCCCACGGTTAAGGATTATCAGCGCACTTGTGACTCCACTAGCGTTGCGGGTGTCTATGGGCGGCGGCAATCGCTTACCATCAGGTGATCCGTCTGCCACCTACATAAAAAGCCAGCAGCTTTACCTTAGCCGCCTTTTACGACACCTCGGTAAGAGTGAGGGTGGCCTATTCTACTCTGCCGGGGACCACACGGCGATAAAATAATAGTATGTATGTACCTTTTTTCGAAAACACGCTGACATAATTTATTTATTGGTAATTTTAATTCCATAATTTAAAGAAGTAATTTTATTGACTTTTTTTACATAAATACAAGCCGCTTTAATAAAAACTTAATCATCCGTAATGTTTGGTGGAAAAGCTGGTATTCAGCTTGTGTCACTTCAGGTGTTAATAGCATTTTGTACAACATTTCAACTTACATGTTGTTTCGTGCAGTGAGGAGCCGCAAAGTGATATTTATATAAGAATCTTTGAATTTCTGTGATCCCGTGGTATCACTCCGTCGTTTCGACCCATTCAAGCCGAAGCTTGGCTCTCCCACGGTTAAGGGTTATCAGCGCACTTGTGACTCCACTAGCGTTGCGGGTGTCTATGGGCGGCGGCAATCGCTTACCATTACCATCAGGTGATCCGTCTGCTCGTCTGCCACCTACATAAAAAATGTATTTCCCCATTGCAAAATCACTCACGCGCACGATCTGCGCGACGTACCCCGTTGATTAATGGTCGTATGACTCGCGCAGGGCTTTGCCCACGTTTGGCGGACAGTCGCTTCTATATTTAGAATCTCATCATCATCATCATCAGCCCATTTAAGTCCCCACTGCTGGGGCACGGGCCTCCCTCAATAACATGAGGGGTAATTGCCATACTCACCACGCTTGGCAGACGGGTTGGCGAGGGTTTTGATGTAAATGCAGAGTTTTCCTTCTCTGGGTGCTGATGATCATGCCAGCAGCTTTACCTTAGTCGCCTTTTACGACACCTCGGTAAGAGTGAGGGTGTCCTATTCTACTCTGCCGGGGACCACATGGCAGCCTAGATTTAGAATCTAGAAGATTATTATTAAGAGAATATTTTCTATTTTTGTTTAAGTATCTTCATAAGGAAAACAAGGAGGTTTCTTACGATTTAATTTGTAGGTACAGTCATTATCACAGTTCAGTTGTATCTCATAATAAATATCGTGTTAATTCCCGTCTTGATAAATTATAGTTATAATCATCGTCAGCCCATTTAAGTCCCCACTGCTGGGGCACGGGCCTCCCTCAATCACATGAGGGGTAATTGCCATACTCACCAAGCTGGGCAGACGGGTTGGCGAGGGTTTTGATGTAAATGCAGAGTTTGCCTATTCTACTCTGCCGGGGACCACACGGCCAATAGCTACGTAGGATAGTTATATTGCAAAGCGAAAATCTAAAAAAATATATATTTTACAACATTATATGGTTGGTAGATTGGGGGTTTTGTTCGCGATTTTGGGGAAAAATAATGTTGTTGGGGAAATTTTGAGGAAATCTATATATACATATACAAGGAGAACCTGAGTGACTAAGGTATTATATAATTAAGAGCATATACGGCCCGCGCGCGATGTCAAGTTTAGGTAATTCAGTCCCTGTTTTGCTTCACACATGTGACTAGGAATACTTACACATCATCATCATCCTCATCAGCCCATTTAAGTCCCCACGGCTGGGGCACGGGACTCCCTCAATCACGTGAGGGGCAATTGCCATACTCACCACGCTTGGCAGACGGGTTGGCGAGGGTTTTGATATAATTGCAGAGTTTTCCGTCTCTGGGTGCTGATGATCATGCCAGCAGCTTTACCTTAGTCGCCTTTTACGACACCTCGGTAAAAGCGAGGGTGGCCTATTCTACTTTGCCGGGGACCACACGGCAAAGAGGAATACACCCACAGCCCAAACTACTGACCATAGAAACTTGAAAGTTGGGAAGGGGGTTCTTTTAATAGTGAAAGTGAGCACTAAGAAGGGATTTTTGAAAATTTAACCCTTAAGGGGGTAAAAAGGGGGTTAAAAGTTTGTATGAAAGAAATGTGAAAATTTGTATTCAGACGAAATAATTTGAAATAAATAGTAACCCATTTAACGGTTGGGTGATTTTACAAAAATCACCCTTAACGGGGGTAACCCTTAATTAGGGATGAAATGCCAGTATGGGGATTTAGCCATGTTAAAATAAGAATCTTGAAAATCGCTATACGTTCTCTTTATTTTAAACCAAGGATAAGTTGCTTTAACATTTTTATAAATTCGACCCTTACGGGGATGAAAAGGGGGTTTGAAGTTTGTATGGAAGTTCTTCATCTTTGATAGGAATGTGAAAAATTGTATATATACCTACGTACAATTAAAGTAAGAAGTAATTCCCTTAAACATTTTTGGAATATCACCATTTGAGGGGGTATATTAGTAATTAGGGGGACGAAATGCAGTATGGGGGATTAGACAGTTTAAAAGTTAGAAACTTAAAATTGATGTTTTGGCACGGGTTTTGAATAAAAAAGTGACTTTTGAATTTTCAACCCCTAAGGGGTAGTTGAGCGGGTTTAAAGTTTGAATGAAGACTTATGTAATAAAGATTAGGATACTGCGTGAGTAACGTTGCGGATGCAGTCTTTACCAAAAACTGGAATTCAAGACCAAAAAAGCTACTACAATGTTGCCACTGCAATAAAATAATCATCATCATCATCATCGTCAGCCCATTTAAGTCCCCACTGCTGGGGCACGGGCCTCCTTCAAACACATGCGGGGTAATTGCCATACTCACCACGTTTGGCAGACTGGTTGGCGAGGTTTTTGATATAAATGCAGTGTTTTCCTTCTCTGGGTGCTGATGATCATGCCAGCAGCTTTACCTTAGTCGCCTTTTACGACACCTCGGTAAGAGTGAGGGTGGCCTATTCTACTCTGCCGGGGACCACACGGCGATAAAATAATAGTATATATGTACCTATTTTCGAAAACACGCTGACATAATTTATTTATTGGTAATTTTAATTCCATAATTTAAAGAAGTAATTTTATTGACTTTTTTTACATAAATACAAGCCGCTTTAATAAAAACTTAATCATCCGTAATGTTTGGTGGAAAAGCTGGTATTCAGCTTATGTCACTTCAGGTGTTAATAGCATTTTGTACAACATTTCAACTTACATGTTGTTTCGTGCAGTGAGGAGCCGCAAAGTGATATTTATATAAGAATCTTTGAATAACATCGTTTTTAACACTGCTATTGTGTGTTGAGTGAGTTGTCACATGAAACCACTTGCTAATAATACCCAAAAAGAGTCTTAAAACCTGCGATTTCGTTAAGAGTAGTCTCCGCAGAATCCGTAGATCGATAAAACGCAAAACGTCCCCGTTTTATTGGGTGACTGAGACTTTGACTGACTTCGAGTGTTGACTACCCACTTTGTCAAAATATCACTTCACAATTTTCCTTACGAGTTCTTTTCTAAGCGTGTGGGGTATCTATGAATAGGTCCTTAAAAATGATGTTGAGGTTTCCAAATTTTTATTCTACTTTGCGCAAGAGACGCTCCCAAAGTGGTAAATTGTGTGGACACCCGTGACACCATTTGGAGTTTTTATGTGATAGGTGGCAGACGAGTAGACGGATCACCTGATGGTAAGCGATTGCTTGCCATCGGCACCCGCAACACCAATGGAGTCACAAGTGCGCTGCCAACCTTTGAACTCCACTTCCCCCGGATTGGGCCTCCGGTAAGCGTGGATCTCCCACGGTGATTTTGATGAATGAGGTATTTTACTATAAAGTATACATCTTTCTATGACTCGTTTGATCACGCGCCACTCAGTCCCAATGTCTCGTTTGTCGTCGGTAGCTAGGCCTCATCACTTGTCGCTTCATTTGTAGATCTGCAGCTTCGCAGTCTCGCCCGTTTGTATCGAAAGGGAAATACAATAATGAATTAATTCAATGCTAATGTGACTTCAATTGTTTTATAAACGATGGCGGTCAGTGGATAATCGCAGAAGATCATATGTTTTAATCCGAGTTTTTGTAAGAGTCGGTCGCGAATTCTACACTTAAGGTGACGGGTAGGGCACACTAGCGACCGGGTCTAACGGAATTATGGTTAATGAAATTTATTCTAAAAAAGACCGAACAGTCACTTAGGTACATGAGAACATGTAGTTGATTAATACAAAAACAATATGTGCATTCATATTTGTTTTGCAATTCGTATTTTGAATGCACTAAGTGAGTTTAAGGCGACGGGTAGCCCTAACTAGCGACACCAATCGATTTTAATTGTTAGCTACTAAACCGGATCTATTTTAAGCAATTTCGGGGTTACAACCTCTCGGAAAACACTTATACTATTTAATAAATAACCATGCACAAATGCGGACCCAACTTTTGTACGCGAAAAATTGATTCACGGTAAAAGTGGCGGTAATCAATTTTTCGCGTACAAAAACGGACCCAACAACAAACTGTGGTATAGTTCTTATAGTTTCGGAGAAAAGTGGCTGTGACATACGGACGGACGGACAGACGGACAGACATGACGAATCTATAAGGGTTCCGTTTTTTGCCATTTGGCTACGGAACCCTAAAAATAGCTTGATAATTCAGATTTTAAAGTACCAGGAAAGCAGAAATCAAGTGGAAGTAGGTTCATGAGCGACACACTACCATGGAATTAGAAAACGCGCAATTTAAACGGAATGTGCCATTTTCGAAAAAAACGTCACAGAGTGTGAAAGAGATCCAACCGGCCCTGTGATACAGGTGCGGTAGAGAAAGAACGTCGCCCAACACGTCACCTCAGTAACTAACGGCTTCGCGCGGTTTTTGATTCATGTAAGTATGGCTCTCTATGAAAAAGCACAGTCTGTTTAAGGTGCCCAAAGACTGGAACCGAAAAATAATTAGACACAGACAGAAGGGTGTCCAACTAGGACATTGATATCGTTCATTGACCTACACGCTAAGCAGTATATCGTATCGTGTCTCCGTCGCACAAGTTACGTATATTCTGTTGCTGTCTCGAATCATGCCGAGTTCCATGAATGCGCGCATGAATATGTACATCTTGTTTAGCATGCGGTGTTAGCAGCCGGCATTGTGTCTTTCCATTTCTGTGGTGGATCGCCCTGTCTGTGTCAGTTTTCTCCGATGATTACAA
Source organism: Marasmia exigua (assembly GCA_019059595.1). Taxonomy (NCBI): domain Eukaryota; kingdom Metazoa; phylum Arthropoda; class Insecta; order Lepidoptera; family Crambidae; genus Marasmia; species Marasmia exigua. The sequence goes on from CM032490.1 coordinate 8,827,756, forward strand.
CTCCAAAATGTTCAATGTAGAACCAACCGGCGTGAAGCAGCACTGTGCTGTGTTTCGCTGCGTGAGTGAGGGTACCGGAGGCCGGAAAAAGTTAATAAATATACTATAGAGTAGCCCTCATTTGAACCGTGGCACAAAAGCTTAACCAAATCGGTTAACCGATGGGAGCTCGTCGTAATTATAGCCCGGGCCTGCGGCACTTGGCGTGCAGCGGCACAGGGAGGCCGTGGAGCCTCCTTGGTCGTCTTTTTAGTGTACATTCCCGGTTGCGTAAAAGCTGTTGCTTTTGAGCCCATCGCTCCTTGATATATACGTTTTAGGGTTCCGTAGCCAAATGGTTGAAACTTGGTGAATATATGTATTTTGTTAATTTTACACAAAAATACGAGAAAAACAAAAATTTACGGGGTTGAAGGGGCGATCTGCCACCTTCCTGCCCCAAGCCAACCTCACCTGCCCGTGGTGCATCCTGCTGAATTACCAACGAGGCTCTGGCGACCGACCGATGGCGGTATAACCACGGCTATGGCGTGGCCAAATACGCCAGTTGGCCTAACATGCGCACCGCGACATAATTTTGTCTACCCCGTATCTTGTGGTTAATTGAATGAACGAAACCAGTGTAGCTATATAAGTAAACAAATGTATATTTCAAAGGGCAACACTGGTTTGTCTGCACGAGTAATCCTTTGTCTACCACGAGAAATTTGTCGATCGTGATGCGCATGTTAGAGAAAAATACATTAGTCGATATCGACAAATTTGTCGTATCTCTTCCGTGACATATCTCGCGATGGCATGTTAGCCCGACTGGCCAGTGACGGGCAGCAGCGTCACTGGCGCAAAAATCCACGCCCTGCGATCGCCAGCCCGCCTGCCCAGCGTGGCGACTATGGGCAAATCCTCCAATGAGAATTACCGAATGACAGCCAAGAATGTGGCGACGTCCTGTTGGTAGACCACCTGCCCGATGGTCCCACAATATTGTAACGGCAGCGGAGAAACAATGGATAAGGCTGGCAGGGGACAGAAGGGAGTAGCGTGATAAAGAAGAGGCCTGTACTCAGCAGTGGGTGGATGTCGGCTGATATGATGATGATGATGGTCTAGTGGTTTAAGTACTGAGCCGTGATCTCTGGGTCCTGGATTCGATTCCCGGGTCGAGCAAAAAGTATCTATGTTTAAAATTTTTGTGGTGTTTAAGCCTAATCCCATTATAGTAGCGATGACTTGATTTCTATGATGGAGGCCTTTGCCCTGCAGTGGGACAGTATATATACGCTGATACTTTTTTATGTGATAAGTGGTAGACGGATCACCTGATGGTCAGCAATGGACAACATTTCAAAATTGCTAAGCTCTGAAACAAAAAATACCATTTCTTTATTTACTTTTCCGTTTTTAAATTTATACTTTAAATATATATTTATTATTTTTTTATATTGCTTATTTACTGAGGAAAAAATTAAAAACTAAAAAACGTAAGATGACGTCATCGGACGGCAGAATGTCCAGACCCATGACATGCAACTGTCAAAAAAAAGACAACTTGTCAACGTTGAATGAATGAATGACGTTGACAATGTTGACACTAGTATTATTTACCTTTGACAGTAGTACCTTTTTTTAGGGTTCCGTACCTCAAAAGGAAAAAACGGAACCCTTATAGGATCACTTTGTTGTCCGTCCGTCCGTCCGTCTGTCAAGACCCTTTTTCTCAGGAACGCGTGGAGGTATGAAGCTGAAATTTATATCAATTACTCAAGTCTACTGTCCCTTGAAGCTGTGAAAAAATCAAACTTCTAAGCCAACGCAATCAAAAGATACAGCCGTTTATGCCGCAAATTTTCGACACTTGCAAGGGAATCAAAACCTACAGGGTGCTTTCTGTGAACTCAGAATCTTGAAATTTGGTACGAAGCAACGTCTTATAGCATAGATAAAGGAAAAATTACGAAAACCATAAATTTTTAGTTACATCACATAATATATATTTTTTTAACAATTTTAAACTTACTACCCATTTCCTCATAAACGCGTAAAGGCATTAAATTGAAATTCATACCAAATACTCAGGTCTATAATATCTTTAAGCTGTAATAAAATCAAACTTCTAAATCAACGCAATCAAAAGAAACAGCAATTTAAGCTGCATATTTTGAAACTCGCAAGTACTCGCAAGGGAATCAAAACCTAAAGGGTACTTCCAGTTGACCTAGAATCTTGAAATTTGGCATGAAGCAACGTTTTATAGCACACATAAAGGAAAAATTCTGAAAACCTTAACTTTTTAGTTACAATACAAAATATATATTTTTAATAAATATAAACTTATTACTTTTTTCCTCATGAACGCGTAGAGCTATCAAGTTGAAATTCATATCAAATACTTAGATCTAATTGCCTTTAACCCGTGAAAAAAAAAAATCTAAGTCAACGCAAAAACGCAAAACGCAAAAGTACAACCATTGATACCGCATATTTTGAAACTCGCAACTACACGCAAGGGAATTAAAGCCTAAAGACCACTTCCCGTTGACATAGAATCTCGAAATTTGGTAAGAAGCAATAGCTTACTTTGTAAACCTTGCAGGTTTGTACGGAACCCTCGGTGCGCGAGTCCGACTCGCACTTGGCCGGTTTTTTTAATTAAAACAATGATAAGCAAAGGAATATCGCTGTATTCAGCCGTCCGATGTCGTCATTTGGCGCTTACGTCTATTTAGAATATAAAGAATTTTAATAATTATTTTATGCATGAAAATGGCCAAATTTTGAAAAAAGAAAAAATATGGGTCTGTTCATTTTATGTCTATTTTCATATAAAAAAACAATATGGACATGTCAAAAATATGAAATGTTGTCCATTGCCACCGACCATAGACTCCCGCAAAACCAGCAGAGTCACAATTGCAGCTGCCAACCTTTAAGCCCCTCTTTCCCCCGGAATGGGCTTCTGATACCTCACTCACGCAGCGAACGAAACACAGCACAGACGCTGATTCGCGCCGGTTTTCTGTGAGGCCGTAGTATCGCTCCGGTCGATTATCATCATAATCCGCCCTGTTGGTCTAGTGGTTTATCTGTCTGCTCGTCTTTACCTAAAACGTATTAGCAATCAGGGTTCACATAATATCAGCGCCATAGCCTACAGGAAGAATTTTAATTTTTAGCTTTTTTTTTATTTATTTTTTTAATTTATTATCAAATAACATTACAAATTATACATGTACAATAATAAGACAGCACATTAAACCACAGAGGTTTGTCTTGTGCTATCGTGAGCTATGCTATATACAAACTTATATTCAATACGCGAATCATTTATTGAAAACCACTTAGCTACTAAACCGGATCTATTTGAAACAATTTCGGGGTTACAATCTTTCGGCAAACACTTACACTATTTATTAAATAACCATACACAAATGTTGGTCCGTTTTTGTATGCGAAAAATTGATGCACGCTAAAAGTGGCCGCTTTTGGCGGTAATCAATTTTTCGCGTACGCGTTGGACCTGACATTTGTGCATGGTTATTTAATAATAATATAATAATTTATTTCAACATAACCAGATACCTAGGTACATATTATAAACAAAGTTTGGCCTCTTCTTTTAAGTGCAAGAAGCACTTGTGCCAGAAAAGGCCGCTCTTCCTTAACACTTATTACATTCTAAGGTACAGATAAAAACGTAGCAATAAAAACAGTATTATAAATAGTAGTAAAATAAATAAAGTTAATAAATAGTATAAGTGCTTGCTGAGAGGTTGTAGCTCCGAAATTGTTTAATATAGATACCCGTCGCCTTAAGTAGTGGCTTTAGCTGAGTGAGCTCCTTTTTGTTACGCACCGCGACACACCTTGGCACAATGTAAATATTGCCCAGCCGAATGGTTAACATTTGTAGGTACTTTTTTCTTTTCCCTGTATATTTTGTTTTGTGTGTTGTTTCTACTTTTGTTTTCATTTCGCCATTTAGTCTTTTTAATTGTAATGTGTTTCGTGTGTGTTATACAAATAAATGATTTAATCTTATCTAAAAAAAAACTCATACAAGCCCGTGGAGACTTCATGTAGAATCATCGCTATGCAAACGTGGGAGGCTAACACCCTACCCAATAAATCAGACGAGGTAATTAAGTCACGTGCTGTTTGATAAAATCAACACAATGTATTTATTTTCCGTCGTGATTCTACTGATTATTTTTACCCGACTACGGCGAAGCAAAAAAGAGGGTTATGATTTTGACCTGTATGGGGACGTTCAAGTATTACGTAAGCAGATTTATTACAGTTATTTACCTATAACAGTCCCACTGCAGGGCAAAGACCTCAATCATAGAAATCAAGTTATCGCTACTATGACAGGATTAGGCTTAATCACCACCCGAGCTATGTTAAAAAAATTCATAACATAAGTACAACCTGTGCGGATAAAGAATAGTGTGCGAGCGAGAAACGAATAGATGCGCCGCCATTTCTGATCCCATTCTTTATCCGCACAGGTTGTAGGTACCTACTTTTCGCTCGAACCGGGAATCAAACCCTGGACTCCGAGATCGCGGCCCGGTACTGAAACCACTAGATCAACAGGGCGTCGTTTGTATTGAAGTATTAAATTTATAAACCTTTCTTCTCCCCTTTTAAATCTAGCTCAGGATTATTTTTAAGAAGTCGACTCCACACCTCCCCCGTTGCTCCTATTCAAACTAGAGCGAACAAAACGCATCCAGTTTGTGGTCGCCAGCAAACAAAAACTAACGCACCGTGCTTATTTTAATAATAAATCTATAAAAACATGAATTGAAACCCCAAAAAAGTGCAGTGGAAATCGAGTGAACGAAACGAACAATTTAATAAAGTAAACTTTGACTTTTAAGTGATAAAGGACAAACAAAACGTTGTGTTCAAAAAAGGAAGAAATTGCGAAACGGAGTTTTAAATCCAAATAAAAACAAAAGTGACTAGGGTTCTAAATTTAAATTTGAATCGGGCCAAGTGGCTTTGCACGTGTGTGAGTAGTTACGCACATTCAATGCAGTGAAATGCGTTCTACGTTTAAAAATAATAAAATGTTGCCACTTTATAACAAAGTACCATTTTAAAAGGAAAGTAATATCTACCTGCACCTAATTAGTACCCAATTATATTAACTTGTTTTACGTCCGAAGTATTCCTTGAATCCTTCATTTTTCATTATGTGATAGTTGGCAGACGAGCCGATGGATCGCCAGATGGTAAGCGATTGCCGCCGCCCATAGACACCCGCGACACGGGTGGAGTCACAAGTGTGCTGCCAACCTTTAACCCCCCCATTACCCCGGATTGGGCCTTGTTCCCTCACTCAAGCAGCGAAACATAGCACAGTGCTGCTACACGCCAGTTTTCTGTGAAGCCGTGGTATCACTCCCGTCGAGCTGGTCTACTCATGCCGAAGCGTGGCTCTCCCATTATAACATATCTGTGCTATAGCAAAATCTCTGAGGCAAGAATGTCCCAGCCCATTCAATTTATCTACATAAGTATTAAATAAATAGTATACATTCTTTCCTAGAGGCTCGAACTTCGAAATTGTTAAAAAGATATCCGGTTTAGTTGCTATCAATTTAAATCGATTGGCGTCGCTAGTTAGGGCCATCTTAGTTAGGGCGTCGCCTTAATGATATTTTCCGTGTATTTTGTAAAATGAGCTAGCCTTTGTTACTCAGGGATGTAGCTTTCAAATAGTGATAGAATTTTCAAAATCTAAAAAAGTAGGTTTTGAGTTTTTTTATGGGTTCCTTGTATGGTATACTTAGAACTGAAATTCGAATTTTTTTTGAAAAAAAAATATTGGCATATTTATGGATAGGTCTTGAATAATAATGTTTAGGTTTCTAGTATATATTTTTTTCTAAATTTTAAATTTTTTGTGCAAGAGACTTTTCCCCCCCCTCCCCCCCTCCTCTAACTTCTATAAAAAAAGAATTATAAAACTAAAAAATATATATGATATACATTAACATGAGAACTAACAAGGAAAATTGATTGGAACTAGATCTAGTAAGTAGTTTTTTTTAATACTTACGTTATAAACCATAAACCGCAATTTACCTTCCATTTAGTCAACTCAACTATTTTAGGTACAATTAGGTAATATCTTACTTGCTGCTACGGAACCCTTCATGGGCGACTCGCACTTTGCCGGTTTTTTTCAGATTCAGATCAGAGGGCCTAATTTCAAGCAGAGTTTCCCTCTCTTTCACACGCGCTGTGTGTCTCCTTTGTTTGGATGCGACAAGTATATTCTCTTTGTTACGGGATGGCTTTCAAATATGCCACCCAGATATCAGAAATACATAGATTAGAGAGCTTTTACTCGAGTTCCTGAGTATATCTGATAATGGGTTAGGTATGAAGGATTATTTCTTTTAATGTCTTAAATTTAAAATAAATAAACACCCACCCTCAAAGCGTTTAGGGATTTCTGGCTGATGTTTTGAAAATGAATTTGTGACTCTTTTGTGTTTTTTCTGGGATTATGGCGTTTCTATTAGGTACTAGCTGACCCGATAGACTTCGTCCTGTCAAAAAAAATTGTAATGTGGCAACAAATATGAACTTTATATAATAGCAATAAAACTCAAATTGATTCTACGTTTTAGTTAGAATACGTTTGTATGTGAAAAAGAAAAGGTCTGTTTTTAGGGTTTTTCCGACAATTCTATTTTTTCTCGAACTTCAACGAACATTTAAAAAAAAGAATTGGACAAATTGGTCCAGGCGTTGTTGAGTTATGCGCTTACCAACACATTTTGCGATTCATTTTTTTTATATTATAGATTTGTTTCTATTAGAGATGGTCCGACTACGGTATTCGACGACTAACCGACTAATCGGTATTCAAATTGCTGAATAGTTGGCCGACTAGTCGGCAATGCCAATCATTTTCATGCTGGTCGTTCGGAAATGCTCTTCTGAAATGGCTCGTATCGCTAAAGTATATCTATGTTGTCCTGCCAGCACTGTTTACATACGTCATAATAACATCTCTTTTCGGAAGCTGGCAACATGAATGAGCAGAAAAGAAACCGTTTAATCCCCGAACGAACCGAAACATTGACATTCCTCCACCAAAATTTGCCTCTAGTCAAAAAAAAGAATAGTTCTTTAAGGCGACGGGTAGGGCACACTAGCGACGCCAATCGATTTCAATTTTTAGCTACTAAACCGGATCGATTTTAAACAATTTCGGGGTTACAACTTCTCGGCAAATACTTATACCATTTATTAAATATGCATGCACACATGTTGGGTCCATTATGTACGTGAAAAATTGATTCACGCCAAAAGTGGCCGCTTTTGCGTGAATCAATTTTTCGCGTACGCGTTGGACTTAACATTTGTGCATGGTTATTTAATAAATAGTATAAGTGTTTGCCGAGAAGTTGTAACCCCGAAATTGTTTAAAATAGATGCGATTAAGTAGCTACTACTTTCCTACCCGTCACTTTAAGTAGTTGTACGCTGTATAAATAGTTGGACGCTTGCTCCTTGCGAAGCATTACAGTGGAGGCTCTTGTCGCGACCCCCTGCACTGTAGGTAAAGACGGCCCTGGCCTATGCATATTCTGGTCTATGCATATTCTAGCCTATGCATACTCTGGCCTATGCATACTCTGACCTATGCATACTCTTGCCAATGCATACTCTGGCCTATGCATACCGGCGACGGCTTTGGACGGCCTCGGTGGCGCAGAGGTTAGTGGGTCGAACTTTAAAGCGACGGCTGCGCAAGAGATCCCGGGTTCGCTCCTCGGGTCACGCCAAAAATTTGTACCGAAGTTTTCGGTAAGAAATTCTTAGTGTCAGCCTGAAGTCTGGAAATCGGCGGTCATGTACCCCCGTGCCTCGGAAAGCATGTTAAGCCGTTGGTCCTGCGCCCAATCCCTCTCCAGTCGTAACACGCTGGTGTATCGGAATATGAGTGTAAGGGAATAGAGAGTACACTTGTGTTTGCGCACACACTTGAGCACTATAATATATCCTGCGTACGTGGCCGATCGTTGGGATTGGCCGCCGTAGCCGTAATCGATTGTAGGATATTATTACCTACAGATAAGAAAGAAGGAAGGATATTGCAGGAAGATGGGAACACATAATGCGCCTTAAACACAAGTTTTTTTTATGAGATAGCTGGCAGACGAGCGGACGGATCACCTGATGGTAAGCGATTGCCGTTGCCCATGGACACCCGAGACACCAGTGGAGTCACAAGTGTGCTACCAAACATTAAACTCCCTTTCCTCCGGATTGGGCCTATACCCTCACTCACGCAGCGAAACACAACACAGTGCTGCTTCACGCCGGTTTTCTTTGAGGCTGGTGTACCTATCACTCTGGTTGAGCCGGCCCATTCATGTCATGCCGAAGCGTGGCTCTGTAAAACCATGTGAGAACCACGCTAAAACGGTCCCGCTATAACCACGCTAAAACCGTCCCGCTATAACCACGCTAAAACCGTCCCGCTATAACCACGCTAAAACCGTCCCGCTATAACCACGCTAAAACCGTCCCGCTATAACCACGCTAAAACCGTCCCGCTATAACCACGCTAAAACCGTCCCGCTATAACCACGCTAAAACCGTCCCGCTATAACCACGCTAAAACCGTCCCGCTATAACCACGCTAAAACCGTCCCGCTATAACCACGCTAAAACCGAACCCACTAAAACCGTTACACGTAACGTGACTAATGCTTTTACGTGATTCGTGACGTGGTTTCTACGTGGTAGCATGATGCACAGGTGTGTCGCAATCTGGCAGCTTTGAGCGTAGTTTATTGAAGTATAATACTAGCGATCGCTCACAGCTAGGCCGAGCCAATGACACCTGCCTGCCTATTTTAGTGTCAATGGCATTTTGATGATGATGTTCATCATCTATCAACATTATCATCAGATGCCGAAATATTGAATGACTGACCGGATGGCGCAATGGACAACATTTCATATTTTAACATGTCCATATTGTTTTTTATATGAAAATAGACATAAAATGAACAGACCCATATTTTTTCTTTTTTCAAAATTTGTCCATTTTCATGCATAAAATAATTATTGAAATTCTTTTTATTCTAAATAGACGTAAGCGCCAAATGACGTCATCGGACGGCTGAATACAGCGATATTCCTTTGCTTATCATTGTTTTGATAAAAAAAAGGTACTACTGTCAAAGGTAAATAATACTAGTGTCAACATTGTCAACGTCATTCATACATTCAACGTTGACAAGTTGTCTTTTTTTTTTACAGTTACATGTCATGGGTTTGGCATTTCGTAAATTTAAAACTATAATGTGCTAAGCAAAGAAATATTTTACATTCTGCCGTCCGATGACGTCATCTTACGTTTTTTAGTTTTTAATTTTTTTCTCAGTAAATAAGCAATATAAAAAATTAATAAATATATATTCGAGCAGCGGAAAAGTAAACAAAGAATTGGTATTTTTTGTTTCAGAGCTTAGCAATTTTGAAATGTTGTCCATTGGTAATGACCCTGCCTCTTACGCCAAAGGTCGTGGGTTCGATCCCCACCCTGGACAAACATTCGTGCGATGAACACTTGTGTTTGTTCGGTGTCTGGGTGTAATATATGTATTTAAGTATATATTTGTGTTCCTCTGTTGCCTGATATCTGTAACACAAATCCTTTAGCTACTTAGTACGGAATCAAGTCAACGTATGAGATGTTGTGAGAATTATTATTATTATTTGAAATGGCAGATACACGAATGTCTAAGTTTCAGTACTCGTACTCTGAGTACTAAGTGCATGCTAAAAGTTACCCGTTTCTTTAGCCATAACTGAATCGATAGGTCATTTACCACCCTGTTTCACAACTTGTTTACTAGGCAGCGGCATAGCTGTCGCCACCGTCGCAGAACGCAAGTTGGCAATGTCGGCGCACGCGCCTGACATTTGAGTTGCGCGGCGCGCCAGCGGGATACTCTTATTTTTATTGACCTACATGTCTTGAGTGCTGCTTCCGGATTGAGGAGCTGGGCGTCTAATTGCTAGACTTTGGTTTTACGGAATAGGTACTTAAGCTTCTTGTGATTTGTCGATCAAGGATGCTCATAGGAGCGTTAACAGGGCATTATGCAACGAACAAAATGCTGATGAAGATGAACATAACATCGACAGCGACTGCAGAGCATGCAAGGAGGAGACGGAAACCATAGAACATCTTTTATGTGAATACGACTCACTAGCCAGAGGCAGAATGTGTCTTCTAGGTAATGCTTATCCTAAACCAGGAGACTACAGGCACTTCAATCCGAAAGACATCGTGACGCTGATGAAACGAATCTTTCGTGAGTAGGAGCGCAAAAGATAGGGGAGGTACAAAAGATCCCTTAGGGTCGACGTGCCCCATGAAAATGGCCCCTAACAGATAAGATAAGATAAGATATTTGTCGATATAGTCGTGTTTATGAATCGCCATCATCTATAGGTAGCTCAGTGGTTCGAAAAGCGTCTTGGATACGGGGAGTAATGGTTCGAATCCGAGTATGCACCTCTTGATTTTTCAAATCTATGTGCATATTTCTACCATTAGTTCGGCTTTTCCCAACTCACTCTGCACTACAGTGTACGTGTGGGGAGGGGTACCCGCAGTCCTCTCGATGGTGTTTGCGTTGCAGCCAGCGGCGTGGGTACCACTCGTGGGAGTAGAGTGTGGGCTATGGGAGAGGCCCTGAGTCCATAGGACTAATGTTTTGGATGAGATTCCGTGCTGGCAAGCCTCTTCGCCCCAAAGACCGGAACCGGTTACCCTAATTAGGCGTTTCTCAAAAACCTATCAATAAGGTAAGCCTATCATTGGCTTACCTCATCAATATGCTTACCCATTCATTACGGTAAGCGCTATCATCACTGAAAACCCTATAATATTCTTACCGTATCAAGATAGGGTTTTACAATTCTACCATGTTATTTTAATCTCTACGCGCAAAGCCTTTGAATCAATATTGCGCACCACGCTAACGGCGGCAGCCGATTGTTCGGATTGAGTTCGTGCGTTTGACAGGTCGTGGAAAAGAGATAGACAATCAATAGGGTAACCCTTACTATGCGGTAAGCGGTTGTAACCCTATCAACTGGGTTACCAATACAATAAGGTTACACAATCAATAGAGTAATCATATAAATCATTTAGTAGGCTAACAATAGGGTTACCCTATCGATAGGCTTAACTCTGGATAGGGGTTTTCCGGTCCCTGCTTCGCCCTGAGTGGGTTCTCACTCTGAGAGTATCTCCTGGGCGATATCAGGAAACTTCTGCGGCTAATTTTCCGCCCCAACGGCCGTCTGTTCTCGCTATGTGCCCTGCCTGCCCATTGCCACTAGAGACATGCAATCCTCTGGCCATGTCTGTGACCTTAATTAATTTATTTACTTACCTAAAATTCAATTAACTTGATCATACAAATTAATTTCATGTCGTGTTAGATTTTGGGAATTGTGGGTATTAATTGTGTGGCAACATTTAATTATAAAAAAAAAATCTATCAAAACTCAACTAATTATTATAAGTTTTATGAGTTTCAAATAAAGTTTAAAATTGGTTGTGAAAATTTGACAGATTGGCGAGAAAAAATCCGTTCGGATATGAATACTGTGTAAAATAAATGCAATATTTTTTTACTTATTCTGCAATTTTTTTCAGCAAGTTAAAATTTTTGAACTTTATTTTTTAAAAAGACTCGTTCAAATAAAAAAATATCGTTTAAAGTGTTGACAACATCGTTATTCTCGTAGCATGAGTGTGTCGCGTTCGGATACAGACACTGAAGACTCAACCAGTTCTGAAGAGGATTTGGACTCTGGGATCGCTGAGGACCCTGCCATAGAGAAGAGGGACGCCGACTGCATGGATCTATCGGAGTTTTTTGGATATTGGTAAGTAGATCTACTTAGTATTCACTTTTTTATATGGTAGGTGGCAGACGAGCAGACGGATCACCTGATAGTAAGCGATTGCCACCGCCCATATATACCCACGCCTTTAAAGACCCCTTTTCCCAGATTGGGCCTCAATCACGCAGCGAAACACTACATAGGGTTTACGCTGAATTATTGTAAGGCAGTGGTATAAATCCGGTCGAGCCAGCCCATTTATGCCGAAGCGTGGATTTTTGGTGTCTCTGGTTAGAGAAACCATCATAGTCGTAATCCGTCACTTAAAAAAGCGGAATAAAAACAAACGTGCCAAGCAGTTTTATTACTCCCTTTCACATATGAGAGCCTGGTACTTGGAGTAAGTTTTAGAGAAAAGTGAAGGGTCCAATCCGGGGGGAAAGGGTTGTTTTAAGGTTTCGCAGCGCACTTGTGACTCCATTTAGTGTTACATGGGCAGCGGCTTTCGACAAGGGCGGATAAAGGGGGGAGCCCCCCTGTCTTAGTCCAGCAGGAGGACCTAGCGCAGGGGGGATTTTATTTATAAATGGTACATTACTTCATATATTTCGAAGTATCGAAGATTTCACTTCTTCTTTTAAACCGACTTAAAAAAAAAGAAGTTTTCAATTCGTCATGTACCTCGTGGGTGTGCGAGCGAGAAGTGAATAGATGCGCCGCCATTTCTGATCCCATTCTTTATCCGCACAGGTTTGTATATAAATATTTGTTTGCCGATTACTCTGCCATTTATGAACCGATTTAGATGATTATTTTTTAGTTGGTAAGTAGATAGTCCCCGATTGGTACCATGATCAGGATATCAGGATTTGATGATGGGATCCTGAAAAAATTGAGGGGAACTCTCAAATTTTATAGGGACACGTAATGTTTTTGTATCTTCTCTCAAAACTGCACCAGTATTAACGCCTGACTGTATTAATTTTGTGGCTTTGCTGATGATGGAAGGTCGACTTCGGTAACACCTTTTCTCGAGTGTATTGTCATAAAATGTTATTTGAGGTGTATAAAGTGTTAAAAATATTATTTTACACTTTTTAGTTCGTGATAGTGCCGTGTGGTCCCCGGCAGAGTAGAATAGGCCACCCTCACTCTTACCGAGGTGTCGTATAAGGCGACTAAGGTAAAGCTGCTGGCATGATCATCAGTACCCAGAGAACGAAAACTCTGCATTTATATCAAAACCCTCGCCAACTCGTCTGCCAAGCGTGGTCAGTATGGCAATTACCCCTCATGTAATTGAGGGAGGCCCGTGCCCCAGCAGTGGAGACTTAAATGGGCTGATGATGATGATGAGTTCGTGATTATTGAAGGCGGTTTTTTTTCGCAGAATTTTTTTTTGCACCTACATACAAACGGAATAAATTTATGTGAATATGTGTGGTGTTCTGTCACATTCGTGTGTCTCCGTCTGTGCGACCTACTGCGTCACCGAGGCATAGCATTACAATGCTTACATTAGCGGCAAATTACAAATGTTACATGCTGTATACATTTACCCACTTATGAGACACGCTGTGTGGGCAACCAGATCAGCCGTGCCGTGTATAAAGTGGATTCAAGTTTGTGACTATTTAGATTAGAGCAAAAGAGTAAAATATTCTTACAGTCAATTTCCAATGAGCAGTTTTCCAGTAGGTATTTATAAATTTCCTAGTGATTTGCTAGATGGCGCAATCAGTCCCTGTAAATGTTAGGTGTGGTGTGATATTTCATGTGGACCCTAATTTATGGGAAAATTGTTTTTGGTTTTTTACATTACCTAAATATCTTAATACTTCGCAGTTAATATGTATTTTTATAGTACGAGAGCCCACGACCAAAATTTTTGTCTCATAGCAATACGGCCAAAACCGCATCAAATCGATAGATACGATTATCTTGAACTCGAAAATGCCAATATCAGACATTTTCCGCGTAGCGTTTGATCTGACCGAATTTTCAAAATTGTCAAAGAATTTTGCCGAACTGCATCATAGCAATATGTCTGATTTGCAGACTGTAGTTGAATGGTAGTTTTGAGATACCGGAAACATATTTTTCAGACGTTAGTGGTGTAGCGCAAACCCGTAAAATCACTAACAAAAATAAAAAATGAGACAAAAAAAATGTCTCATAGCAATACGTCTGAAAATCTTTTTTATTAGTAAATTTTGGTTATTTGATGCGAACAAAACAATTTTCAGACGGAAATGTGAACGCATTAAATTTTGAGACCGTTTTGAAAATGTTAACAAATTTGACCGATCGGTATCATAGCAATATGTCTGAAAATTGTTGGACATGATAAAATAAGTTGTCCACATGTGCAAAAAATGTATATCAGACAAATTAAGTGTAGTACCTTCTCTATCAGACAACTTTTCGATACCCAGATATCATTTAAAAATCGTATTGAGGCATCTTGAATTTTCTGTTACAAATCAATGAATACGTTGCGACCCTGAATTTATTAGATGATAATTAACACAGAATTTACCCGAAACCGTAACATTGAAGTTGAAGGACTGAAATAAATCGCACAAAAGGAAACTAGGATGAAGTTGAAAAAAAAAAACGGTTTATTTAAAGTTACAAAATATTATCGTATTCAATCGCTGTCGGATTCGGAATCGTAATTCGTGGACCGGAGATCATAGCCTCCGCACTTTTACCACTCAATCAACTCCAAAAATCAGTTGACGGAAGAATCTCAAGAGGCCAGGAATAAGGACTTCAAAAGATACAGGGTAACAATTCCAGAAAATTTGGCCGAGAATAATCAAATAGAGATTTTTTTTTATTGAGATCAGATCCCGTGATTACCAGCAAGCAGAAATCTAAGAAAAGAAATCCTCAGACTCTTCCAAAAGAAATCTTAAATTTATTAAAAGATCCATCTTCAAACATAAATTCCGATAAAGTAACGCATATCGATGACGAAGATGATGATGATGAAGATGATGTTGATGAAGATGATGATGATGCGCTAGCATATCTTTAGAATAGTAGGTTCAGAATAATTTTAATAAAATATAAGCGATTGTTTACGTCTTTTTGTTTCATTATTTGTGTTAAATTACCTAAAAAACATACATTTATGTATTTAAAGTCATATAAATGATTCTAAATCATCGAAAACATTATTTTATTTCAATTTAGTGACTACAAAAGCCATTTAGCCAGTAAACTGATTTAATGCCAGAAAAAGGGTATCTTGCCCCAGTGTGCGTCGGTCAGGCGACTCCGAAACGTTATTTTCGTTCTTGGGAGTATATGCTACACTGAAAGTGTCTGAAAACAGGTTTTTGGTAATCCTGGCAGCAAAACAAAAAGTTGAAAAAAAAAATTATCCGTATTGCTATGATACAGGTCGGCTAAATTTTTTGACATTTTCAAAAATGCGCTCAGGCTATATGCTACGCGCAAAATGTCTGAAAACAAACTTTTTCGTAATACAATTATAAAATCTATGTACATTTTCACTATCAGACGTATTGCTATAATACCGACTGTCTTTTTTTATTGACACAGCAGAAATGGCCTCCCACGCAGTTGCTACACTTTCGACCGTTACTACACGCCTAGTCGGGTTCAGAATCATACAATCTAACGATTTTATAGGGTTTTTGCCGTATTGCTATGAGACATGGTTTTGGTCGTGGGCTCTCGTACTATTAGTGCTATGTACATTTTAAATGACAGAGAGTGATTCAAAACTAAACTATTCATAAACAAGTAAAATATGTATTTTACTTGTTTACTTTTATCTCTATTTTCTTATGGGTAAAATAAAGTTAAATATGGCAGGACCGTAAATGTCATGATGATGGTTGGTTTATCAAATATTTCCTATCTATCATAGACAAAAAAGGAACTTTTAATTAATAGTGAGAGTAGCGTCATCTGGTGTTGCTTTTAGAAACCACCCGAAAATACCTACTGGAAAACTGCTCATTAAAAACGTGTCTCTTTAATCACTCGACATTGGCAGAGTTATACAAGTGTTCGCCGTGGGCAGCACAGTAGCAGCCATAAAAAAATTGTCTTTTGTATGTTAGAAGCGACAAACGAGCCCATGAACATCCGCAATAGCATTAGAGCAGAGGTTATCGAACTTATTTTGTAGTAGCTTTTGCCCGCGGCTTTACTCGCGATAGAAAGGGACAAAAGGTAGTCAATGTTACTTACCATACCTTCAACTATTTCCACTTAAAAAAAGCACGTCAAGTTTTGCCGTGACACGGACAAACAGACAGACACCTCGGCAAACACTTATACTATTTATTAAATAACCAGGGTCCGTTTTTGTACGCGAAAAGCGGCAATTCAAATTTCTAATACTAAAGCAGACCCAAAAGTTAAGTTTAAGTATTTATAAAATAGTATAAGTGTTTGCCGATAGGTTGTAACCCAGAATTTGTTTAAAATTGATCCGGTTTAGTAGCTATAAATTAAAATCGATTGGCGTCGCTAGTTGGCCCCACCCGTCACCTTAAACCACTAGATCAACAAGGCGTATCTTTGAGATGTAATTGTGTAATATTATCTTCGTACAAGTAACCATCATCATCGACAGCCCGTTAGTGCCCACTGCTGAGTATAGGCCTCCTTACCTTTGCGCCAATGCACCCGGTCTTGGACTGCTCGGGTCCATAGTCACCACGATTTTGGTGATGTCATCGACCCATCGTGACACTGGGCGACCCGGATTTCGTCTGCCGGTTTTAGGAGACCATTCGGTCAGGATTTTACTCCACCTGCCATCACCGCGCCTAGCCAAGTGTAAACATAATTCTTATGATTGCCTAAAGTAGCCACTTTTAGCAAACACAAATTTTGGTTGCTTGTAGGAAGAAATTTTGACATAATTTTGTCTTTAAATTCTTTATACTTTCCTTATGGATTCACCGCTGTACTTTTTTTTAAAAGTCTCATCAATCACCACAATTACAACCTGTGCGGATAAAGAATGGGATCAGAAATGGCGGCGCATCTATTCACTTCTCGCTCGCACACTATTTGCGTCTATACTCGCACTCGTGGTGGCGCATCTATTCACTTCTCGCTCGCACACTATTTGCGTCTATACTCGCACACGTGGGGTGCGAGTATAGACGCCATTTCTGATCCCATTCTTTATCCGCACAGGTTGTAGTACAAATCTATCGAGGCGCTAGTGAACGCGGTTCTTCTGTGCGTCAACTTATTTGAAGTGAGAAAGAAGATAGTTTGTTATACTTACGTGCTATTCTTCAGTTAACTTAAAAGAAGAGGCCCACACAATGTAACAACTAGGTACCTGTAGTTAACAATAAAGTTATTTTGATTTTTTTGATTTTGATCTTTGATTCAGTTTTCTTTAAAAAAAAATTACGATAAGCACACGCTATACTTACTAATCTTCGAAATGTTCGTGCTAATCCTTCTGTTTACCTACCTATTGTAAATCAACGTCTTGAATAGTTAAAAGGAGTTAAATATATACAACATGTGCGGATAAAGAATGGGATCAGAAATGGCGGCGAATCTATTCACTTCTCGCTCGCACACTATTTGCGTCAATACTGTAATAATGTGCTTTATCCGCACAGGTTGTAATTTCTATTACTCGTGGTCACAGCGCTTCGCGCTTGGCCGAAATACATTTAGTATTGTGAAGTACTTGATAAGTAAAAAACTTTGAGTCATCTAGCGTGCCTGATCCTGAGTTAGGTTTTATGATATTAACTTATTGTTCCTATGTTTTTCCAAAGCTTTAAATTAAAAAGTACCAGGAAAACATAGTTCTATAGGAGGTATTTCCATAGTCGAAACTCGTGTCCTTTTAGATAAGACGAAAAATACTTTTTGTATTATGATTATCTCACCATTAAATAAGTTTGTACTAAGGCGTCATAGTTTTGTAGCAAGTAAGTGCATCGTTATTACTTGCTGTGTTTTTTAATCAACGATAATACCATTCTGTTTTTTTTCAACGCTTATACAATTAAAGTAAATCCCATTCTTTATCCGCACAGGTTGTAAATAATTTATTTTGCAAATATGGGTGTTACAAATCAGGTGGTAAAAGTACAATTTATAAGTGGCTTTTGACATATTTTACCTCACAGGGTACGAATTTCTAATTATAATCATAATTATTATAATACAATATCATGGACAATATTAAAATTTAAAAACCAGACTAATAAAGTTCAGCATTAATATTAAATTATATGTATTTAAATATCACAAGGATACAATAGAAATTTAAATAATAAAAAAAAAAAAATTACACACTAACAAATAAATATTTTCATTTAAACATTAACGAATTTATCAATTAAAAAAACCGCCTTCAAAAACCACGAACTAAAAAGTGTAAAGTAACATTTTTAACACTTCATACATTTTAAATAACATTTTCTAACAGTACACTTAAAAAACCGGCCAAGTGCGAGTCGGGCTCGCGCACAAAGGGTTCCGTAGCAGCAAAGTCCAAAATTACAGTTAAATCAACCTATCTCAAAAACTATAAGAGATACTTTGATCAAACCAAAAATCGTTGAAAGAGTTAATTAGCATGCATCACCTCTATTTTTTTTAGAATTTTATACCCCGTAGTTATAAAAATAGAGGGGGGGGGACATACTTTTTACGACTTTGAGAGCTGATATCTCAAAAACCGTTCACTTTAAGAAAAATGTTTTTTAGAAAACTTTATATCATTTTAAAAGACCTTTCCATTGATACCCCACACGGGTATGTACATCGAAAAAAAAATTTCATCCCTCAGTTACATGTATGGGGGGCCCCACCCCCAATTCTTTTTTTTACTATTTAGTGTCATATTTTTGTAGCGGTTCATACAACACATATTCCCATCAAATTTCATCACTGTAGTACTTATAGTTTCCGAGTAAATCGGCTGTGACAGACGGACAGACGGACAGACGGACAGACGGACATGACGAAACTATAAGGGTTCCGTTTTTGCCATTTTGGCTACGGAACCCTAAAAAACCGGCTTCAAAAACCACGAACTAAAAAGTGTAAAATAACATTTTTAACACTTCATACACTTTAAATAACATTTTATAACAGTACACTCGAGAAAAGGTGTTATTGGAGTCGGCACCTTATTCCTGTTGAATAAATGAATGAAGTATGTATTACAAGATAATATTGGGCCACCTTTTTAGGGTTCCGTAGCCAAAATGGCAAAAACGGAACCCTTATAGTTTCGTCATGTCCGTCTGTCCGTCTGTCCGTCTGTCCGTCTGTCACAGCCGATTTACTCGGAAACTATAAGTACTACAGTGATGAAATTTGATGGGAATATGTGTTGTATGAACCGCTACAAAAATATGACACTAAATAGTAAAAAAAAGAATTGGGGGTGGGGCCCCCCATACATGTAACTGAGGGATGAAATTTTTTTTTTCGATGTACATACCCGTGTGGGGTATCAATGGAAAGGTCTTTTAAAATGATATAAAGTTTTCTAAAAAACATTTTTCTTAAAGTGAACGGTTTTTGAGATATCAGCTCTCAAAGTCGTAAAAAGTATGTCCCCCCCCCCCTCTATTTTTATAACTACGGGGTATAAAATTCTAAAAAAAATAGAGGTGATGCATGCTAATTAACTCTTTCAACGATTTTTGGTTTGATCAAAGTATCTCTTATAGTTTTTGAGATAGGTTGATTTAACTGTAATTTTGGTTAAGTTATTGTGCTTACACTGAAAACGATGGCTGAACCTTATAAGATAGATCAAAAAATATACTACAGTATTGTACACCTTTAAAAATCCGCGATGATATAAAATCTTTATAATGTATATTTGCTGCTACGGAACCCTTTGTGCGCGAGCCCGACTCGCACTTGGCCGGTTTTTTTTTTGTAGATTTTTTTTATTCTTGTTAGTGTTACATTTTTCGGTTCTCCTTTTTTGAATTCTGTAAAAACACTTATCATTATAAACGCAAAACTTTATTGACCATTTTAAGATTACACAAAAAACCAATGAGATTTCCTAACATTAACTTATCGAAAATTTACTTGACTGCCGTCTCCATGGACTATGTGAACGCCACTTACGCCACCATTCCCTGGACCCTCGACCACTTGTACGCCACTTACGCCCCCCTGCCAACCCCCTTCAACTACGTGTACGCCACTTGTGCCCCCGTTCCAACCGCCTTCAACAATATGTACGCCACTTGTGCCCCCTTGCCACTGCCCGTCGGGTACTGGTCCGCCCCCATGGCCACCTTGCCAACCTCCTTCTACGATATGTACGCCACTTCCGCCACCATGGCCCCCGTCCCATGGGGTGCCTACTTGTACGCCACCGTGGCCACCGTGCCAATGTTGGCCCTCGACTACTTGGACGCCACTCGTTCCCCCATGGCCACCGTGCCAATGTTGACCTTCGACTACCTGAACGCCACTTACGCCACCATCGACCACGTGAACGCTACCATCTCCTTCAACAACCTGCAAAAAGACAAAAACACACCGTGACTTTTTGTATACCCGAGAAGAAACTCCACAATGGCATTAATAATATCCTCCAACCGATTACGGCTACGGCGGCCAATCTCAACGATCAGCCATCGTCAGCCCATTTAAGTCCCCACTGCTGGGGCACGGGCCTACCTCAATCACATGAGGGGTAATTGCCATACTCACCACGCTTGGCAGACGGGCGAGGGTTTTGATATAAATGCAGAGTTTTCCTTCTCTGGGTGCTGATGATCATGCCATCAGTTTTACCTTAGTCGCCTTTTACGACAACTCAGTAAGAGTGAGGGTGGCCTATTCTACTCTGCCGGGACCACACGGCCAGCCATATGCAGGATATATTATTGTGCTCAAGTGTGTGGGTAAAAACAAGTGCACTCTCTATTCCCTTACCCTCATATTCCGATGGTATATAAGGGTAACCAATATGACACGACTGGAGAGGGATCTTAACGTGATTTCCGAGGGACGGGGGTACAGATAAAAGATAAAGATAAAAGACAAAAAAATCTTTATTCAATTTAGGTCCACACAGAACACATATAAATATCAAATAGGTACATAATATCTACCGCTGGTTCGGAATGTCGATTTTTACTGAGAAGACACCAGCAAGAAACTAAGTATTACTCTTTTCAAATATTGATGATGTTACAGAGTTTCAATTGAGAAGAGAAAAAAAAATACAATTATGAAAGTTAATAGACTACTATGAATAACAACTCAAAAGATTAATCAATTAACATGACCAAGAATCCTTATCATTTAAATAGTCTTGTACACTATAGTAACCTTTCTTCATTAGGCAGGTTTTAATATGAGACTTAAACTTATCCAATGATAGGTTCATGACATTTTGTGGTAGCTTATTAAATATCTTAATACTTAAGCCAAACATGATTTACCGATTTTATGAAGTCTGAGGACCGGGACGGCAAGCCTATGTTTATTTCTGCTGTTAAGACTAAGTGTGCAAGTTCTTACGTACATACATAATGCAGTCGAGGATAAATTGGCAAGCCACGGCTAAAATATTTATTTCTTTAAATATTTCCCGAAGGCCGATAACTTCCAGACTTCGGGCTAACACTAACATTTCTTACTTAAACTTAGGTGTACATTTTTGGCCTTAAGGCAAGGCTATACTAAAGAAAACAATATCTTTTCCCCAAGGATCAAGGTATAATATCAAAAAAAGGAATCACCTGTTAATAAGAAACTACCTGATCAGCTGATTGATGCAATTTGTATGGCAAGGCTATTTTTTTAAAATTTAGACCCTATGTTCCTTGGGTCCCCGGCAGAGTAGAATAGGCCACCCTCACTCTTACCGAGGTGTCGTAAAAGGCGACTAAGGTAAAGCTGCTGGCATGATCATCAGCACCCAGAGAAGGAAAACTCTGCATTTATATCAAAACCCTCGCCAACCCGTCTGCCAAGCGTGGTGAGTATGGCAATTACCCCTCATGTGATTGAGGGAGGCCCGTGCCCCAGCAGTGGGGACTTAAATGGGCTGATGATGATGTTCCTTGGGAAAAAATGTTTGTTTTTATTAGTGATAGGTGGCAGACGAGCAGACGGGTCACCTGATGGTAAGCGATTGTTGCTGCCCATGGACCCCCACCACACTAGTGGAGTCACAAGTGCGCTGCCAAATTTTGAACCCCTCTTTCCCCCCGGACCCTCACTCACGTTTTTTTATGTGATAGGTGGCAGACGACCAGACGGATCACCTGATGGTAAGCGATTGTTGCTGCCCATGGACACTCGCGACACCAGTGGAGTCACAAGTGCGATGCCAACCTTTAAACCCCTCTTTCCCCCGGTACCTCACTCACGTTTTTTTATGTGATAGGTGCACGACGAGCAGACGGGTCACCTGATGGTAAGCGATTGTTGCTGCCCATGGACACCCGCGACACCAGTGGAGTCACAAGTGCGCGTGCCAAATCTTTACACCCCCTCTTTCCCCCCCGGTACATCGTCACTCCCTTTTTTTATGGTAATAGGTTGGCAGACGAGCAGCACGGGTCACCTGATTGTAAGCGATTGTTGCTGCCCTATGGACTCCCACCACACCAGTGGAGCACAAAGTGCGGCCGATGATGTAGCGATTGTTTGGCTGCCCATGGACACTCGCGACACCAGTGGAGTCCACAAGTGCGATGCCAACCTTTAAACCCCTCTTTCCCCCGGTACCTCACTCACGTTTTTTTATGTGATAGGTGGCACGACGAGCAGACGGGTCACCTGATGGTAAGCGATTGGGTGCTGCCCAGTGGACACCCGCGACACAGTGGAGTTCACAAGTGCGCTGCCAAATTTTAAACCCCTCTTTCCCCCCGGTAATCTCACTCCCTTTTTTTATGTAATAGGTGGCAGACGAGCAGACGGGTCACCTGATGGTAAGCGATTGTTGCTGCCCATGGACTCCCACCACACCAGTGGAGTCACAAGTGCGCTTGCCAACCTTTAACCCCTCTTTCCCCCCCGGTACGGGGGGTGGCTCACTCAGAACGTTTTTTTTTATGTGATAGGTGGCAGACGACCAGACGGGTCACCTGATGGTAAGCGATTGTTGCTGCCCAAGGACACCCGCGACACCAGTGGAGTCACAAGTGCGCTGCCAAATTTTAAACCCCTCTTTCCCCCCGGAACCTCACTCACGTTTTTTTATGTGATAGGTGGCAGACAAGCAGATGGATCACCTGATGGACACCCGCGACACCAGTGGATAACAAAAGTATAATAAGAATAAGGTATTAAAAGTAATACGTAATAGGTACTTAATCACCTGTACTCCGGACATTTTCCAAACGTTTCTCTTCAACAAAGGTCACTATGTTTGTGTCCACTACGCCTCAGATTACCGATATCTATAGATAAATAGATAACGTTATCTGAATCGCGTTAGTTCTTAGAACGATAACTCATACTAGATAGACTCCGCGCCACGCAATAATCCGTGGCAAAATACGGAACTAAAATTTTTGATCCTTTTCCCCTTACTACTAAGAATAAGAATAAGAAATAATTTATTGACCACAACACATTACATACAAATCTGAATAAGGACAAAACATTATAAAGTTGCGGCCAACAAGGTTCAGCCTCAGCATATGCTACAACAACCGCTAAGCAGCCGCTGCAGCCTGATTTTCAGGCTGTACCTTCGAGCGACAACTCATAATAAAACATACAACATGAAAAAAAATACTGAGAATATTAATAGAAAACGGAAAAGTACATCTATAACGTGAACATGAATAACAAGACGCATACATACAGATCCAATAAATAAAAAAAAAATGCAACATAAATATTAATAAGTTAATATAAACCGGTACATATTAGGTACATAAATAATCAATAAAAAAACAAAGACAATGCTCACACAAATACAATAAATAGAAATAACGACAGTGGCGCCATCATTCACTTTTTTATTCACACACATTCATCAAGTGTCCTTTATCCAAAGGTTGCCTGGAAGAGATCGCTCATAGTGATAAGACCGCCTTCGTTGTACATATCCTGTAATATCTAGTTTTAAGTTTTCATATTTTATTTTGAGTGCAATAAAAGTATATTCATTCATTCATTCATTCATTCATTCATTCACCCTCCAGTGACGGACTACTACAAATCGCGAATTAAGGAGTTCCAGAATAAAGTTCGTGCCAACCCTTTTAACATTGCCTATTGGAACAGGATGACATGAGTTTTTAGTACGGTAAATCCCTAACTCTAGACTCCAGATCGAACCTAACTTCTCACACTTGTGGTGATATCATAGAAACTGCGCTATCGAGGTCTATATTTGGTGTAAACTGGACTTTGGTGACCCATTTTTATCTAGTAAATAATATTAATATCTTTATCTATTTATTAGATTATTTGGATTTATCTTTTTGTTCCGCGTAAATAAACCCACACCTAAAAATATGTTAAATGCATGTCAACAAAAGTGATACCTAATAATTATGTACATATTTATAATAAGAAATTGTCTGCCCCACTGATATTGTCCAACGTGCCCAGAATGCTAGCGGCGTTGCCTCTTTGGATGGCCAACCCTAAACGTTGGCCGAGGTAACTGCCAGCATTCCGGTCCCCAGAGAACTCGATCAGTCGGGCAGACAACTCTTGAAAGAGTTTGCGGGCCTCCGGTCACCACGGCCCCTGTGTTTCCACGCCAAATGGGGCAAAGCGGTAGCAGCTATCTAAGGCGGAGTACTTGTACCGTTTTCGGGTCTCCGCCGAGGCAGCTGCAGCGCCTGCGCCCCGTGCAGTGGCATGGACACTGGAAGGAGCCACTGTATCCGCGCAGGTCGCGTCCCACAACAGTGCCTTCCCCTTACTCCATGGGATGATAGTCATCCCATCGGGCCTCTTTCCGTCGCTCCGACATATGCCGAGAGGTTCGAGCACTGCCGGAAATTATGTCAATAACGGATTATGAATCGAAATTCAAATTAGAATGATAGAAAACTTTCAAATACCTATTGTTTTTGTGAATTTGGCAAAAACTATGATAATAATTTAAAACCGGTTATTTTCTCTACTTTAATGACGCAAAGTTGGTTTCGCTACAAAATATTCATCCCCAAAGGTGACTCATAAGAAATGCCCCCAATAAACCACAAATGCATTTTCTATTTACATCTCGGTAACTCGAACCAGTCTCACTCACCGCAGCTAACGGACGGACGTGACGACTATAAATAACTAAATAACAGTAAAAAACCGGTTTAAAAAACCTTCGTAATGAGAAACCAATAAATTAAAAGTACACAATTGATTACAAGATTGCGTGACATCCGGAAAATGGCGGCGGCTGTCACGTTTTCCCGCCCACGCGAGTAGTGACAGTTCTAGTTTTAAATCTGTTGTTTTTTTTTCGTGCAGTGCAAGAAGTTTAATAACAACGTGCAGTGTTTTTTCTGGACAAGTTATCCGTCAGCCGGTGAAGAGTAAATCGTATTTTTTTTATTATTACTTTTTGCTTTTTTTTCAGACATTTTGGGATGGAATTTTATTTACATAGAAGAAACCTTTTCCATTTTTGTTTTAAGAAGTAATAATGGCTGTTTATTTTTTTTCGAATAGGTGTTAAATATTTTTTTATGATTTAATCAAACAAGTTCAATGGACCTTTGTTAACTAAAAGAACAGTTTGGACATTTAATCACAAAATTTTAATACAAAATTTTCGAAAAAGGAATGAAAATTTCTTTATAACACCCTTTTAGTTAACATAGTTTTATCTAACATTTATGAATAAGAGCCACTGTCTTTAAAGTTACACAGAATGTTTCTTCCAAACACGTATACCTAATAACGCAGGTACAAAACAATATTTTTTGTAGAGATACTTCGAAAATAGCATTGCGATTGCTAATAAGTGGTCACTTTATTCTATTTTCATCTTAATCCTAGCAATAAATTAGATTACACTTTTGGATATTTTTAACCGACTTCAAAAAAAAAGATGTTCTCAATTCGACATGTTATAATCCTGTCATGTATCCTAATCCCTGTTGTATAATTGAATGTTGTTTTAAATTACAAGATAGTATTGGGCGCCGACTTCGGTAACACCTTTTCCCGAGTGTACTTTTATTTTATTTTATAAAATGTTATTTGAAGTGTAAAAGTGTTAGAAATATTATTTTACACATTTTAGCTCGTGGTTTTTGAAGGCGGTTTTTTTTCACAGATTTTTTTTTACCATTACACAAAAAAAAAAATAAACAAAAACATAAAACAAAAAAAAGATTCAACTACTTATT
This sequence comes from Marasmia exigua, assembly GCA_019059595.1. Lineage (NCBI taxonomy): Eukaryota > Metazoa > Arthropoda > Insecta > Lepidoptera > Crambidae > Marasmia > Marasmia exigua. Next base: position 8,853,999 of record CM032490.1, read on the forward strand.
TAATCTTCAAATTAGCGGGGGATTAACAGGACTATTCTCGAAAGATGTAATGGAGAGATTTTAAGCACGGAAGTGGATCTTTCACAGAATATAAAAAATAGACTCAATTTTTCTTATTTTATTACAGTTTTCGACAGGCGTTCAGTCGTAAATTTTATATTAAAACTGATTCGGAAAACACAACAGTGGTTATTGCGAAATCGCGGATAAAGGGAAGTTAAAAAAACTGGCTACTATCCAATACCTTCAAACGAAATATAATACCTACTAGTGGGCTGGATAGCCGCTTAACCTAATTAGAATTTCCTGGAATATAATTCACTAACGTACATAAGTATACAGTGCGACCACGATCAGAAGGCACTTCAATGACGTTGACAGAGGGGCGTTATAAAAGTTTTTTCTATGCGAGAATGTCAAAACAGCATTGGTTCCGACTTTTGCCACGTGCCAAATAATCGTGATCGGACTGTTAACCTGTTGATGTCATAGACATGCACCATAAACAGACTGTGACTTTTCATGGAACGCCATACTTCAAAAACTGCGCGAAGCCAAGCTGTTAGTACGTTAGTACTGGCCAGTTTCTGGTGAATTGTGCGCATAATCTATTTTGTAACACCATCAATCATGTACCACCTTTCGAGCAAAATAAATTGATTATTATTACTGTGGTGACGTGCTGGGCGACGTTCTTTCTCTACCGGTCTCTAGAATCTGCGGGCGGAGTAGATATATACGCTAAGCAGTATGGACACTACGAACAAAGCTTGTAATACGCACACACGCGGACACTACGAACAAAGCTTGTAATACGCACACACGCAGACGCACGTTTTATACACGGCTTCGAAGGTCCCAACGGAGTACATTCGCAGGAATTAAAATCAGGGTTGGCGTTCACAAACGCCGCGTACTCCAGTAAAAATGTCTTACGCCCATGAATTATCGCTTTCTTTTCTCGAAAAAATATACAACACAAATATCATACTTTCTTGACAGGTACCGCCGACTTAGTGAAGTGCCTTACAGAACAAACGACGACAGACTATGGAATAAGATTCGAATCGATATAATAATAATATAATTCTCACAACATCTCATACGATGACCTGATTCCGTACTAAGTAGCTTAAGCACTTGTGTTACAGATATCAGACAACAGAGGTACACAAATATATACTTAAATACATATATTACACCCAGACACCGAACAAACACAAGTGTTCATCGCACGAATGTTTGTCCAGGGTGGGGATCGAACCCACGACCTTTGGCGTAAGAGGCAGGGTTACTACCAATTGCGCCATCCGGTCAGTCGGATATAATCGATGCAAATTAAAAAGTAATATTTATATCTATAAGACAAAATTCAGTGCCGTTTTTGTAAATTTTATTAACAAATATTAATGCGTCAAAACAATTGTGAAGGACGGTTTTCTGGGGAACAAAAACTAAAAATCGTATTTTACGAAAATTGAAGGGGCAACCCTGGACTCTCTCAACAAAATCACACAAAATGGCGGAGCGTCAATACTGCTTTTGCGTATATATCTACTGTGGTCTGGGCCTGTTGGATCTCTTTCACACACTGTGACGTTTTTTCCGAAAATGGCACAATCCGAGTTCCACGGTTGAAGTATGAAGGAGCCACCTAGTTTGGCTATTCAAATCTGTATTATTTCTTCAACATACTGTATAAACTGACACTCTTCTGTAAATTCATTCCATATCCCCTTTTGTATATTTTTATTCCGTTATGCCATCCTCTTTCTACCATCGAGAAATCAAAATAACTACATATTTTTTGAAGCTTTGAAGCTTAATGTTCCTCGATTTTTCCTTCTTCGTTAGGCGCACTGCCAAGGAATGGAACACCAGTGGATTCAAAAGTACGCTGCCAACCTTTAAACCCCCCCTTTTCCCCGGATTTTGCCTCCGGTACCCTCACTCACGCAGCGAAACACAGCACAGTGCTGCTTCACGCTGGTTTTCTGTGTGTATGTGGTTGTCTGTTTTCCCCAATGAAAACCTCAAAAATTTTAAAGCTACTTAGGGTGAAATGAAAACTGGATCAGCTCGCTCTATCGTTAGGCTTCTTCTCAACTTTAGGATTTCAGAATGTACAAAAGATCAAGCCCATCATCAATAAAAAAACCGACTTTCAACTTAATTCAAAAAAAATATCGACTAAGAAATTTTAACTGCTTGTTGTAGCCTAATCCGTTATCTATTAAATCTGGTTAATCTGGTTGTCTGTACCTACATTATCATGCGCTTTGTACAAACGTTCTCGTGAATATTTACCAAAAAAAAGCATTTAGAACCACATGATTTTGGTGACCTCAGTCCTAAAATGACAGTTGGCAGACGAGCAGACGGATCACTCAATGATAAGCAATTACCGCCGCCTATGTATGTACGTAGATATACCCGCGGGAGTCCCAAGTATGCTACCAATCTTTTAACTCCCTGTCTTCCCCGATCCGGTACCCTCACTCGCACGGCATAGTATCACTCCGACTCTGGTAGAGCCGGCCCATTCATGCCCAAGCGTTGCTCTCTCACGTTTGTCAGTTATAAAGTACCAGGAAAGCAGAAATCAAGTGGAACTAGGTGTAGGATTGCCATCGGATCATGGCCATGGCATTGACAATCCTTAGACAGGGGACCAGAGAGGACCAACTGGATAATGCATCTTCCCGGAGAGTGCAGATTCCCTCACTATATTTTCCCTCACCGACATGCTAGTGGTAGAGATACGCAAAAACCAGAGCTGTACGAGTACCTATCAAGTTCAGAGCAAAATGTTCCCACGACAATTCAGCTACATGCCTGTTAATTTAAAATGATAAACGTTTAATTTATCTTACATTAATATCACTACGTGTCACTTCACTTCCCTATTTTTTGTCACTTGTGTTTTTTCATCATTTCAGCCAATAGACGTCCACTGCTGGACATAGGCCTCCCCCAATGTTCTCCACACAGATCGGTCCTATGCCGCCCGCATCCAATGGATTCCCGCGATCTTCACCAGATCGTCGGTCCACCTTGTAGGAGGCCTGCCACGGCTGCGACTTCATGTACGTGGCCTCCACTCGAGGACCTTTCCGCCCCATTCCGGGCTATGCTCGGAGCCTCCCTGCGTGATCGTATCAGAAATGATGAGATCCGCAGGAGAACTAAGGTCACAGACATAGCCCAAAGGATTGCATGCCTCAAGTGGCAATGGGCAGGGCACATAGCGAGGAGAACAGACGGCCTAGTGTTTTTTACTGTTTCATTATTTCATCGTAATTCTATTTTTGGCTTTATGGTTTACGTTTTTGTCGTTATTTTTTCCCTTTTAAAACTATAAGCGACAAGTTTTGCACAAAATCGGATGGCGCCGCGAAATTAAGGTAGTAAATGAAAAATTGATCAAGATAATTAAAATAAAAAAGATTTATGCTTTTTCAAGCTCATTTTGCACACTCCATTCATGTCACAATCATCTCTATGTAGCAAGATTTACATTTTCTGTGGCCACTTTTTTTTAAATAAGTCGCTAAATCTTATTTATTTAAAAAGTTTTTTTGTCTTAACTGTGCTCACAATATTTTTTTCCGTCTTTGACATTTTTTTATATGTGATAGATGGTTGACGAGCTGACGGATCACCTGATGGTAAGCGATTGCCGTCGCCCATAGACACCCGCGACACCAGTGGACTCACAAGTGCGCTGCCAACCTTTAAACCCCGCTTTCCCCTCATTCACGTAGCGAAACCCAGCACAATGCTGCTTCACTCCAGTTTTCTGTGAGGCCGTGGTATCATCCCGATATCATCGGCGGCGGCAATCGGTTATGCGTCTGCTCGTCTGCCACCTATCACATAAAAAACGAGTTTTTCGAGATCTACTATGAATGCATTAATGTTCATAAGAAATACTAGACATTTTAAATAAGCCATAAAAGTTAGTCAATTTATATATTCAATACTAAATGCAAATTAATTTTGTAAATACATCCGTGGAAACGGTGAGAGGAGAAATTAGAATATAATCTAATGTCTGAGATCCAAGCAAGAGCTAAACTGGCCGCTGATGCTTTAGAATGCGCCATTTGCACAAAAAAAAGAGAGAGTGAGAAATACCCACCACAAGACAACAATAGAGAAAGAACACTATCCTGAATGCAACCATGATCCAATTGATCTGAAAACATATCGGGTTGTGAAGGTCAGAAGGCAGTCGCTTCATTGTTTATACCTACTTCCATTTAATTTCTGTTTCCTTGGTACTTCAAAATAAACAAACGACATGAATTAATCGTGAGAGAGCCAAGCTTCGGCATGAATGGGCCGACTTGACCGGCGAGATACCCTCGCATGAAGCGGCGCCTGCCCTGTGTTTCGCCGAGTGAGTGAGAGTCCCGGTGGCCCAATTTTAGAGAAGGGTTGGCAGTGCACTCGTAACTCCACTAGTGTTGCGGGTGACTGAGTACCTCTCCTCACGACATTTTCCCTTACCGCCGACCCGATTTGAAAAACTCATAGATCGGATTCCCGATCGGAAGACACGTTGATATCCACTGAGCTCTCATGAATAAATTACTAATGCCACAGTATATACAATTGTATGCCTATTTACTGTGCTAATGCCTGTATAGGCCATCTCTCATTTAATGAATTACTAATGCTGATTATGTAAAAATATGGAAACATATTGGTGAGAGTGAACAAATTAAATAAATTAGAATAAGATCGACTTTTTATCTGATATATATACCTACATGCAAATGAGCACTGGCCTTGGTAACCATCGATGTGACTAGTCTTTACTTAGTCCACTTTCTAGACTAGGGCTGCATCATTTTACTACAGAGAGTGCGTAGGTACCGTAGGCAAGGTAATAATTAATAAACTAATAAAAGTCCCGTAACACGGTAATAGTACGAGTATTTTAGTCCATACCCAAAACAATTATATGTATGTATAATCTGTGCCCATTCGTTCAACTGTGGAAATGTGTTGAATGAAGGACGGACTTTGCAAAATAAATGCCTTGAATTCACTCAAAAGAAGCAATCCTCAGATCAAATAAAATCTATGAGAGATGTCTATATGCATGATAATGGAACTCTCTGCCGAGGTCTGTTTTTCTTGACCACTATAATCTGGACATCTTTAAGGCAAGAGGCAGGCATCTTTTAGGCAAACGCGTATCATCCTAGATCTCATTGTCGCTTTCCATCAGGTTATTTGTGGTCAAGCGTTAGCCTATTGACCAAAAAAAAATTAAATCTTTGTGAATACTTAAGGTGACGGGTAGGGCACACTAGCGACGCCAATCGATTTTAATTGTTAACTACTAAAGCGGATCTATTTTAAACAATTTCGGGGTTACAACCTCTCGGCAAACACTTGTAATATTTATTAAATAACCATGCATTAATGCGGACCCAACATTTGTAAGCGAAAAATTGATTACCGCCAAAAGTTGGCGGTAATCAATTTTTCGGCGGCTTTTCAGGTGTCTATATTTTTGAACGTAATAGTAAAAAAAAACACTTTGATTGAAACTTTCCAATGCTGAAGTTGGAACGTAAGGTGACGTCAGTATCTTTGCTCATTGGGCGATTCGGGTCCTTTACCCGGGCGTCTTCTCATGCCTGTCTTGGCATGGTGCTCGTTCCTCCTGGATGGAAGGCCTCCCGACTTGGCGCAGTTGGGGCGGTCTTACGCCCTGTGGCTAGGGGCGTTTAAGAATACTGCCAAGGTTTTCCTGGCCTGTCGTAAGAGGCGACTAAACGGGCTTTCGGAGTACGTGAGCGTATCCACTGCTGGGGAGTGGCTTGCTCAGAATACGACTCCGCGGGGACGACATTACCGGGTGTCCTGGTAGGTCGTACAGCGTTGAAGGGCTGTATTGCGCCAGATAGGGGTGAAGCGGCGAGCGCGATTAGCGGTACGGTCTAGTCCCGGCTGTGGGGTTTCCGACCGCGATTGCGCGGAGATGGACAGGGGTTTTAGTCCAACACACCACCTTGTTCCCTACATGTAGCAAGGTGACGGCCATGATGGTTTCCCCTGGAAAAAAAAGTTGGGGCGGTCTTCGACCCTGCGGCACTATGGCCTTCAGTATAACTGTAACGCCATCTAGTGGTTTTCCCACACGCGATAACCAGTGAACTGTTCATTCAAGAACACAAGTCTTAGGTCTAAGTAGTAAATAAGCAGCAACACCCTGTATTTGGTTGCGACTCACAAGCTTTCTCGCGTCCGTTAAAGGATGTTATTTGAAGTAGTCATTCATTATGCCTACTTTCACTAGTTAATTACTTTGTATGTTTAGAAACAGATCGGTTAGTAGATAATGATTCTGCTGAACTCGTGATCCATTTGGTCTGGTTCCACTGTAAGGGTTGCGAAGGTCAGACGGCAGTCGTTGCATTGCTCGCCAAATCCTGGATTATTGTATAAGCATCGGAAGGAAAAAAGATTGGAAGAGCACATGTGCTACAGGAGCCCAATTCTCGAGCGTTTGACATCTATTTTCATACGACATATATCACTAAAACATAGTTTTTTTGTATGGTTTTCAGGTGATATCCGCCATGTTATCAAAATATCACGAGCACGAGAATTGGGCTCAAGGTATTCCCTGTGTCCAAGGGCGCCAGCAGTTGCTTACCATCAGGTGATCTTTCTGCTTGAATGCTACCTATCACATAAAGGTTATCCGTATCGACGCATAGCATTAACGACCACTGATATTTAAGGACCGCGGTCCCAAAATCAGTTTTTGAATCGGTCGTTTGTGTATTAGAGTACCAGGAAAGCAGAAGTCAAGTGGAATTACCTTCATAAAAAATTAAACACAAATTTAATCTTTATTTTATTTTACAATGTTGTAAAGAGTCCGCGCCACGAAAGAAACCCGCGCCACGAAAGAAAACCAGTTCCTACTAAAACTTTAGATTTCTTGAGTACCAGGAAAGCAGAAGTCAAGTGGAATTACCTTCATAAAAAATTAAACACAAATTTAATCTTTATTTTATTTTACAATGTTGTAAAGAGTCCGCGCCACGAAAGAAAACCAGATCCTACTAAAACTTTAGATTTCTTGAGTACCAGGAAAGCAGAAGTCAAGTGGAATTACCTTCATAAAAAATTAAACACAAATTTAATCTTTATTTTATTTTACACTGATATTATGTATATAGTCCGCGCCACGAAAGAATACCAGCTCAAAAACATGTTACTAAAACTTTAGATTCCTTGTGTTTATACACATAAAGCTCATATTTGAATGTTGATGGCGACGCAAACGCGTTTTTGACGGGACTATGTGATGGCGCGGATTCTAAGGATGGCTTAACGGTTCTATATAGCTTTACGTATAAACATAAAAGCTCTCAAATATAATATTATGCAAGATTTTAGCATATCGCCCATCGCTTCTGACCCAATGGACTAGTCTCGCGACCCGGCGTGACTTGTTTCCCCGTTACTCGTACTTGTTCGTGTCTGGGTGTACGGAAGTTTATTGACTATGATTAAGTTTTACTTTAATTGGCTTATTTATTATGTCAGTAATTAATTTTAGTTTAACTCACAAGATGTCCGATTGGTTTCGGTTGCCTCGGTGGCGCAATGCCAATCAGATCTGCGCTTGGGGTCCCGAGTTCGATCCCGGGTCGGGCCAAAAAGTTAAACGCCTCACCTAATCCCATCTTCGGTCGTGTGACTATTATGTCCCACCGAAATATGAGGGTAAGTAAATAGAAAGTGCACTTGTGTTTGCGCACACACTTGAGCACTTATTTATTTATCACGCGGTTTTTTTAGGGGATGTTAGATAACTAATGCAGTTTTCTTAAAAAGTGTGACATGGGCGACTTTTGATATTGTTCTAAACTCTCAGTGACCATGTCTGGTACATTACAACAAAAAAACAGACAGTACAATAAAGTGGTCTTATCGCTTATAGCGATTTCTTCCAGGCAATCTTAAGGTAGTGAAAAGAAAGAGCGTAGGTATTTTATTAATTTGGTAAAAATGTGAGAACTAAGTCAGACGATAATCGCTTCATTGTAGGCACTTACACACTTCCTTGATTTCTGCATTCCTGGTACTTTAAATCAATTAAACGACTCATTTACCGTGAGAGAGCCACGCTTCGGCATGAATGGGCCGGATCGATCAGACTGATACCACGGCACCACAGAAATTGAAGCAATGCCTGCACTGTTTCGAGTGTAAGGGTACCGGAGGCCCAATCCAGGGGAAGGGGAGCTAGAATGTTGGTAGACTCCACTGGTGTTGCCTAATCTAATATCCACCTTCCTAGGACTCAACCAATCACCTACCAATGTATGTGCAGTTTACGTAAGATATCGATTTTGGATGCTAATCATGTTTTTGCTTATTATATCCAGCTCATACATTCATGCGTAATACCATGAACTAAATTATTAGTCCATGGTAATAATGACGACGCATTAGACATTCCTTATTACTAATACGATATTTCTTTCCTATAACCAAAGGTTGACTGGAAGAAATCGCTACAAGCGATAAGACCGCCTTATTGTACTGTCTGTTGCTTTTGTATCATGCTTGTATTTTGTTTTTGTGCAATAAAGAATATCTATCTATCTATCTACCTACTTATCAAGTAAATATAGTCGCCCCACGGTTATTTGGCACGTGTCAAAAGTCGGAATCTCAATTCCTATAATTGTGGTATACGCACATGATGTTGAGTTTTGGGTTACCATACCCAAAGGGTAAAAACAACCCCAATTTTGATGAAAGAAGGAAGGAAAGTACATTTATTCACATAACATAACATACAAGAGATACAAAGCAATACTTATTTTGTAACAAAAAAGACAAGGGTGTGGCCAATCAGGTCCCTGAGGTTGGTAAATAGCCAGAATAACTCAAACTCAAGACATATGGCAGTCGGTTTCATATTTCATTCATAATATTAAGTAATTAATGAATTTATTAGAGAATTAAATACTTTATCATCTGCCGCGAGTCATTGCGTTTATTATAAGATCTATTTTATTACTTTAGAAGATGAAAATGAAAATATCGTTTATTCAAGAAACACTGATTGTTATAAAGCCATATTTCTCTCTCCCATAATATTGTACTCTGTGGTTGCTAGGTTTTTCTGGCCGCAGAAAATTAAATTAAGAAAAGCCTTTGTCATTTAAAAGAAACATTTGATGTCAAAATTTTTTTTTTTATTTAATAAATGGCTCATACATTTTTATAACAAAAGCTGCCAGGTTTTATTTGTTTTAGTGTGGGTGGAACTCTTTGGTGGCAAGATAAAAATGAATAATAAAAAGCTAGAAAATCTAATTAAGATATTTTCTCTTTGGTGATTAAAGCAGTTTTCATTCTTTTTTCGTAAATTCTGTATGTTTTTTTTCTGTTTCAAACGTCATAAATCGCTCTAAGTATAACACCGTTTTGGCTAACAAATGTCTATAGAACGTTTATGAAAAAACTGGCCCAAAATGGGTCTGTTAACTCTTATCATCAGTTGTACATATAGATACTTGTCGCGCTATTAACCCTTTTCGGTTCCCGCGTAATAAGAACTTCACCGAAACGAAACGTCAAACTTTTTTTTAAAACACAACTACATTAAAGAATCACTCCCATCCGGCCACATCCTGACATCAAAGCAAGGATACAAATCAGTCACAAGTTGAGATCTTCCGTGAAAAGGAACGGAAGGTGTTTTCGGCGTGAATAAATAGAGGTTATGTTCGACTGTTTATATTCCTAGTAAGGAGGCGGATATTACGGTTTTGGGGTAAGATAAAGGATATACACTTTTAAACTACTTAGGCCCGATTCAACCAGTCTTCGCCGTAGTCGGGTTATGATTTTGACCTGTATATTTTTCCCTCCTAACTTTTAAACTAGTTATCATATTTGAACAAATGAGGTGTCGTTAGAAGTGTCTTGATGGTATTCTGGTTATAGGCGACGTCACGTTAAATTGACTACAGCGCCCTCTAGGGGACTTAGAGGAAGGAACTAAAAAAAATGCTTGATGGTACCGTGTGGGGGACAGTTCAAAGCTTACCACATTTCAAATATGTAATTTTATTTACATAACTAAAAATATGTTAAATAAAAATAAAGTTTTAAAACTAAAACCCGACTACCAAAAAAACACGGTAAGACGGGTTTTAGTTTTTAAACTTTATTTTCTAAGAATAATGGTATAACGCTATGAATTGTATTGCATGATTGCGTTATAATAGGGGTTAAAGTATTGAATTGCCGTTTTTTTTCTAGACACAATAACATATATAACTCTTTTAATAAGCAATAAGTCGCCATCTTGTTATTACTGATTGCCTTGTGGCGACGCCAATCGATTTTAATTTTTAGCTACAAAACCAGATCTATTTTAAACAATTTCGGGGCTCGCGACAAACACTTATACTATTTATTAAATAACCATGCACAAATTTTGGGACCAACGCGTACGCAAAAAATTGATTCACGCTAAAAGTGGCCGCTTTTGGCGGTAATCAATTTTTCGCGTATTATTGCGGAAATAAAATTCGACATTCCTTGTGTCTATAATCAACAAAACTATTCATCTAATGTTGACGTGACAGAAGAGACGCCAATCACGAGACGTCTTTGGTGGCTTCAAGGGGCGCGAAAAAAGGCCCGGGTTCCATGAAGTAATCTGAGAAATTTCCATATTAGCCCGGAGCCTGGAAGTGTACCGTCTTGTACCCGGCTCGGAAATCAATTTTAACTATTATTGGTCTTGCGCCCGATCAAAATATAGATGTTTTATCAAAAAATAGGTAAATATGTGCCAAAAGCAAAAATTCTCTATCTACACTAATATTATAAAGAGGAAATATTTGTATTTTTGTATGTTTGTAATGAATAAACTCAAAAACTACTGGACCGATTGCAATAATTTTTACACCATTAGAAAGCTGCATTATTCAGTAGTAACATAGGCTATATTTTATCCCGGTGCGGGAAGTAGTTCCCTCGGGACGCGGGTGAAACCGCGTGAAACAGCTAGTTAAAAATATAAGTCCATTTTAAAAGTATGAAATTACTAAAAATAATTATACCATTAAATAAATCATACAATTTGCACCAATTATTATAATACAACCATTGACATAAACGAAACATTTGCTACCATACAAAATTCAAATGAAATGCATACAAAAATACTTGTTTGTGACGTCACATTTCTGTAGCCATTTGTATGGACCGTTTTGGGTTTGTCAAAATAATGTGATTTTAAAGTTGTGATATCTCAGGTAGTTTAAATGAAAATCAAGTAATTCTTTTAAATATGTTTCTATCATTGAGAGTTCTTTTGATTACAAAAAAAAAGTCGAATACCGTATTATGATTAATTCGTCTGGACATACTTGTGCACTAATTCTTGGCTGATTGTTTAAATTTTTTCGAGTGTGACAAACGAGATAGGTACGAGCCACTTGATCACTTAGCTTGATGATAAGCGTTTGCCGCCACTCATGAACAGACGCAACATCATTGGAGTCCCAGTCCGGGGGAAAGGGGGGTTTATAGTTTGGCAGCGCACTTGTGACTCCAACGGTGTCCCGGGTGTCCATGGGCGGCGGCAATTACTTACCATCAGGTGATCCGTCTGCTCGTCTGCTACCTATCACATAAAAAAAGTATTCCCTTCCCCATGATTGGGCCTGCGGTACCCTCACTCACTGGCTGGCTCACAGCGCAGGCGTTGCTCCACGCTGGGTTTCTTTGAGGCCGTGGTATCACTCCAATCGAACCAGCCCATTCATGCCGAAACAGCGGCTCTCTCACGGTTCATACTCGTAGGTCGTTTGTTGTACCAGGAGAACAGAAATCGAGTGGAAGCGTGTAAGTGACAGCGAAACGACTGTCGGTTGACTTCGTCTTCTGAGCTAAGCGCTCTCGAAAGCCGAAATATCGATAGAATGGCATTACATATTTCTGATCCTATCAATAATCCAGCAATTGAACTAATGCATCAAGGAAATCCTCAGGCCGAGTTGGTGTGCTGCCAATACCTAATGGCGATATGAAGCGCTATTAAACTATTTCGGGACGATCGAAAGTTCGCTGGAACATTTTGATTATTGAAGATGCAAAGCGAATTAAAAAGTTTTTCTGTTACAACAAAGTAGTACAGCCGTGAAAAAAATGATTTAGCAAATATTAAAAGTCGCGATCACCCATCCTATTCTAGCCACAACAAGACTTCACTCCCACAAATCATTCATTCACAGAATCTATGGTTATCTAGAAATAAATCATTTTTAACTCCACCACATTCAATCTCAATTTGGAACCATTACGCCTAAAAATACGGTTGAAATTCGATTGTATGCGTTATTCTCCAGGATGTTGTTGTGTTTATCGTAAAGCTGAAAGGAAATTCGTTGACGTCATCAAGAGATGACAGATGGCGGAAACTGGATGCACAAACATTTAGAGCTGGACGTAGAAAGAGATACCTACTATCTGGAAGAGTGGGAGGGAAAAGCTCTTAACTTTTTATTTATATTCAACTAAATAGGTTTTTTAATCTTTTACAAGTAGGTAAATACGGTGGAGCAATGGAGAGGGCTATGCTCGGGGTCTCCCTGCGTGATCGTATCAGAAATGATGAGATCCGCAGGAGAACTAAGGTTACAGACATAGCCCAAAGGATTGCATGCCTCAAGTGGCAATGGGCAGGGCAAATAGCGAGGAGAACAGACGGCCGTTGGGGCGGAAAGGTCCTCGAGTAGAGGCCACATACAGGAAGTCGCAGCCGTGGCAGGCCCCTACAAGGTGGACCGACGATCTGGTGAAGATCGCGGGAATCCATTGGATGCGGGCGGCACAGGACCGATCTGTGTAGAGAATATTGGGGGAGGCCTATGTCCAGCTGTGGACGTCTATTGGCTGAAATGATGATGATGATGAAATACGGTGTGCCTACCAAACTGGAGGTTGTAGATTCGTATCCGAGTATGTACCTCTGGATTGTAGTAAATAATAAAAAACATTTTCAGAGTGATTCGTTTGATATCCACATTTGTTGAGATAATGATTCTGAAGTTCTAAACATGGAACCATCATTGTACAGTCAAAGAGCGAAGAGGTTATTATTTATTATATATATATATAGATAGAAATGGGGTGAGCCCCGCGTCTCATAGCCACTGCGACCAGTAGATGATCTATTGTGGCAGCCCCGTAACCTATTACAGCACCTCATGCAGCTCCAGTTCCAGGATAAACCCGAGAATGGAGCTTATGGGGGAGCTCCTGAGCTCGTCAGCCGAGATCATGTGTGCTCCCAGGTGCCGGCTTCTGCAGCGGTGCAGCGCTATGCAATCGCCGAGGACGTGGATAATCGTTTCCTCGTCCTCGCGACAGAACCTGCAGATTTTGGTATCTGTAAGGCCCATGTTGTGCAGGTGCTTGTTTAATTTGCAGTGCCCTGTGAGCGTCCGAGTGAGTGCCCTAACATGTCCTCTACTCAGTTTTGTTATTTCTACAGGCTCGTCTCTGATCGAACGCCTGTATCAACGCCTTAGACTGTTCTAGTCGAGGTAGTCTTTTCCAGAATTCAGTGCTTTGTTTATGCTCCCGAAGAGGTTCGTCAGTTTTCAAATTAATTCGTTTGATATTCTATGAGCACTTATTACCTTTCCTAAATTTTTCAGAGTAATACCTGTTGCACAGAAAATTATGCTTAAGGCGAGTAGCGACACCATTAGTTTTTAATTGTTAGCTACTAAACCGGATCTATTTTAAACAATTTCGGGGCTACATCCTTTCGGAAAACACTTATACTATTTATCAACAGTTTTTCTCGGTATAACTATATTGCAGTGGAGTCCCCATATTGCTGCCTTGGCAGGAAGACTAAGTTCCGCTGCATATGCAGTAAGAAAAATTAGACGTCTGACTGATATCGAGACGGCAAGACTATTTCAGCTATTTCCACAGTGTGATGTCATATGGTCTGCTGTTGTGGGGGTCTGCTGCTGACATACAAACTATTTTTGTATTACAGAAAAGGGCCATCCGCGCTATATACAGCCTTAGATCACGTGACTCACTTAGGGAAATATTTAAAGAAATAAATATTTTAACCATGGCTTCCCAATTTATCCTCGACTGCATTATGTATGTACGTAAGAACTTGCACACTTTTCCAAAAAAGGCTGATAGTCATAGGCTTAACACCAGAAATAAACATAGAAACTCTGAAAATCATCAATATTTGAAAAGAGTAACTACTGAGTTTTTTTGTCTTCTCAGTAGAAATCGACATTCCCTACCAGCGGTAGATAATATGTACTATTTTAACATTCATAAGTGTTCTGTGTGGACCTAAATTGAATAAAGATTTTTTTATCTTTATCTTTATCTATTAAATAACCATGTAAAAATGTTGGGTCCGTTTTTGTACGCGAAAAACTGATCCCCGCCACTTTTAGCGTCAATCAATTTTTCACGTACCTACAAATGTTGGGTCCGCATATGTGCATGGTTATTTGATAAATAGTATAAGTGTTTGCCAAGAGGTTGTAACCCCGACACTGTTTAAAATAGATCCGGTTTAGTAGCTAACAATTAAAATCGATTGGCGTCGCCAGTGTGCCCTACCTTAAGATGACGGGTACGCGAAAAATTTATTCACGCCAAAAGTGGCCGCTTTTGGCGTGAATCAATTTTTCGCGTACGCGTTGGACCTAACATTTTTGCATGGTTATTTAATAAATAGTATAAGAGCTTGAACCCCGAAATTGTTTAAAATAGATCCGGTTTAGTAATTAAAGATTAAAATCGATAGGCGTCGCTAGTGTGCCCTACAGATTTGCTTGTAGTAACATTGATACCTTTTGATTTAAGGAAAATTTAAAGAAGGTTGGCAGATTTTTTAAACGATATGTTGGTATAACTAATTCTTGCCGTGCGTGCGAAACGAACTTTTTTATTCTCTGTACCGTACACCTACTTTCACTTGATTTCAGCTTTCCTGGTACTTTAAAATTAACAAACGCCCCTTCAAACGAATTAGACCGTATGAGAGTCATGCTTTGGCATGGATGGGCCGGCACTACAGTAGTGATACCTACCTCAGTCGCTTCACATAAAACCAGACACACCAAATCTTAGATCATGAATAAAGTGTAACGAAATTATGAGACGATGATGAGCTGGAAATAAAACCCGTTAACTTAGAAGATGTTTTGAAATAATTCGCAATCCTTTCTAAGTAAATATTATTATTCTAACAGTAGGTATACGGGTTATGGATTTACACTGAACTTGCCGCTTGCGCGTGCGCGTATATTTAGCTGTGCCACTGACCTTTCTTCTATTTCTGTCATATTTGGCTATGGTTTCGCTCCTTTGTCTGTGGTGGCGGGATTTAAATCGATTTTGGACGTATTTTACCGAAATTTTATTATTTCAGTTTTCTATGTTGCTTAGTTTCAGCGACTTTCAAGACTTCTATAAGAGGCATTGTCCCATTTCCCAATATTTTATGTGGGACAATGTGACGAGAGCAAGATTACATTAATTATGTTAATAGTTACAAAATTACTTGTGGAAAATCGGGCCTCTCAATAAAAGGCAGGTGTTTTGCGTTTTATCGACGGATTCTGCCGATACCACTCTAAAGCACGATCGCAGGTTTTAAGACTCTATTAGGTCCAAGCAAGTTGTAACGTGACAACTGACTCGATACACAATAGAACGGAACCTAGATCTTTCTAAAAGGTTTGAAGGTCGCATGGGTTCGGAAATACCGATAAGTACAGAGTATTGTTCTAAAGACATATCGAGTCGTTGGGCGTTTGGATGGATGCACAAGCTTTCGAGACTGAAATCTGACCTAATCTTCTGGCACTTAAAAAAACGAAAGCACCTTCCACTGGAATTCTGCTTCCCTGGTACTTTAAAATAAACAAAAACGAATTGAAACAATTCAAATAGCCGTATCAAGTCGTGGACCTAAACGACCTACCTATTCAAAAAATTTCATAGCCGTGAGGCCTTTGAAATCCCCCCCCCCCCCCCCCTTCCTTCTTCCACCCCCGCCAAACAACTAACAAACTAATTGTGAGTACAGTATTGAAAGAGTTAACTCCTTACCGTTGATTATTTGACCTGCCATCATCAGCAGAGTCACAAAATTAATACAATCAGGCGTAAATAGGTACTGGTGCAGTTTTGAAAGAAGATACAAAAACATTACGCGTGTCTTTATAATTTAAGGGTTCTCCTCAATTTTTCGAGGATCCCATCATCAGATCCTGATATCCTTAT
Organism: Marasmia exigua; assembly: GCA_019059595.1. Taxonomy (NCBI): domain Eukaryota; kingdom Metazoa; phylum Arthropoda; class Insecta; order Lepidoptera; family Crambidae; genus Marasmia; species Marasmia exigua. The sequence continues at coordinate 8,870,346 of CM032490.1, forward strand.
CATGGTACCAATCCGGGACTATCTACTTTCCAACTGAAAAATAATTATCTAAATCGGTTCGTAAATGGCAAAGTAATCGGCGAACAAACTTAAAATAATATATACATACATGTCGAATTGGGAATCTCCTCCTTTTTTAAGTCGGTTAAAAAACAGTCATTGAGTGTGTGTAAGGAACCGAGGTGCCTAAAGCTTGTGGTCCCACCACTGATTTAATAACTTAGGGTCCTATCGCACTGCCTGCGACTCTTTAAATTCTGAAATTAAATTACAGCAAATTGACAATACGACGAAAAATACTAAACCATTTTTATATACTTTTCGAATAAAAAAAGAAAAAAGACGACCCGTATTTTTTAGTTTTCATCAAATGTGTGTGTTTTTTTAATAAAAAAATGATAAAAGATATTAATGCAGGAAGTAACGTAGTCCTGAGGCTCCACGTAGGTGATGTCTTTGCTATACAATAAAAAAGATGACTCTCTCTGTCATTATTCACAACTGTCATTGTTAGCCATTTTCTTTATTCTTAAGTCAACGTGAGCAAAGGCTTCATTAATGTGTCATGCCAAGCTGTGACGTCACACGGGGATTTTTATATTTTATTTAATTTCTCCTTAAATATCTTTTAAAAAATTCTAAAACAATTTTTCTTACGTATATGGCTCCTATAAGGCTAATCTAGAAAACGGTATTTTTCATTTTGGAAAAAAAAATGTCGTGTTTTCCATTCTTCTATCAATACCAGATATGACAGAACCTTGTAAATCATAGAATTGATAAAAAACGCATAGAGAATAGACACGTAATATAATTAGCTCTGGCAGCGGCTCAACAGGGCGTCCTTCAAGGTGCGAACTAATAGTTCTGGGCCCAGTTTTCTAAAATGTGGAGATACGTAAGTGTTACATAAATCATAGTCTGACATCAGGTGAGCGGACGCCTACGATAGTTTGTACTTTCGAGACGATTTTTTTTATAATTATTCTGTACATGTATTGGTTCAATAAGCCTGGTTCCTCTGTTTAAGAATTGCAAAGGTCATCCGTCTGCCATCTATTGCATACAAAAAAGTCAGACGGCAGTCTTTCATTACATTGTTGGTACACCTACTTCCACTTGATTTCTGTTTCCCTGGTACTTCAAAATAAATTTATTTATTTAAGGACAACCAACAAAGCATACACTTTACAATCTTAACTAATAATTTAAATACATGATATGATGATGCCTTAATTAAAGGCTGCCATGGCATGCAGAGTGACTAACACATAAATAACAAGCAGTCGTCGAAACCGGTTTTGTTAATACTAGGTTAAATTAAGAACTAGCGTAAACCAATACCAAAATGGTCAAGTACATGCGTTATAATAAAATCATTAAACATTTCGCCGTGCTGCATGTTAAACATCATGCAGCACAGCGAAATGTAGAATAAGTTTCAGAGAGGCTAAACAAAGTTACAAAAAGAAAAAAAGTATTTATAATTAAAAAAAAAAAGAACTTATCGTGGGATATCTAGCTATGAATGGGCCAGCTCTACCGAAGTGATGACCAAGTGATATTCACTTAGTGAGTAAGGGTATCGAGGGCCCAATCCGGGGGAGAGGGGAGTTTAAGAGTTGACAGCGCGGGTAAACGTATTGAAAGTTTTGATTGACAGATTGCAAAAGCTGATGTCAGAACAGGTACAAACAGCTCATGTCGAATCAAGCACTTACAAATTTCGTCGGTTTAGTAACGCGTTCAGTGGTCTAATTGGTAGAACATCCCAATTGTGGGACGTGTGGGTTCGAGTCCCGCCTGAACAACAGATGAAATTTTTAATTGTGTTATTTACTTAAGGTACAAACACTCCAACACAAATACGTACAACCTGTGCGGATAAAGAATGGGATCAGAATTGGCGGCGCATCTATTCACTTCTCGCTCGCACACTATTTGCGTCTATACTCGCACTCGTGGGGTGTGAGTATAGACGCAAATAGTGTGCGAGCGAGAAGTGAATAGATGCGCCGCCATTTCTGATCCCATTCTTTATCCGCACAGGTTTAATATTAAAATAATCAATTACTTAGGCTAACACTTGACACAATCACACCTACTTTTGCCTTAAAAATGTCTAAATCTATGTCATCATCGACAAAGAATTGTACTCGAGTTGGAATCGAATCCACAACCCACATCTCAACTTACAATCTTTCCTGTACACTGTTACCGCTAAATGTGTCGATTTATTTTTTAGTTTCATCGCTGTAAATAAAAAGTCGGACTCGCCCATGAAGGGTTCCGTACCAGTATGTAAGATATATGGAAGGTAAATTGCTCATATATCTAGCTCAAACCAATTTTCGTTGTTAGTTTTCATGATTATGTACATCATACAACCTCTCGGCAAACACTTATACTATTTATTAAATAACCATGCAAAAATGTTGGGTCCAACGCGTAAGCGAAAAATTGATTCACGCCAAAAGTGGCCACTTTTGGCGTGAATCACTGCACTCACCAAACATTATTAATGAAGCTACAGCATTACGGCCTCACAGATAGCTCTCTGAGCTTAGTACGGTCATACCTAAGTGATAGAATTCAAAAAGTCAATGTTAATGGAACTAACTCTCCTGGCGCCCTTTTACAGATGGGAGTGCCCCAGGGCTCGATATTGGGGCCCTTACTGTTTATTATATATGTAAATGACCTACCTTACTTTACTAAAAACTTGTGTGACATAGTATTATTTGCAGATGATACTTCTTTGATTTTCAAAACTAATCGACATAAAGATAACTTTGACGATGTAAATGATGCTCTCACTCAAGTGCTACATTGGTTTACTGTAAATAATTTACTTCTCAATGCTAAAAAAACTAAATGTGTCAAATTTACATTGCCCAACGTAAGACAGGTCAGCACTAGGATTAATATGAATAGTCAAAATGTTGAAGTAATTAATTCTACAGTATTTCTAGGCGTCACGTTAGATTCAAAATTACAGTGGGGTTCTCATATTGCAGCCCTGGCAGGGAGACTTAGTTCGGCTGCATATGCAGTCAAAAAAATAAGACATCTGACCGATATTGAAGCAGCCAGACTTGTGTATTTCAGTTATTTCCATAGCGTTATGTCTTATGGTCTGCTGTTATGGGGCTCTGCGGCTGATATTCAAGCTATTTTTGTGCTACAGAAACGAGCTGTCAGGGCCATATACGGACTTAGACCACGAGACTCGCTTAGAAACTTGTTCAAAGAAATTAACATTTTAACATTAGCATCACAGTACATCTTTGACTGTATTATGTATGTTTATAAAAATTTAGAAAACTTCCCTCGAAAATCCGACAACCATAACCTAAATACTAGAAATAAACACAAGCTTGCAGTTTCACATCTCAGACTTCATAAGATTGGTAATTCATTCGCAGGAATGAGTATTAAAATATTTAATAAGTTACCACAAAATCTTGTTGATTTACCAATGCCCAAATTTTTGAATTTTATCGTGTATGGAAACCAAGGTTACAAAATTAAATTGAAAATTTTAAAAACAAATAGGTTATTCGTCAATAAATATATTCTACTACTCGAGCCCTTTTATATGATATCGAGCCCTTTTATATACAGTTGTGTTAAAACATACAATCTATATCAGGGGTCACCAAATGGCGGACCGCGGTCCGCATCCGGACCGCCAACCCATTTTGTGCGGACCGCAAGAACACAGCAACTTGCACTACAGAGCACGAAATTTAATAAAAATGTATCTCCCGCACTATCTTTGTTGACGTCAATTCGACAAATTTCGACAAACATGCAAGATTTTAAGAAAATTGAGAATGTTGTAGAAATCCTTAGCAGCAATTACTCTCTGCATCCTGATGGTGAATGGAGCAACGAAGCTGCAAATGTTTTCGGGAGTGATAAAGCTACTCTGCAGATAGAAATGATCGATTTCCAAGAAAACAGAGTTTTAAAACACAAACATGCAGAAGTTTCCTGTGAAGAGTTCTGGATAAAATTTGTGTGTGGTAATAAATATCCAGAACTAAAAAAAATAGCTATGAAACTTCTTACTTTGTTTGGGTCAACATATATTTGTGAAGCAGCATTTTCAAAGATGAATTTCATTAAGAATAAATTTCGATCTCAACTTACTAATGAACATCTCCAGGATTTAATGACAATAGCGTGCACCAATTATACTCCAAACTTCAGACAGATAGTCCACAACAGAAAAAAACATTTTTCCCATTGAATAGTAAAAAAATATCTTTGTTATTTCCGTAACTACATTTCTTTTATAAATTTTTTTTCTATAAAATGTGCGGACCGCGATGGTCATTTCATTTCTTAAAACGGACCCCGAGCATAACTAATTGGTGACCCCTGATCTATATCTTTGTCACGGCGGCCATCTTGGATCGAATTTTATCAAACATAGCTAAGAACACCCCCTTCTTATTCATCTTTCAAACAAAAAAAAAACAAATCAAAATCGGTTCATTTGTTCGGGAGCTACGATGCCATAGACAGACACACACACAGACATGTCAAACTTATAACACCCCGTCGTTTTGCGTCGGGGGTTAAAAAAATATTTTTATCCACGTGTTGTTATTTACTAACACGTATCCTCACGCCTGCCTGATCAATGTAAATAAATACTACGTCCCAATCTTCGCTGGTGATCTAGTAGATCATTGATTGATGGATCTTCGCATGCGCCGTCGCACGCGCCGTCAATTGCGTATTGACCGTTGACATGAGAAAAACTTGTGCGATTAACGTGTTAGTTAATTATAAAGCTATTGTTTACTTGCTGTCAGATGTCACGTTGTTTGTCATTTGGCTTCGAGGAGCCATGTTTGACGATTCTTTATTTTAAATATTTATTTATTATTCGGAAAGCAAAACAGATAACAATCAGTAAATTATTAATTTATATACATTTGGTTAAGGTGACGGGTAGGGCACACTAGCGACGCTAATTAATTTTAATTTTTAGCTACTAAACAACCTCTCGGCAAACACTTATACTATTTATTAAATAACCATGCAAAAATTTTAGGTCCGTTTTTGTACTCGAAAATTGATTCACGCCAAAAGTGGCCACTTTTGGCGTGAATCAATTTTTCGAGTACGCGTTAGACCCAACATTTTTGCATGGTTATTTAATAAATAGTATAATTGTTTCGCCAAGAGGTTGTAACCCCGAAATTATTTAAAATATATCCCGTTTAGTAGCTAAAAATTAAAATCGATCAATCTAGCTGTAATAGATTGATATCCTACTATTGTTTACACATCATTTTATTACGTAATTTTAAATTTAAAACAAACAAATCATATCAAAATAAATAGTGGTAGTAGTTAAGTAAATCTTATGGGTGATTCTCCGAAATTGTACCTTTCGGTTCTTAGTTAGACGCGTCTTGGTTGTCTTCTGGCTATAGGCAACATGACGTCACGTTAAATTTATTACAGCGCCCTCTAGGGGACCTAGAGTAAGGAACTATAAAAAACATTTTGCTTGACGGTACCGTGTGGGGTATCAAATGAAAGAGCTTTTTAGCACATTTCAAATATGTAATTATATTTACATAACTAAAAATATGGCATACGACCACGGCGATACGGCATAATCATTTCAGCAGAGATAATTTTCTTGTTTTGTACTTTTTAGATCGTGTTTTTTTGGTAGTCGGGTTTTAGTTTTTTTAACTTTATTTTTTTATAAGTCTAAATTCTAAAACTTATTCCCGTTATCCACCTTGTGCTTGTACACAGGCTCAGGGTGGACAGTGAAAAATAAATTGAAAATCCTCCACGCCTTCTCGGTACAAATAATTGAGAGAACAAATGTTGGGTCCAACGCGTACGCGAAAAAATTGATTCACGACAAAAGCGGCCACTTTTGGCGTGAATCAATTTTTCGCGTACAGAAACGGACCTAACATTTGTGCATGGTTATTTAATAAATAAAGGCGACTAAGGTAAAGCTGCTGGCATGATCATCAGCACCCAGAACAGAAGGAAAACTCTGCATTTATATCTAAACCCTCGCCAACCCGTCTGCCAAGCGTGGTGAGTATGGCAATTACACCTCATGTGATTGAGGGAGGCCCGTGCCCCAGCAGTGGGGACTTAAATGGGCTGACGATGATGATGATAAGTGTTTGTCGAGAGGTTGTAACCCCGAAATGGCTTAAAATAGATCCGGTTTAGCAGTACAAATTCCAAGGTTTTTAAATTAGTCTTCTTCCTAACACCGTATCCTTGGGTACGCTTAGACCAAGGCTTAGACCACTAAGCAAGTAGTTTATTAAATTATTAAACATTAAATTTGAGATCTTCAAGAAACGAGCCGATACATTTCTAAAAGGCCGGCAACGCATCTCCACTCCTTCTCCACCCTGGACAAACATTCGTGCGATGAACACTTGTGTTTGTTCGGTGTCTGGGTGTAATATATGTATTTAAGTATATATTTGTGTTCCTCTGTTGTCTGATATCTGTAACACAAGTGCTTAAGCTACTTAGTACGGAATCAGGTCAACGTATGAGATGTTGTGAGAATTATTATTATTATTATTCTGGTGTGGCACGTCCATGGACGGCGGTGATCGCTTACCATTAGGTGACTCGCTTTGCTCGTTTGACTCCCTTTCTCATAAATAAATAAAAAATCTGGTAATTACATCGAAACAATTGCCGTCTGACCTTCGTAAACACTGGGGACCCAGCCAGACCAATGGACAACATTTCATATTTTTAACATGTCCATATTGTTTTTTTATATGAAAATAGACATAAAATGAACAGACCCATATTTTTTCTTTTTTCAAAATTTGTCCATTTTCATGCATAAAATAATTATTGAAATTCTTTTTATTCTAAATAGACGTAAGCGTCAAATGACGTCATCAGACGGCTGAATACAGCGATATTCCTTTGCTTATCATTGTTTTAATAAAAAAAAGGTACTACTGTCAAAGGTAAATAATACTAGTGTCAACATTGTCAATGTCATTCATACATTCAACGTTGACAACTTGTCTTTTTTTTTGACAGTTACATGTCATGGATTTGGCATTTCGTAAATTTAAAACTATAATGTGCTAAGCAAAGAAATATTTTACATTCTGCCGTCCGATGACGTCATCTCACGTTTTTTAGTTTTTAATTTTTTTCTCAGTAAATAAGCAATATAAAAAATGAATAAATATATATTCGAGCAGCGGAAAAGTAAACAAAGAATTGGTATTTTTTGTTTCAGAGCTTAGCAATTTTGAAATGTTGTCCATTTAGAGATTTCATACTATATTCGTCCATACAAATCTTTCACTCGACTGCAATGCCGAGCACTCGAGAGTAGGCGCTCAAAATTTTAAGAATGCACATAAAATGTTAAGATACGAGTAACTGAGAAGAATGCCGGGTATCAATCATATTTACATATGGAAGACGAAGAAAAATTTTCATTTTGATTTCTAAAGTGACCATATTATTCAAGCTTTAACTGCCGCACTCAGAGACGTCAAATTAACTTTAATTCGTCGTCATCAGCCCATTTAAGTCCCCACTGCTGGGGCACGGGCCTCCCTCAATCACATGAGGGGTAATTGCCATACTCACCACGCTTGGCAGACGGGTTGGCGAGGGTTTTGATTAAATGCAGAGTTTTCCTTCTCTGGGTGCTGATGATCATGCCAGCAGCTTTACCTTAGTCGCCTTTTACGACACCTCGGTAAGAGTGAGGGTGGCCTATTCTACTCTGCCGGGGACCACACGTTAATTGGTACTTAAGATAAAATATTGAAACTTATTTCAATACGCATAAAGACTTTTCAAAATGAAGTAAGAGAACATTTAGCTTAATTGACGTCTCTGAGTTCGGCAGTAAGTCTTACGAAAACAAACGATCTAATAGGTAGCAAACTAGATCACGTTAAAATATGTTACTCCTTATAAACTTGAGAAACATCCATCAATCCATTCACAAAAGAAACTTACAAACCTAAAAAAATAAACAGCCATCATATTTCAAGCGCCTAACGCTCAAAATGTCACTGGAAAAAAAAACTTTTCCATTTCAGCTTATTTATAAAACAGTTCTTAATTCAACTCCGTCGCGCGCAGACATGGCGCACGTCTGACAGCTCCCATCGGCGCCATGTTTAATTTCTTCAAGCGAAAAGGCGGGAAGGCCGAGGCCGCGACTCCCGAAGCGGCCCGAAAGCTCCCGGGAACTGCCGAGCGCGACGCGCGCGCATCTACGAACAGTGATGTAACGAACGACTGTACAGCCACACGCAAGGATGTAGTCAACCTACTGATCCCCGAAGTAGATTATAGCCAAAAGAACGGTGTCGGAGGCTTCCTGCAAATGATGGCAGGGAAACGGAAGAAGAATAAGAAACGACGGGATTCCTGCCGCGTGAGTCCGCCGAAAGAGATGCACGTCAATTTGCAACGAAGCAAATCCGATGTAACGCCTAGTGACGTAGTAACCAAAAATACAGTCGACGACGTAGTGAAGAGTGAATCGGACGGCGATCCCGCTGAGTGCGTGAAGGCACTCGTCCTGCAAAAATACACCAAGCCGGAGAAACACGTGTCGCTGGTCTACGTCGGGGATCAATTGGACGAGAAACGACATGCGGAAGCATTGCTCAGGGAGATAGCGAGAAGCATAGACTGTACGATAGACGATATTGAAAAGTCACCGATGGGTGCCAATGACAGTAAAATTGAGAGGACGGAGCCCGTCTATGAAACTGTTGAGGAGAGAACGCAAACTGAAATAAATAATTACAAGAATGATTTGAAAGGGGAATTAGAGAAACTTTTACAAGTGGAGGAAACGTTTTCAAAAGAAGAATCTCCTTCGCAAATAAAGAAATCAAATTTGAAACCTCCTAAATCGGATACGGAAGGCTGCTCAGACGACGATCGTTCAGATTGCGGAAAAAAGAAAGTGACATTCAGAAAACACATAGTTTTCGACGATGGCGATCAACAAACAGATGAGGAAGTCGATTCTTCATTCGAATCTCTCACTTCTGAAGAAGAAGAGGAAGAGTATTTGGAAGACTCGATGCCTGATCACGAGGAATTCGACTACGTAGTAGAAGATAACAGGACAGTGATAAAAGTGACTGACGTTGATAATGACATTGATAATAATAGTGTTAAATTAGAAGACGATGGACTTAAAAGGATTTCAAGTGATAACAGTGACAGTGGGTTTATAGACGGTGAAAAGAATGAGTCAGGGGACGATTCGACTTGTGGGAAGGGTGTGGGGGTGGAGAGTGGGGAAAGTGAAAGTGAGGTTACAGAGAGTGAAACAGAAGAAGAAATAATAGAGGAAATAGTGGAGATAGAAGAAATTGAAGAAGAAGAAGAGGAGGAGGAGAGTATAGCGGAGTATGTCGACGCTGACACAAAGCATTTAGATGATAAGTGAGTATGACAGTCTGGTTTTTGGTTAAGTAAAAATAGCACATAGTTGTGTCACTACAATATTGACTTGACTGTGGGAGAGCCACGCTTTGGCATGGATTGGCCGGCTCAACCGGAGCGAGCAGATTTGAAGATAAATATTTTACAACATCACAAACATTGATCTGATTCCGAGATAGGTAGCTCAAGCACCTGTGTTACGGATATCAGAACCAATAGCGAAATTACAAATATACATACCACGGCCTCACAGAAAACCGTCGTAAAGCAGCACTGTGCTGTGTTCCGCTGCGTGAGTGAGGGAACTAGAGGCCCAATTCAGGGGAAAGGGGGGTTTCAAGGTTGGTAGCGCTGTTGTGACTCCACTGGTGTCGCGGGTGTCCATGGGCGGCGGAAATCGCTTACCATCAGGTGATCCGTCTGTCACCTATCACATTAAAAAACGACGTCAATTAAGCTAAATATTAATTAATTATTCTTAACTAACAATTAAAATTAATTTGACGTCTCTGAGTGCAAAGAAAGAGATGCTAATGACACAAATGTTTGAAAATAGGTTGAATAATGTTTACACATTTAGATGGGCTAATGCGTGGCGTGGCATGATGGCGCCTAGTTTTGTTGTTGTGTATTTGATTATTATGTACAGACAGCTACACATAAGATAGATACACTTTACTGAACAAAATTTACAGATCTTAGTCTATGCTATTATACTAGTACAATGTTGGCGGTCTTATCGTTATGCGACATTTAAATTCAACCCTAAATTGGATTGAAGCTGAAAGCTAGAATAATTTAATAATATCAGACAAAATTGCACACACTGACATTAAGCGTAGATCCCTTCATTTTGAAAAAAAGACAAGCCTTAAAAATTGTTTGTTTCATCCACTTTTTGCTTTGTAGCCTCGCTAATGCACCTACTTCCACTGGAATTCTGCTCCCCTAGTACTTTGAAATTTAAAACGTAAACGTGGGAGAGCTACGTTTTGGCATGAAATGGGCCGGCCCCACCAGGGTGACACCACGGTCTCACAGAGGTGTGTAGCAGTTCGCAGAGTGAGTGAGGGTACGAGGGGCCCAATCGGCGGGTAGGAGTTAAAAAGTTAGCAGCGCACTTGTGCTTCCTTGGGTGTCCATGGGCGGCGACAAGCGCTTATCTAACAGGTGATCCGTCACCGTTAGTCTGCCATTCTTGGATCAAAAAATACAATTAGAACCTTTCAAGCCATTTCACTGTTCAACCGTGGTCCCGAACGCCTAAAATGTCTCGTTTCGGTACCAAGTTAACATGGTAGTAGGGATTCAGTCCACTTTATTATAAATGACGGGTAGGGCACACTAGCGACGCCAATCGATTTTAATTTTTAGCTACTAAACCGGATCTATTTTAAACAATTTTGGGGTTACTCTCGGCAAACACTTATACTATTTATTCTATAACCATGAACAAATGTTGGGTCCGTTTGTGTACGCGAAAAATTGATTCACGCCAAAAGTGGCCGCTTGTGGCGTGAATCAATTTTTCGCGCATGCGTTGGACCTAACATTTGTGCATGGTTATTTCATAAATATAGTATACGTGTTTGCCGAGAGGTCGTAACCCCGAAATTGTTTAAAATAGATCCGGTTTAGTAGCCCCGTCACCTTAACATTTTACTTGACTAAACCTCAAGTCGTCCCGTTCCAAACGCAATCTTAAAAAGAGCAGGCACGAGTTTAGTTCCAGTACTTTTTTTAGACTCCGTTTTGAAATAAGGGGGAAGAAGTTTTTTTTATAGTGTACCGGCCGTGAGAGAGACCAAAATGAACTTGAGTGGCCATCTCAGAATTTGATTTTTGGTATTTCGCTCTGTGATCGATGGTTCGCTCAGTGTGGATAAGAACTCGATTTTTCAAATCTATATCTCATATTTCTACCACTCTGTAACGTGTAACCATGATTCAGTTGGTCTCGTTCCCCTATTGCGAAGGTTAGACGGCAGTCGATTCATTGTAATTACCAGAATCCTCAAATCCTTAATCGTGGTCTAAGCGTACCCTAGGCTCCAAAGTGGGTAGACTAGATGCAACTGGATTACACGCTAAGATGAAGAAGAGGTGTTTAACTCTGTGGGCTTACTTTCAGGGGTTGTAACTATTGGTGTGGGACTGGGAAAGAAGATTCGAAAGAAGTAATGATAATTATAGTACGTCCTTAGTCCTACGGTTGCTAATTTCAACGATTAGCCAAGTACACAGAACATTCAGATCCTGCGTAGATCGCCGCGGAAGAAATTCACTCAGGAAAACAATTGCATTCATACAATTTGTCCAACAAAGCTATCAAAAAGTGGACATTTCATTAACTATGTGAATAACTTTTGTTAGAACAGTAACATTTTTGGAAACTTGCCGAGTCCGACCTACCATACGAATCACAGCTGATCGTTTGCATATGAAATGTCGATGCTTTGTACAGGCGCCAAGGGGGCAACCGACTCGTAATGTATTTTTTCTAGTGGAAATTGAACTCTATCGGTTGGGATTAAAATATTTAAAACACGTTGATAAAGTCATATAATTTTTCATATAAGAAACGTGCAGATTTCCTCACAGTGTTTTCCTTCACTGTCAAGAGTGTTACAAAATAGATTTGTGCTCGGATTCGAAAGAGCACTTTTATTGTCTGTCTCTCTATGCAAGATCCCATTGATTTCTCTGACTAAGGGTTGAGAAGTTTTGGATCATGGTCCAAGCATCCAGCTCAAAAACGATGCCTTGGACACAACCGGGAATGGCATGCTGTGATTAATGCAAAAGAATATCTCTTTGTTTACAATATCACATGTCCACTCCACAGTCCACATGTGTTTCGCGCACTTTTTTGACAGCTCAAGGACGCCATCTTGTTTGTTTGACGCACGTCCCATTCCACGCTGAGTCATAATTTATTTCTCGAGTGTTTTATTTAGAAAGCTTGTTTTTTTATTATTTCCCTTCATTGTGTGGGATGTCTGGTTTGGTCGGGTTTATTCTGGTAATGTAGAAATAAAGGAAAAAGGATTTCGGAGTTATTTGTGTATCTTTTGTGTAAGGCATGGACAAAAGGTTCTGTGTTGCAAACTATTGGACGGTCCACACAAGGTGAAAAAAAGAACGAATTGAGAACCTCCTCCTTTTTTGAAGTCGGTTAATAATAAAACATCATCATCATCTTAGCGATTATCCCAGGTGATACCACGGCCTCACTGTGCTGTGTTTCGCTGCGTGAGTGAGGGTACCGGGGGCCCAATCTAGAGGAAGGGGGTTTATAGGTTGGCAGTGCACTTGTGACTCCACTGGTGTCGCGGGTTTAGATAGATAGATAGATAAAACGTTTAAAGGGTTTCCATGGGCGGCGGAAATCTCTTCTCATCAGGTGATCCGTCTGCTCATACTGTGTATAAAACCTCAATTTGTAGAGATCCGGCACCCGTTGAAAAGTCAGACGGCAGTCGCCTTATAGACTCATCAAATCCTGCATTAACCTTGATCCATTCCCCAATATCGGCGATGAGGGAGAACCGCAGGGGGCTTAGTGGGTATGCCTTTGCCTAGCTTCTCTTTATCCCCCGCTAAAGTAAAGTCAAAAACCCGGCCGCCCCCTGGTGCCCTGGTATGCATAAGGTAGTCGGCTCATCTCTAGAGCCTGTTGCATTCGCCCTGCGAAACCAGGATGTCACGTTGACATGATGTCGAGTGGTGCGGCCATTTGCACGCATGTTGTATTTTAAAATCATAGTAAGGAATCTAAAATTTCTTTTTACGCAGACTTTGATTCCCGGAACTAATCACAGAACCTTGTATTGCTAGAACATATGTAGCCAAACAGTCTGAACTCTAAATCTAATAGGCTAAAGCTATTAAGAGCGAAATTAGCCGAAACAATTTCAAGTGCGTACATCTGTTTCTAGTCCGACGATAATTTCAGTCTAGTCTTTGGGAAACGTCTAGGTATTTTGTAAACATTGTCTTGTTAGAAGAGAGCAAATGTGTGGAGTTGGGAATTTAGGACTGATAGGATTTGGAACCGCGGTCCCAAAACTCAAGTACTGCGGAGGGCCGTATGTGTCGCACCCAAACAAAAAAGACACACGGGTGTGAAAGAGATGGGAATAAAGATTCGGTCGTGAATTCCGTTTCATTAGACCCAGGTTAAAAATAGCTTGATAATTCGGATTTGATTCTGTTTTGTTTATTTTAAAGTACCAGGAAAGCAGAAATCAAGTGGAAGTAGGTTCTTGAGCGAGACTTATAGAAAGACTAGCTTTTGCCCGCGACTTCGTCTGCGTCACACAATATCTTTATAAATTATAGCCTATGTGTTATTCTGATCTATAAGCTACATTACTGTAAAGTTTCATTAAAATCCGTTTAGTAGTTTTTGCGTGAAAGAGGAACAAACATCCATCCATACATCCATCCAAACAAACTTTCGCCTTTATAATATTAGTAAGGATAATGCTACATGGAACTAAAAAACCCGCGCTTAAAACGGAATGTGCCATTTTCCGAAAAAACGTCACAGAGTGTGAAAGAGATCCAACCGGACTTGATGCAGATTCTAGACGGGTGCGGTAGAGAAAGAACGTCACCCAGCACGTCACCGCAGTACTAACGGCTTTTAAAAAAGGCACAGTTTGTTTAGGGTACATGCCTATGAATGCTACAGAATCCAAAGAAATTTTTCAAAAACAGTATCACTAGTAAAATGTCCTAAGCGGACAGCATTATTATAATTTATATTGTTTTAAACTTTCATGGTCACTAACATTAGAATAGTTATTTACGAGATTTCTACCATGTACCTACCTTATTTTTGAGGTTCCGATATTTCGGCACTGTGGCAAGCGTCATGGTCACGGAGTAACTGAAGTTTTTGCGGGTAAGATGTTACTGGCAGACAAAACGGTCTACCCTCTTTCGCAGTATTTTACTACGCGCACCTGCGGTACCACTGTTCACTAACTCACTATTTTCTCGCACCTGTTCTCGACACACAACACTCACAGTATCTGGCCGCGAAATGACACTTTCGAATCACTGGATTCCAGACATTTGACAATTTAAACCCATCCTCACGATTGAATTTTTTGTACTTTGTTATTATTATAATTTTCCATCCACAACAGACTTGTAATATAGATTTAAAACCACAATACCTAATAATAGACTATTCATTAAAAAATGTCCGTAACAACTCACAATAAAAATATCTAAAACGTTTCACCTTCAATTTCGTTTTCAAACAAATTGTTTCAATATTTATAGACTCATCCATCCGGATCGTAGCTTTTAACAAGTGTTATTTTAAAAATACTTTCCTCGTGAGATGCATTTTAAAGGAACATTAACAAATTTTCAGATGTTTTGATCCAACTTCTTAATACGTTTGCGCGATTTCAAGGTTTTTTTTGAACTAGTTGGTTTGTAGCTTGGTTTGTCGTTTTGTTTTTAAAGCGGGCCTCATTTCAAACTCCGTTTGTTCTTATTACTCTATATTTACCTGTATGATAGTAGTATTTCAGCTCGTAATGTTATTGAGAATGTGCTTAGGTACCAGAACAATTCTTACATTTTATGCAATCCTGGTACTTTAGGTCCGCCGAATCTCAAGACTGGGAGTTATGAAAACATCTATCCTCCCGCTTACACTCAATAACAATATCTCTGTTTATTTTAATTTTTTTCTCTCTTTCTATTTTAGGTACAACCTGTACGGATAAAGTCTATACTCGCACTCTTGGGGTGCGATATAGACGCAAATAGTGTGCGAGCGAGAAGTGAATAGATGCGCCACCATTTCTGATCCCATTCTTTAACCGCACAAGTTGTACTCTCCTTATCTTGTTCTTGCTGACTACTTCTCTCCCTTTAGATTGCTATATCTTTCATCTCTACAATCTCTTTGTATCTCCCTTTTGCTTCCACGCGCTATCTCTCTCTTTCTCTGTCTCTCTCTCTCTTTCTCTCTCTCACGCTAACTGCATCGTATACATGTTTTACTATTTCTTTACTTCTTTATCAACATAAAAAAACTTAAAATGAACAATAGGGATCTTGCATTTTAGTTTAGCAATACTATCGATAGAATATCGATACTATTAATGTTTATTTTACTATAGATAGACTATCGATAGTGGACTATCGATAACCAACACTACTCTCCCGTGACTTCGACTAAAACGCTTAGCTAAGTCACGGAAGAAAGAGAGAGCGTCGCAACTCCACGGGCGCAGTGTTTCAACCATAGACTTAGGATGCTATAGGTTTCGACACCAAAAGCTACAAAGCGGTTTGTAGGTACCGTATTGATGCCTATACTGTTGTCTAGCGAATGTCGTAAGTAGGTTTATTATTATGAATATGAACAGATTTTACGATCAGCTTTTACAAGGTGGGAAACGCACGTGAATGTCAATGCGGAAAGTCACGTTCTAGAACCTTTATTCACTTTTTGACAAATTGCCAAGTTTAGCCAACAAAGTAAGACAATGCTTTAGTCATTTCACGTAATATAGGAAAAGTGTGAAATGACGTGTAAATAACGTAGAGACAACTAGCATCTGACTCACAAAATAGGTACATAGACCCAGAACAAACACGCTCCGCGCACAATGGGTGCGGGACCCGGGACCTCAAGCGCAGCCGTCGCTTTAAAAGAGGCAGGCGTACGCCATACAGTGATCTCGGCGTGATTCGGCATACATCACATCGTATCTATACCGCACACGTCCCGTTTAGTTTGTCTCTGTCTAAGGCTGCGTTTCTTCCACCAGAGATGAGTGCGAGATGTGTTACGAGGAATGTGTTTTTAAGAGCCAAAAGACATAGAGTTTTTTATATATACTGTGATAGAGACATCAGTCGGCTAGCCATCTAGAGGAAGCCGACCAATACTCAACGTCTATGTAGGTGACTGATTCTCGAAGGTGGCAGTCAGGGCGACGATTAAATTTCAGGAGCCCAATTCTCGGGACGTGATATTTTGTCATCATACGATATATAGGTATCACCAAATCATAGTTTTTTGTATGGTTTTCAGATGATATCCGCCATGTTTTTTTCATATCGAAATCCCCAGAATTGGGGCCCTGAAATCATTTTATTTGCTATAAAAATAAAATTTCCAATAAATTCTGAACCTCTCGTTTGCTTCCCGTACTCTTTTGAATTTGCTGATGTGGGCAGGCGGATTGAGGTCATTGTTTCGGAAACACGCTTTACTAGCGCGTAAAAATGCATAGTGACATCTATGGAAACTTCACCGAACCATCTGCTTAATTTTTTTTTAAAAGGGCATAGGCAGGGCTTTAGCTACATCTGCTTTTTACAAGCCCCATCTTACAAAAACCGCTGAACATTTTTTCCCATACTAAGGAAAAAGTACTAAGTGAAATGACCCTTCCAAAAGATCGCTTCATTTACCTCTCTTCTCTCAGTGAAGCATTATGATAAAATACTGCCTAGGTCAACGAATTCTTCTTTATAGAGCCAGCTCGAGCCAAACTTCTGTGTCTGTTATTTTATTCTGGCTACAGAAAAAATAAGAGACACTTATGACACCCAATGGGGTGTTGTTTATACCTAATCTTCATAAGATCTCATTTGATTTGGTATTGTAGTGCTGAATTCGTGTGTGTGTTTGTTTGTATGTACCTACATCTACTTAGAGGCTAAGGATGCTTAATAGACAATTTCACAACAATCATTAGTTGCTGACTGATTGTGGGAGAGCCACGCTTCGGCATGAATGGGTCGGCTCGATCGAAAATATACACGGCCTCACAAAAAACCGGTGTGAAGCAGTGCTTGCGCTATGTTTCGCCTAGTGAGAGTGAGTGATGGAATTGGAGGCACAATCCGGGTGGAACGGAGTTTAAAGGTTGGCAGCGCACATGTGGTTCTGGTGTTGCGAGTCTCCATGGGCGGCAATCGCTTACCATCAGGTGATCCGTCTGCTTGTCTGTCACTTATCACATAATAAAAAGTACCAGGGAGGCAGAAAACCGGAGTTGGTTTTCATTTCCTTTTCGTGGAACAAAAACGAATGTTTCTATCAAACACAACTTTTATCAAAGTTTCGTGCAAACCATTAGCAAAACCTTCAAACTTCTTGCTCCATTTAATTACATTAACACTATTTTCAAAAATAAATTAGAATTTCAGGCAACGGAACCGAGTGGGCGACTCGCTGGAAAATATTTACACAGTTCTGCCAATGTTTTACGTCGCATAAACTTCCGAGGATGCATAAAATTGCCTACTATCACGAATTTAGAATCAAGATTATAATCAATAATAGTGATATACAGTCAATAAAGTTAAATTGATGGCAAAAAGACGACATTTAATTATTATGCTAGTCACATTGTGATTACAGTTGGTATACCTAATCGGTAACAGAACATTGATGAAATACTTCTTGCGCTTAGGACCGTGTCTATTAGATACGAAAAACTGTCTCAGCATTCCTCTATTCTTATTGCTAATTATCTCCATCATCTCCATTCTCTATGTTGTTAAAAACCTCAACATTATTTTTAAAGACCTATCCATAAATACCCCACACGTATAGGTTAGATGAAAAAGAGTTTCAGTTTCAAGTACCTATTAGTATTTTTATGTAAAAATTGTAATGCGGTTAACAAAATACACCTATTACAAAGTGGCTGTGATATACGGACGGACACACAGACGGACAGACATGACGAATCTATAAGGGTTCCGTTTTTTGCCATTAGGCTACGGAACCCTAAAAATAACAGCAGATCGCGAAACGCGAGTGTGAACCGAGAACGGGATGTGACCGGTCGTGTCTGCCTCCTCTTCACGTGTTTCTCAAGTAGTGGGGCTTCTGGCATCCAAGATTATTACCATTACAACAAGCCTTTCTGAAAGGCTATTATTATTACCTTACTCTATGATTGCCTTACGCCATGGTCAGACATTTTGTGACCATGGCGTGACCCATTTCAGAGTCTGTGCTGTGACACGGTTTTCGGGTGATATCCGCCATGTTCTCAAAATATCACAAGCACGAGAATTGGGCTCCTGGTACTTTTTTCCTGTGATCGGTGACAGAAGAGTAGACAGACGGTTCACCTGATTAGGCAATGGCCGCCGCCCATAGTCACAGGTGCGTTCCCAACCTTGAAATCCCCCTTATTGGGCCTCCAATTCCCTCACTCACTTGGTGAAACAGTGCAGACGCTGCTTCACCCCGATTTTCTGTGAGGCCATGTATCATCTTTTAAGCTCCCACATGAACTACTTGCAAACTATATATTTCCATAGGTACAGTCAGAATCAAAAGTAGCTGAACATTATAGAACTTTGTCACACTAAGTTTTGCGCAGCTTGAGTAAGTCAAACACTTATTAAAACTGCGAAATGGTTAGTGTGACAAAGTTCTAAAATGTTCAGCTACTTTTGATTCTGACTGTACAAGTGAGTGAGGGTATTGGATGTCTAATTTGTGCACGGAAGTTTTTATAAGGTTGCAAGCGCACTTGTGACTCTACTGGAGTTAGGGTTGCCAGATTAATTTATCCTAGTCGGGAGCAATTATGAATTTTTCGGGATTTTGGTAGTTTTGTCGGGAGTTGGGAGGACATACATTAAAGGGGGGAGAATCCCGACCATCTGGCAACCCTAACTGGAGTTGCTATTGTCAATTTATTTATTTATTTATTTATTTATTTATTTATTTATTAGGAATACTTACAGCTTTACATACAAACGTTTACATAGTAGCACATAACAATTTGCGGCGATAATCCCTTACCGTCGTACCGTCCAGGAAACAGGCATCCACGAATCTTCTCCTTTAAAAATGTACTTATCTCTATTTCCAGGAAAACCCTGGTCAGCCAGGAGAGCAAGTTCCAGAACCAAGTCGCCGCACTAACAGAGCTCGCGGACTCGAGATGCGGGGAGGCGGAGAGAGCGAGAGAGCTGATCGCCGAGTACAGGAAGGAGATAGAGACAAAGGACCAGGAGATTGAGCGTGAGTGCTGTCTTTTTCTTATAAGAGAGGCAGGCAGACAAGCTAGTGGGTTATCTGATGGTAACATGTTTTCTAGTTCCATGATAGTAAGTGATCACAGCTGCCCATGGACAGTAGCTACGCATTTTGAAAACATGGCGGTTATCCCCTGAAAACCATACGAAAAAACTATGTTTTAGTGATATATGACGAATGATAATAAATGTCACGAGCACGAGAATTAGGCTCCTGGAGTCTTCCGACCATTCCGGTTATAGTATTTGTCGAATTTTTTTAGAACGAATTTCCCTTCTTGTTTTTTTATGGGAAAAGGAGACTACAAGAAATTTTTAGATGAAGTTTTCCAATATTTTGTTGATTACCGCGGGAGAACCACGCTTCGGGATGAATGGCTCAAAGTGAAACAGTACTTACGCTATGTTTTCACAAGTGAGTGAGGGTACCGGTGGCCCAATCTCGGGGAATGGGAGTTAAAAATAATTTGCAGCACACTTGTGACTCCACTATGGTTTCGGGTGTCCATGGGCAGCGGCAGTCGCTTACCATCAGGCGATCTGTCCGCTCGTCTGCCACACTGGAACATATGAAAATTCTACTGTGTAACCGAATCGAGGCATAAGGTGTTTGGGACCACATTATTTTTATGAGTAGGTGGCAGAAGAGCAGACGGATCGCCTGATGGTAAGCGATTCCGCCCAAAGACACCCGCGACACCAGAGTCACAAGTGCGCTGCCAACCTTTAAACACCCCCTCACTCACGCAGCGAAACACAACACAGTGTTGTTTCACGCCGGTTTTCTGTGAGGCCGTGGCATCATTCCGGGCCAGCAAATTCGTGCCGAAGCGTGGGTCCCAGGGTCGAATTTGTGGGACCGCGACCCAAAAATAATTTTTAAAATGGTTTTATTTATTTTAAAGTACCAGGAAAGCAGAAATAAATTGGAGTTTAGAAGCAGGTTTAAATAAAATGACTGGCCTTTGCCAACTATTACACAAAAAAAATCGCCACTTACCATTTTTTTTCTTAACGGCTTTCTAGATGGATCTTTTACTATAATGCCATGTATCCTTAGATGTAATCAAAATGTGTATTAATTAAGCGTCTATTGTAACTATTGTAGTATGTCGTGTGTAAGAGAAGTCTTAATCTACGTCTCATAGAACAAGGAAAAGTCTTTTATAATCTGACTCGTCGAATCTAGGATGACGAATAGGTTCAAAGAAACAATTCTACCGACTACACGCATCATAACCCAGACAAAGAACTGGAGGACTGAAGAAAGCTTGGCGCCGATCCAAGCTAAAAACACTACGCACCCATTACGACGGCTCAGGTATAAAAACAATCAGGTTTACACCTTCTAAACCGTAATGTTTCAATTTACTAGCTAGAAATTAACGCGCAGCCAAAAATATAATCTTCGATTATACGAAACGTAAAGACTTGCATCAGACGAACAATACCTACTCTAGTAGGTATTTCATTCATTATGAATACTAGACGGTTAATTAAGGTGATTATTTTTTAGCTACTAAACCGGATCTATTTTAAACAATTTCAGGGTTACAACCTCTTGGAAAACATCTATACACCCTTCTGAATTGGCCTTATGATGAATCCGATGGTTTTATCGGGGTAAAAAGATAAAATACTTAAATACTTTCGTCGCGCGCACGCACACACACACACACACACGCACACACACACACACACACACACACACACACACACACACACACACACACACACACACACACACACACAATATTTTCTCCAAATTTAAATTTATACATTTTAAGTTTTATTGTATCTTTATTAGATTTGTTAGCCGAACATAATTTCTTTCTGGTAATCGTACTATCAACCTCCACAGGACAGGCATTGCCTAGTGTGGGGGTCAGTTTCGTGTTATTCTGTGAAATGTAATATTGGCAATAAATATATTTTCATTTCATTTTTCATTTTCATTTTTTATTAGTGTGCCCTACCCGTCACCTTAAGTTGTAGGTACGTCAGCAGGTTTAAAGGGCAGTAAAACTGTTATACTCGAGCCAACGACTCGTGGCAATCAGTGTCACTGAGCAAGTAATCACAATGTTTTTAATCTGTGTCGTATTTCAAACATATTCTATTTTGCTATACTATTTATAAAGTGGTAATTCCTACAGACAGCGGCAACGCTTATAGATAATCCGAAAACACGAAACGCTGACGCGATTTAATCGACACTTAGCGCCATCTATTGGTACAAAGTGGAACTAATATCCCGGAACGAAGTAGGGGCGGGCCAATAGTTAATAAGTAACATGTGTAGGTACTCGATCGTCTGTCACTGTTGATACCTATTGCTGTTTTTATGTGATTAAACAGGGAATGTTTTTCTACTCAAAGGATAGGTGGCAGACGAGCAGACGGACTTTTCGGCGTTTACTTATTATCTGCAGAAAGTCGACTCCGAAGGTTAGTCTCTCCCGAACCTACACCCTTTGAAGTGTGGTCATAACGTAACGTATTTCATGTCAAAACATGTCGGACCTAGAACACTCCATAAATTTTATGCAATCCTGGTACTTTTAGTCTGCCGAAGCTCAAGTCTAGGAGTTCTGGGAACATCTTTCTCGTGCTTACTCTTGTCTCTCTTTCTTCAAAATATTTTTTTTTCACCTAACCTTTCGATTTCTCTACTTTTCTCATTCTTGATTACTATTTCTCTCTCTCTCCCTCTCGATTGGGAACTTTATCTCTTTCTTGCTTACTATCCCTTTTTCCATCTTATTGTTTTCTTTCTACTTTCTATCTTGCTCTCCATATTTCTCGCTCACTCGCTATTATTATTTCTCTCTCATTCTCTATCTTACTCTTTTGCAACAAATTTTTAATTTTTGTTTTGAGTAAAGCAACCATAAAGCAACCTAGAATCAAGTTAGCCCTAGACCATAGAAGGGCCATAAGTTGGTACTCACGTGCGATGGTTCCTTTGAGTAGAAAGGTGCTTCCCAAGTGCATGGGCATATACCATAGACACATAATGCGTATCCACATGCGGCTTCAGCTCGCTGAAGGTCGTCGCCGTCATCTTCTTCCCACTTAATTAGTACTGTTCCATAGAGTAAGGTAATAATACTCTTAGAAGCCAGCCCGGGTCGACCAATAAGTTTGCACTCCAGTCAGGAAGCATAATGTACCTCTTCCTTAAGTGTACCAAGGCCACTTCTTACATTTTATGCAAGCCTGGTACTTTGGGCTCACAGACGCTGGAGTCTAGGTGTCTTGAGAACATCTTCCTTCTCGCCTAAACTCTGATCTTTCATAAAACACTTATTTCTCACTCACTCATTTCTTTTATTTGTTTAATATCACTATCCCTATCCCCCCCTCTCGCTGCGCTAGCAGCCAGCTCATTAGACCCATGCCATGAGCCAGCCAAGGCACAGGCCCGGTCTCATTTCAGCTCGGCACCATCGACGTATGATGACGTACCACGAACACTCTTTACATTTTATACAATCCTGGTACTTTTAGTATGCCGAAGCTTAAGTCTAGGATTCCTGAGAACATCTTTCCTCTCGCTTTCCTCTTTATTACATTCGTTCTGTCCTTTTTTTTTATGTGATAGGTGGCAGACGAGCTTACTGATTACCTAATGGTAAGCGAACTGTATATAGAGACCCGCATGTCCGGACACCAATTGAGTCACATCCGCACTGCCAACCCCCTCAGATTGGGCATTCGTTCGTTAGCCTCCGGTCGAGCCAACCCTTTCATGCCGAAACTTGGCTCTCCAACGGTTTGGGGTTTCTAACTGCTGTACTTGATCAGTCCAGATCTGGTTCCCTCTACTTTTCCTTGCAAAACTTACCTCTACTTTCTGAGATACCTCTCGTTCTAATGGATGATGCATCAATGAAGTATGCACAAGAAATGCATTCGAGTTGACAATCACCCCCGTTATTTCTGTGTTATTTTTGACAATAGTGCATCGGCCTGCACTTTCGTGGATTTGTGCATCTTTTTATAACTCACACGATTTGGCTTCCGTTGAGGGATTTCTTTCCGTTCTGATATTTTTAGATTGTTTCGGGAAAGAACTTTGAAAGAATCGTGACACTTTTTTGTAAGATCCAATTCGGCCAATGTCAAGTTGAAATTGAATTTTAAAACAATAACATTGTATAAGTACAGATAGTCACACATCAGGTTTCTACAATCTGTCTTTCCTCAATAGATATTGAACCAAACGTGTTTGACATAAGGGTGAGAATGGATGTTGATGTGTGGCTGTCCGTACAGTACATAACAGTTGCAACGAAAATACTTCAAACACGCATACCCAACATAAACATTTATTTCATCGTCGAATTTATACAATGATCTCAAAATACCCGAATTGTTTATTGTTACGTTTACTTCCACTGTATTATTACCTTACCCTATGGTGTACTTTCATGTTACAAAGGTTTACATTTACGATCTTTGTTAAAACATTATGTTCTTTTCTAGAATCTTCAGTAGGGATTGCAATCCAGTATCATTTTCAATCCGGCCGGATTTCTGCGGGCCTAGTATTTAGTGGTTTTTAGTTTTGAAAATAATACATAGAAAGAAAAATAAAATACGTATTTATGAAAAGTAAAATCACTTTTAATTAAATTTTTTGGTATCAATTATAATTTTTGGTACCTACTATTTGTACTAAATGAAATTATGAATCTATTCTAAATAAGTAAGGAAGTAAACATTTATTTACCACATAAAAGATTTACATAGATAGGACACATAACATAAACATAAGGAGATTGCACAGTAATACATATGAAATGAAATGATTTTTTTTATTCAATTTAGGTCCATACAGAACACTTATGAATGTCAACATGTTTACCACTGGTTCGAAATGTAGTTTTCTGCCAAGAAGACACCAGCAAGAAACTCATCAGTTACTCTTTAAAAAAAAATGTTTTACAAAATGTCACCATTAACTTAAAAATATAGTATAATTTTTGTGTTACTAATATGTCCCTAAATTATTGTCATTCAAAAAAAACGTCTATTTTATAATAGCCATAGGAAAGTATAATAAAGTAAGTAATCGTCTGACTCACTTTATTGCTGTATATAAGTATCTGAAAATACTTAATACTTTCGTCGCGCGCACGCACACACACACACACACACACACACACACACACACACACACACACACACACACACACACACACACACACACACACACACACACACACACACACACACACACACACACACACACACACCACACAATATTTTCTCCAAATTTAAATTTATACATTTAAGTTTTATTGTATCTTTATTAGATTTGTTAGCCGAACAATTTTCTTTCTGGTAATCGTACTATCAACCTCCAAGACAGGCATTGCTAGTGTGGGGTCAGTTTCGTGTTATTCTGTGAAATGTAATATTGGCAATAAATATATTTTCATTTCATTTTTCATTTCATTTTTCATTTCATTTTTCATTTCATTTTTCATTTCATTTTTCATTTCATTTTTCATTTCATTTTTCATTTCATTTTTCATTTCATTTTTCATTTCATTTTTCATTTCATTTTTCATTTCATTTTTCATTTCATTTTTCATTTCATTTTTCATTTCATTTTTCATTTCATTTTTCATTTCATTTTTCATTTCATTTTTCATTTCATTTTTCATTTCATTTTTCATTTCATTTTTCATTTCATTTTTCATTTCATTTTTCATTTCATTTTTCATTTCATTTTTCATTTCATTTTTCATTTCATTTTTCATTTCATTTTTCATTTCATTTTTCATTTCATTTTTCATTTCATTTTTCATTTCATTTTGTAATAACCATTCACAAATGTTGGGTCCGTTTTATTAGTGTGCCCACCCGTCACCTTAAGTTGTAGGTACGTCAGCAGGTTTTAAAGGGCAGTAAAACTGTTATACTCGAGCCAACGACTCGTGGCAATCAGTGTCCACTCATCATTTCTTTTATTGTTTAATATCACTATCCCTATCCCCTCTCGCTGAGCTAGCAGCCAGCTCATAGACCCATGCCCATGAGCCAGCCAAGGCACAGGCCCGGTTCATTTCAGCTCGGCACCATGACGTATGATGACGTACACGAACACTCTTTACATTTTATACAATCCTGGTACTTTTAGTATGCGAAGCGTAAGTCAGGATTCCTGAGAACATCTTCCTCTCGAACTTTCCTCTTTATTACATTCGTTTCTGCCCTTTTTTTTTTATGTGATAGGTGGCAGACGAGCTTACTGATTACCTAATGGTAAGCGAACTGTATATAGAGACCCGCATGACCGGACACCAATTGAGTCACATCCGCACTGCCAACCCCCTCAGATTGGGCATTCGTTCGTTAGCCTCCGGTCGAGCCAACCCTTTCATGCCGAAACTTGGCTCTCCAACGGTTTGGGGTCTCTTTTCCTTGCAAAACTTACCCCTACTCTCTGAGATACCACTCGTTCTAATGGATAATGCATCAATGAAGTATGCACAAGAAATGCATTCGAGTGGACAATCACCCCCGTTATTTCTGTGTTATTTTTGACAATAGTGCATCGGCCTGCACTTTCGTGGATTTGTGCATCTTTTTATAGCTCACACAATTTGGCTTCCGTTGAGGGATTTCTTTCCGTTCTGATATTTTTAGATTGTTTCGGGAAAGAACTTTGAAAGAATCAGGACACTTTTTTGTAAGATCCAATTCGGCCAATGTCAAGTTGAAATTGAATTTTAAAACAATAACATTGTTTAAGTACAGATAGTCACACATCAGTTTTCTACAATCTGTCTTTCCTCAATATATATTAAACCAAACGTGTATGACATTAGAGTGAGAATGGATGTTGATGTGTGGCTGTCCGTACAGTACATAACAGTTGCAACGAAAATACTTACTTCAAACACGCATACCCAACATAAACATTTATTTCATCGTCGAATTTATACAATGATCTCAAAATACCCGAATTGTTTATTGTTACGTTTACTTCCACAGTATTATTACCTTACTCTATGGTTTACTTTCATGTTACAAAGGTTTACAATTACGATGTTTGTTAAAACATTATGTTCTTTTCTAGAATCTTCAGTAGGGATTGCAATCCAGTATCATTTTCAATCCGGCCGGATTTCTGCCGGGTCCTAGTATTTAGTGATTTTTAGTTTTGATAAATAATACACTAGAAAGAAAAATAAAATACGTATTTATGAAAGTAAAATCACTTTTAATTAATATTTTTTGGTATCAATTATAATTTTTGGTACCTACTATTTGTACTAAATGAAATTATGAATCTATTCTAAATAAGTAAGGAAGTAAACATTTATTTACCACATAAAAGATTTACATAGATAGGACACATAACATAAACATAAGGAGATTGCACAGTAATACATATGAAATGAAATGATTTTTTTTATTCAATTTAGGTCCATACAGAACACTTATGAATGTCAACATGTTTACCACTGGTTCGAAATGTAGTTTTCTGCCAAGAAGACACCAGCAAGAAACTCATCAGTTACTCTTTAAAAAAAAATGTTTTACAAAATGTCACCATTAACTTAAAAATATAGTATAATTTTTGTGTTACTAATATGTCCCTAAATTATTGTCATTCAAAAAATCGTCTATTTTATAATAGCCATAGGAAAGTATAATAAAGTAAGTAATCAGTCTGACTCACTTATTGCTGTATATAAGTATCTGAAAATACTATTAAACTCTTATAAATAATCTACATAGACTGAGGTTAACAAAACAGTCTTTTAAATTTGTACTATAAAATCAACGTAATGGACAACATTTCAAATTTTTAACATGTCCATATTGTTTTTTTATATGAAAGTAGACATAAAATGAACAGACCCATATTTTTTCTTTTTTCAAAATTTGTCCATTTTCATGCATAAAATAATTATTGAAATTCTTTTTATTCTAAATAGACGTAAGCGCCAAATGACGTCATCGGACGGCTGAATACAGCGATATTCCTTTGCTTATCATTGTTTTAATAAAAAAAAGGTACTACTGTCAAAGGTAAATAATACTAGTGTCAACATTGTCAACGTCATTCATACATTCAACGTTGACAAGTTGTCTTTTTTTTTTGACAGTTACATGTCATGAGTTTGGCATTACGTAAATTTAAAACTATAATGTGCTAAGCAAAGAAATATTTTACATTCTGCCGTCCGATGACGTCATCTTACGTTTTTTAGTTTTTAATTTTTTTCTCAGTAAATAAGCAATATAAAAAATGAATAAATATATATTCGAGCAGCGGAAAAGTAAACAAAGAATTGGTATTTTTTGTTTCAGAGCTTAGCAATTTTGAAATGTTGTCCATTGTTCTTTGCAATGCAAAATGCAAGTGAATATTATTTCTGTGCTTGAAAAAACGATCTAAGAAAACAGTACTTTTCGCTTTACCGGATCCGGCGCCGACTCACCGGATTTAATACCGGTAGGTCCAAAACTACTCCGGCTCCGCCGGACCGGATTGCAATCCATAATCTTCACCCACGGCATTACCAGAAACTACAGTTTAAGCTTCGCCTAGCACATTTGCGATTTCGGAAACGTTTAACATGTTGGCATATTTATTTAACTAGCGGTCTGCAGCTGCACTCGCGTGGAATTCGGTTTGCGACAAAACATATACTCCCTTCAACTATCTCCACTTAAAAACCCTCAATTCGTCGCCGTGAAAGACTAACAAAGAAACAGAAATGTATACACTTTCCCATTTATAGTAAGACTTATGGTCCGTTCTCACATTGTTTCAGGACATCAGTTCCATTTTATACCAATAAATGGCGTTAGGTGTCGATTACATCGCGCAATCGTTTCGTGTTTTTTGATTACCTACATAATATAAGCGTCTGTAGGATTTAACTTTTTTATAAATAGTATAGATAGAGGGTACATATGGCTAATACTATTTTGTAATATAACATTCAATTATTCAACGGGGATCAGGCTAGACATTGTTTTTCATGATTTTAAGTGTCTGTTTTTTTTGGAACTTCTACGGGTGATAACCGACTACTATCCCGATAATGGAATGGGGCCGGCGGAACTTGCTCATGTAACCACGAGAAAATAGACTATTTTGCTAATAACCGACTTTTTGTTAGCATCGCACCAGCAGATTATACATACAGGGTGTATCTGTGAACATTTATATCCCTTTAACCACGTGTTCTATCAACCATTCTAAAAAACATTTCAGAAATTCGCATAAAAAAAAAATTAACTTCTCATACATAGTCGGTCACGTGACTTGGTCATTTTGGTATGGGAAGTCGAAAAAATTTTCGACTTATTTCGAAAAGTCGTAGAACAAATGTTGTTCTGAATGGTTGGTAGAACACGTGGTTAAATATAAATGTCCACAGATACACCCTGTATACAGTTCCAATTGCCACTGTGGATGGACTGGACTGTATAACTTAAATAAAGCGCTGGTGATGGGATGCTGACAAAAACTTCCGTTATCAGCAAATCAATGTATTTTCTCCAAGGTTCACACCTTCGCACATTCCCAAAGTGTATCTTGGTGTATCTATAGAATATCGTCAGCTTAACTCGTATAGTCCGTGCCACCAAAGAATTACCGTGAAAATCGCGCTCGAGTCCAAATCAAAAATCATTATGCTTATAGACACAAGGAATCTCAAATTATAGTTAGTGTTTTTCTGCGTGACTTCTTTGGTAACGCACGCGAACTATAGCACAAAAAGGAATGGGTATGATTTGTCTCAGGAAATACCGCTGCAGCCAAATCGTCCTGACCCTTTCGGGTTCGGGTGGCGATTGAAAATACGGGTAGGGCACACTGGCGACGCCAATCGATTTTAATTTTTAGCTACTAAACCGGATCTATGTTAAACAGTTTCGAGGTTACAACCTCTAGGTAAACACTTATACTATTTATTAAATAACCATGCACTAATGTTGGGTCCAACGCGTACGCGAAAAATTGATTCACGCCAAAAGCGGCCACCAATCAATTTTTCGCCTACATAAACGCACCCAACATTTGTCCCCTACCCATCACCTTAACCATCCCTGTGGTATTTGGTACTCTTTATTCCATTTCATCCTCTTCGAGTTCTCCACCAGGCTAAATAAGTAGGTGTCACCACCCCGGTTGTAAGTTGAAAGTACTAGGAGATCAGAAATTGATAGGAAATATAGTCACTTAAGCGAGACCACGCCCCACCACGCTGCGGCATTCATTCTGGAATGCGATCAGGAAACCCGTCGTTTACGCGTCCGTGCGCGCGCGCATCTATTTGCGCTAAAACGCTAGTAACCAGTCATCGATGTATAATTGCCAGTAATTAGGTACTGGCGCATATTCAAGGGTTCGCCTACGACTGTGAGTGGTATTTTATTTTTGACATGGAATGTCTTATTGACTTTCTCTAGAGTACGGTGTGACGCATAATATGTGTGCACTGATACAGATAAAACATCAGGAGCCCAATTCTCGTGCTCGTGACATTTATTTTCATACGAAATATATCACTAAAACATAGTTTTTTTGTATTGTTTTCAGGTGATATCCGCCATGATTTCAAAATACAGGAAGGCATGATATTTGAAAAGTTTGAGAACTGTTAAATATCATGCCTTCCTTCAATTAAATTTGATGACAAAGACAACAGCGTTTTTAGGCCCTGCGCTGCGTTGAGCGGGCGCACGTCGCGGGCGTCCGCGCGGCGTACTGTTGTCATGTCATCTCCACAGAGCAGTGCTGCGTGAAGCTGGTCTCCAGCGCTGCGTTAGAGGGAAGTCCTTGCGGATAGCTGCGACGGGCTATTTGTCCGCGACGGAGCACGCCACGGATGCTCGCACCGGATGCCCGTGACCTGCACCCGCTTAACGCAACGCTTGGCCTTAGGGCGTGCGCCGCGTGCGACGGGAGAGCCGCTTCACGCAGACTGCTTTGTGGAGGTGACATGAAACATCACGCCGCGACGTGCGCCCGCTTAACGCAGCGTACGGCCTTAAAGTTTAACAGCGTTTAAATAATCGAAAGTTATTAACTTAGCGCCATCTTTCTTATCCAATAGGCTACCATAACCCATTCGAAACTAACCAGTATGTTATAATTTTGCAGATTTAAAATGCGAGCTAGCAGCAGCGTACAAGGAGTCGGAACTGGTGCGGCAGCGCAGCCGCTCGCTGGAGGAGGAGCTGGGAGCCGCCAGGAGCTGCTCCGCCGACCTGGCCAGCCAGCTGCAGAGGCGGAACGGTGAGTGGTCTGAATAGGAACAAGATACATAGATAAAGGATAGAATAGGATTCTCTGCGATTCGCACGATTCGGTCGATCCACCCAGTCCTGTCGCAGTGGCTTGAAAGGCGCCACGGTTACCTCTCTGACCGGCTGACACAGGTACTCACGGGGAACGGTTGCTTCGGGAGATACCTGTGCCGGATAGGGAGGGAGCCAAACGCTGCCTGTCACCACTGTGACGCTGCGGATGACTCGGCTGAGCATACGCTCGCGGTATGTCCCGCTTGGATGGTGGAACGGATCTTTGCGCCACCATCGGATTGGACCTGTCCCTTGCCAACTATTATAAGCAGTATGGTCGAGAACAATGGGTACTTTGTCAGTTCTTTTGTGCCTGTCAATCTCTTATTTGGATTTCATGGCCGCTTACCATCTAACGGAGTGAGGTCATCCTGATTGGCATCCTGATAAAAAAAAAAACAGGGTCGCCTGAGAGGGGGTTTCTTCTTTCTGTGAGCATGTCATGCTCCAGAAAGAGGAAGCTGAGCGCGAAAGCGGGCATTTAAATCCAGAAGACGTCGCAGGGGCCGTCCCGATGGTGCGTATTAGAGGGACTGCTCTACGCCCTGTGGCTGGCGTTTAAGAATACTGCCAAGGTTTTCCCGGCCTGTCGTAAGAGGCGACTAAACGGGCTTTCGGAGTACGTGAGCGTATCCACTGCTGAGGAGTGGCTTGCTCAGCATACGACTCCGCGGTCATTCTCTGCGATAGTATTTCTCTATTTCTTAGCTTTCAGAGAGTAGCATAGCATTTTTACAAGGCCGCATGTAGGTATACAGATGACATCTATTAGGACTAATGATAGATAGGTCTTTACCTATGAAATTGCCGTGTTGTATAGCGATTTTCTTAGAAGTTGCATTTTCCATACTTTTATTGTTAACTTCTTTTTCATGTGTAAAGTAACTAAACTAAAAAAAAAAATAGGTGACGTGTAGGGCACACTAGCGACGCCATCGATTTTTATTTTTAGCTTCCTAAACCGGATCAATTTTTAAACAATTTCCAGTATTACAACCTCTTGGTCAATTCACTATACTATTTATTAAATTCACCATGGACAAATGTTTGTCAACGCGTACCGACAATCAAACTTGGTTGGCGTCGCTAGTATGTATCTTCTATATCTATATTCTATATTTATTTATATTTATTTATATTTATATTATATTTATACTATTTATAAAGAGCTAAAGGACGACATTACTGGGTGACCGAAATGAAATTGATATACAACCTGTGCGGATAAAGAATGGGATCAGAAATGGCGGCGCATCTATCCACTTCTCGCTCGCACACTATTTGCGTCTATACTCGCACTCGTGGGTGTGCGAGCGAGAAGTGAATAAATGCGCCGCCATTTCTGATCCCATTCTTTATCCGCACTAGTTGTATATTATTTAGCATTTTTAATATAACTACTAAAAGAGTGTAATGGGGAACTAGTCATCAGTCATGAAAATATATGCAAAATGGATAAAAGGCATTTCAGTATTTTTATTCTCATTATAAGTCTCCGTCTAATAGCTACCTACACGTCTATAATCTCAGAATTGTTCAACTACAAATCAAGTCCGTATAGAAAAATACAATTTCTAAATCTTTTGTTTTAATTTTTAAATTACCGAAGTCGAACCGAGGGCAGGCCACTAGTCTGGTATGGTGACTTTCATCTAAGTATTGGGTCTAGAAAAAAAGGGCAATTTCATAGGTGATGACCTATTATTTGCTACTCTTATTTCTATGATCCAATCCAAAGAGATACCTGCTTAAAAATTGTACCCATCATCAAGCAGGCGCCTCTATCTAAATATCGACTAGATCTATTTGACGCCTTGCAAAGACGAGCGGCCTGGATTGTTAGCTACCTTGGAGCCCAATTCTCGTGCTCGTGATATTTTGAAAACATGGCGGATATCACCTGAAAACCATACAAAAAAACTATGTTTTAGTGATATATGTCGTATGATAATAAATGTCACGAGAATGGACAACATTTCAAAATTGCTAAGCTCTGAAACAAAAAATACCAATTCTTTGTTTACTTTTCCGCTGCTCGAATATATATTTATTCATTTTTTATATTGCTTATTTACTGGGAAAAAAATTAAAAACTAAAAAACGTAAGATGACGTCATCGGACGGCAGAATGTAAAATATTTCTTTGCTTAGCACATTATAGTTTTAAATTTACGAAATGCCAAACCCATGACATGCAACTGTCAAAAAAAAGGCCACTTGTCAACGTTGTATGAATGAATGACGTTGACAATGTTGACATTAGTATTATTTACCTTTGACAGTAGTACCTTTTTTTTTATCAAAACAATGATAAGCAAAGGAATATCGCTGTATTCAGCCGTCCGATGACGTCATTTGGCGCTTACGTCTATTAAGAATATAAAGAATTTTAATAATTATTTTATGCATGAAAATGGCCAAATTTTGAAAAAAGAAAAAATAAGGGTCTGTTCATTTTATGTCTATTTTCATATAAAAAAACAATATGGACATGTTAAAACTATGAAATGTTGTCCATTCTCGTGCTCGTGATATTTTCAAAACATGGCGGATATCACCTGAAAACCATACAAAAAAACTATGTTTTAGTGATATATGTATGATAATAAATGTCACGAGCACGAGAATTGGGGTCCAGGTCTCATGGACAAAGAGTCATTCGAATCACGAAGAGAGTTTGGCTCCTCCTGATGGTAACAGATTGCCGCCGCCCATAGACATCCGCAACACCAGTGGAGTCACAAGTGCGCTGCCAACCTCTAAACCTCCGGTACCCTCACTCAAGCAGCGAAACACAGCACAGTGCTGCTACACGCCGATTTTCTGTGAGGCTCGATATACCACGGTATCACTCCGGTCGAGCCGACTCATTCATCCCGAAGCGTGGAATTATGTTAATTGTCCCATCTCGTAATATATAACACAGCACAGTGCTGCTTCAAGCCGGTCCATTCATGTCGAAACGTGGCTCTCCCACTGCCACATAAATATTAATAAGTTGTTTTCTTCTATCACCAGATGAGTCACTCCGACAGCTTCGAGCAGAGCTCGAAGACGCTATTAACAGGAGGGGCGAGCTGGAGTCCAAGGTGCTGGCGTTAGAGCGAGACAAGGACAGGTTGGAGCAGGAGAAGCTGTTGCAGGAACAAAAGGCTCAGGAGGTGAGGACTCTTCTTCTTAAGCTCATCATTATCTCAAGATTGTATCCAGAAGTTGAAAAGGAAGAAAGAAAGAAAATACTTACATTTATTGGCCACAAACAATATACAATAATACAGAATGACATACAACAGCGGAAACATTTAATGGTGGATATTACATTTTGTAAGGAATACGTGAAGGGAGTGGCCAATCAGGTCCCAGCCTCAGCATTTGCTGCTACGGCATTTTCTACGATGCCGCAGCAGCGCTGGTATTCTGGTGGGACCGGATGCGAGTGAGTTAGGTAGGATCTAAAAGAAGGAATACAATATTTAATGCAGGTGGGAATAGACATATTATACACGTATATTACATATTGAAAGAAGTGTACAATGTGGCAGATATATATTGAAATACATAAATAAATATTAATACAGAAAGTCAACATTCTAGACCGAGACACAACAGGTACAATACAAAGCATACAACAAAAAGAAAACAACAAACACAATACAATTTCTGACATCAAAATGCGACATCATCCCATACTTTTTTTTTTATAATAAAGGAATTTAAAATAGCCAACTTACAATATAACTAAATAAGATTAAGGAACTAAAATAGATTGGGCCAAAGACAGTTATTCACAATAAACCAATTTTTTAAAAGGAAAAAACAACGTCAGCATAGGTATATACCCCAACATATATATATCAAAGTAAAAACCACTTCACGGGATTTAGTTGGTTTAAGTGGGAGCATGGGAACTTAATAATTCAGTAGCGTAGCCTAATGACCACCCATTTAGATCAGTGGTGGTGAACGCTGCCTCTGATGCAAGGGTTGCAGGTTCGATATAGATAGTAGGTACTCTGTGGGTTCGATCCCCGCACAGTACAAACATTTATGTGCATGAACATGTCTGTTTGTATTGGTTTGGGTGTTTTTATGTTAGTGTTGCTTATAGATAGTCCACTATCGACAGACTATTTTTCTTAGTTTCGAATTTTACGAACGTGGCTCGGGTTTGTAATCACCAATCCGCATTTGGGAAGCCTAATCCCATCATTTTTTTTTCTTTATTTAAGGACTTTTATACAAAAGTACATGTCAGTCCTATAGAGCAATACATTAGTTTACAAGTAGTATTCAATAACAATTAATAACTAGTATAAATGAAACAAGTGGCTTTTCAGCCTCTTGTTTTGATGCAGTCTATTGCAAAATCCAGCAGAAACCTTGCACGATCTGACGTTGGATCGGCCAAGATCTGGTGTAACATGCCAATATCAGAGAAGTTCAATTCTATTTTTGCTACCAGATCCTGTCTCTTTTGCTGGTACCGAGAGCATTCTATCAAAAATAATCCCATCATAGTAGCGATAACTTGATTTCTATGATGGAGGCCTTTGCCTTGCTGTGGGACAGTTTATAGGCTGATACTTTACTTTTTACTGTCTCCCCCCAGGCTTTAGCAGCAGCCGAAGCGAACACGACAAAATGGCGGGCGGCGCACGAGGCGGCGCGCTCGCAAGCCGCCGCGCGCGCCGAGCGGATGCTGGCGGACTGCGAGTGGAAGATGAGGGAGCTCGAGAAAAAAGCCAGGGAGGCGGAAAAGGAAAAGAAACAGGTATGAGTGGGAAAAACAAAACAAAATCTTTATTTACCAAAAACAAATACATGTTACAAAATTTTAACAGGCGGTCTTTCTTATCTTATCTTATCTGTTAGGGGCCATTTTCATGGGGCACGTCGACCCTAAGGGATCTTTTGTACCTCCCCTTTCTTTTGCGCTCTTACTCACGAAAGATTCGTTTCATCAGCATCACGATGTCTTTCGGATTGAAGTGCCTGTAGTCTCCTGGTTTAGGATAAGCGTTACCTAGAAGACACATTCTGCCTCTGGCTAGTGAGTCGCATTCACATAAAAGATGTTCTATGGTTTCCGTCTCCTCCTTGCATGCTCTGCAGTCGCTGTTCGATGTCATGTTCATCTTCATCAGCATTTTGTTCGTTGCATAATGCCCTGTTAACGCTCCTACGAGCATCCTTGTCTGTTGTCTATTGCCTCCGAGAATATATTAACAGGCGGTCTGGTCAGCAGACTGGACTAAGCAAATGGCTTGTCTCGCAGCAGCCAATAAACATTTCCTAAACCTATTTATTGTACGAACGTACGGTACTCAATATTAAAGCTGAATTAAAATTTAAATTACAAAATAAAAGGAACAATTTATAACATAAAACTGGGTACAAGAAGGAAATCTAAGTAAAGGGCTGATATTTTATGTAAAAGAACAAAACATTTTTGGAATCTAAAAACTATGTGTGATTGTTTGCGTGTGTGTGTGAAAGAGAAAAATGTTTTCTATATTTTTTTATGCTAGAGGCGGACAAAAGAGCAAGCGAGTCACCTGATGGAAAGTAATCAACGCCGCCCATGAAAATCCGCGAAATCAGAGAGGCCGCTAATGTGTTGCCGGCCTTTTTAAAAAAAATGTACGCTATTCTCTTGAAGTTGTAGCCTTCAGGAAATACTTCTGCACACCGTTCCACAGAACTGAGGTACGTGGTATAAAGTTTTGCGAGAAACGCACAGTATTAGACCGCCATCTATCGAGATGGTGGGGATAGAATGACCATTGCTTGCGTGTGGTTCGATGTAAGAATTCAGCTGCAGGGAGTAGATCAAACAGTTCCACAGAGCACTCCCCATGATATATGCGTATAGAATGCTGAGGGAGGCTATATCCCGCCGCAGTGCTAGAGGATCAAGTCGACTAGAGAGAGTCAAGTCAGTTGTCAGAGTCAACACAGTCACACAAGGGAATCATAACCTGGACTTAAACCACTAGACCAACAGGACGTTTCAAACCGTTACATATTTCAAAAGCTATCCTCAACATGCAGGTTCCTCACTATGTTTCCGCCCACCCCTGAGCTAATACGCTCATAAATTTGAAAGATCCAGACCTCTCGCCTTGAAAGGGCAAGGACGCGCCTTGCCTCATCTGAGCTGATCGCTTCAGCAGAAACCTGGGTATTAGACTAAACAAATTCATTAGGAGGTTAAGGTTCATAATAGCTGTGGGTTTAGAGAGCGACAAACTCAGGTTCAAGAATACGCGACTGGTAGCTGTAACAAACTTACAAGCGCCCATCATCATCATAATTTGAGCCAATCGACACCCACTGCTGGACATAGGCTTTCCTCAATGTTCGCCACACAGATCGGTCCTGTGCCCCCCGCATCCAATGGATTCCCGCGCCTTTCACCAGATCGTCGGTCCACTCTGTGGCACGGCTGCGACTTCCTGTACGTGGTCTCTACTCGAGGATCTTTCCGGCCGTCGGTTCTCCTCGCTATGTGCCCTGCCCATTGCCACTTGAAGCATGTAATCCTTTGTGACCTTAGTTCTTCAGCGGATCTCATCGCTTCTGATACGATCACGCAAGGACATTCCGAGTCCCGATAGCCCTCTCTATTTCTCTCTGGGTGACTTTGAGCCTCCTTAATCGGCACATTGTAAGCGGCTACGTTTCGGTTTCGTATGTCATCACTGGCAACACACACGCATTGAAGACTTTCGTTTTGACACACTGCGGTAGATGGGCCGAAATATGCTGCGTAAATTGGAAGCCATATTCTGGTACTATTATGATTGTTTTTTTTTTAATGAACAAAAACACAAGAAAATTAAGACAATAACTAAGAAATAAAATTAAACTAAAAGTAAATAAAAAGGAAAGTTAAAACAAAGTAGGTCCCCGTGGCAGTGTCCCCAAAATGCTGGCAGCATTACCCCGCTGGATCGCGATGGAAATTCTCTGGGCGAGGTAGCTGCCACCTTTTGGCTCTCCCGTGACTTCGACTAGACGCTTAGCTAAGTCACGGAAGAAAGAGAGAGCGTCGGAACCCCACGGGCCCAGTGTTTCAACACCGAAAGCTACAAAGTGGTAGGCACCAGATAGATGCCTATACTTTGTGGCTTTCAGTCTCTCTGCAGCGTCAGCCGCCTTTTTTTTTAATTAATTTAATTTCTTTCTTCCACAGCTAACAGAAACAGTAGAAAAGCTCAAGACGGCTCCCCCCTCCCCCACTCACCTGGCCGAGCTGCAGCAACTGCGAGGCGTCGCCTCAGAGCAACAGCGGTCGGTGCAGGCTCTGACGCTGCAGCTGCAGAGAGTGGAGACCAGGGAAGAAGCTCTGAAGTTAGAAGTCCATAGGCTGAAGGAGCTGTTGGAGAAGGAGGCGGCCATCAGCAAGGATAAGGAAGAGAGGCATATGCAGGTGTGTGTTTAGCAATCGTTGGATTTAGTTCCGTTTTGTATATATGTGCACGCACGCCTTACACATTTTTACGACTACGGCAGACCAAAAAAGAAAGGGTTATGATTTTAGCAGTCTATGTATGAAAGTGTGTAAGTATGTAAGTATATAAGTATGTAAGTAGGTAAGTATGTATGTATGTAAGTACGTAAGTATATAAGTAAGTAAATATGTTCGTATGCTTAAAGATTCTGTCTAAAATACCCAGCCGATTTTGATATCAGTCCTTATTACTGTCCAGGTGACCTAGGCTTATATTTTCTTTCATAATAATAGCACAGTGGGTGCCATACGAAAAAACCCGAAACTTTTGTTTTTTTTTTATTTGATACTTAATTGGCAGAGGAGCACACGGGTTGCCACCACCCAGTGGCATTCTCCTTCTCCCTGATTGAGCCTCCGGAACCCTCATTCACCCGGCGGAACTCAGCGTAGACGCTATATGTGATCACTGGTTGAACTGGTCCATTTGTTCCGAAGAGCTCTTCCACGGTTTGACTATTGACGAAAGCGTGCGCACGACGTCATGTTAACGTGGGCAGTACACCTTAATTTATTACTTGTTGACTTGACGACAAAAACGCCTGCACTGATGTTGATAAAAACCCGAGAACGGCTGGACCGATTGAGCCGTGTGTCGTAGTCCGGGGAACCTTCCCTAAAAGGTGAGAAATTGACAACATTTCAAAATTGCTAAGCTGTGAAGCAAAAAATACCAATTCTTTGTTTACTTTTCCGCTGCTCGAATATATATTTATTCATCCATACTAATATACTAATACTAATATACTAATATACTAATAATATTATAAATGCGAAAGTAACTCTGTCTGTCTGTCTGTCTGTCTGTCTGTCTGTCTGCTACTCTTTCACGCCAAAACTACTCAACGGATTTAAATGAAATTTGGTATACAGATAATCTAGACCCTGAGAAAGCACATAGGCTACTTTTTATTGCGAAAAGGGGGTTGTAAGGGGTTGAAAGGGGGGTAAAAAGTTACTTTTCCACGCGGACGGAGTCGCGGGCGGCCGCTAGTTTTTTATATTGCTTATTTACTGAGAAAAAAATTAAAAACTAAAAAACGTAAGATGACGTCATCGGACGGCAGAATGTAAAATATTTCTTGCTTAGCACATTATAGTTTTAAATTTACGAAATACCAAGCCCATGACATGTAACTGTCAAAAAAAAAAGACAACTTGTCAACGTTGAATGTATGAATGACGTTGACAATGTTGACACTAGTATTATTTACCTTTGACAGTAGTACCTTTTTTTTATTAAAACAATGATAAGCAAAGGAATATCGCTGTATTCAGCCGTCCGATGACGTCATTTGGCGCTTACGTCTATTTAGAATAAAAAGAATTTCAATAATTATTTTATGCATGAAAATGGACAAATTTTGAAAAAAGATAAAATATGGGTCTGTTCCTTTTATGTCTATTTTCATATAAAAAAATTAAATGGACATGTTAAAAATATGAAATGTTGTCCATTAAACAAAAAGTAGGTGGAGCCACTGTATCGAAAAAAATCGTCTTTTCTCAGACAATACAGCGCCTCGAAAAGCGCCACTCAGAAGCGATAGACAGCCTCAAAGCAGAACACGCGTCGACCTCCGCGTCCAGCCGAGCGACGCTTGAGCGAGCGCACGCCGAGCGGACCCGAGCGGCGCTCGCGCAGCTGCGGGGCGAGGCCGAGCAGGAGAGCAGGAACGCGGATAGGAAGCTGAGGGAGGTTACTACTAGGGTAAGTAGTAACATATCTAGGACATTATTGTGTTTGTGGTGTGTGGTTGAACAAACATGGAGGGTCAAAGGGTAGGAAGGGGCGTTAAATTCTGTGACGTCACATTCCCAAAACCAAGCTTGTTGATAATTTTACTCTTACCCGTCAATTTAATTTAATCAAAGTGATTATACACTAAATGAAAATAATTTATGTATGAACGTCACACTACAGGGGGATCTGATAAAAAACCATGACAAGAAGGGAAAAGGACAAAAGACATGAAAGTTTGATGTAACTTTTGGATGACACTAGGTGCTGAGGCGGCTTCTAGAAGTGAATTTGCAGCTTTATCGTAAACTATCCATGAAATAAAAAAAATCGTAGTATTATTTTCTTGTTATAGTTTGAAAACCTCAAAGAAGAGCTAGCAGCGAAGGAGACACAATTCGAGCACGCCATCGCCGAAGCCCACAGCAAAGCTGACTGGGACATCATGCAGCTCAGACATATGCTTGATAAAGCCGATATCACGTATGCTAACCAAATCGAGCAGATGACTGAGCGTTTTGAGAAGGAAAAAGGTTAGTTATTTTCGAAAGTTTACGGTTCACATTAGGTAGGTGAAATTTGCTGATGAAAAGCAAGCTTGCGGAAAGCCCGTTAAAATTGAAACAAAAGGAATCAATACCTACTAGAGGCGAACTTACAAATGCAGATTAAAAGACTTATGCTGGAGTAAAAATAGAACGAAAACCAAGAGTATTTATTTCGAAAAAGTCAATAGCACTCTAGGGTAAATTTTTGAGATGGATGGTGACATCGTTTATTACTTGCAAAACATTAATTGTATATATATACCTAATAATAATATGGTTTCATTTATACATTAAAAAATTACAGACCAATTAATAGAAGAATGGACGCAGAAGTTAAAAGAAGTAGAAGAAGAAGCGTCCACTGCAGCAGAAGAGGCGAAGAAGCTATTGGAAGTGACGAAAATGAAGCTGATCGCAGAGAAAATGGAACAAGTAAATAAGCTGAAAGAGCAACATAGACAAGAGATGGGTAAGGAATTGTGGAAGCTGTAGATGTAAACTTTGTTTTTATTACTGTGATAGATTCCATTTCAATATTTGATAGAAAAATCTATTCTAGAGGAATACCATCACGTCCGTTGTGTTTGCTGCCATATAGCACGCTGACACACAAACATCATTACATTGCGATGATGAGCAAAAATAGTGAGGGTGGACGTACTGGACATTCAAGTCAACCGTATGAATATGTGAAGAGTTTTTTTTTTTATGATATAGGTGGCAGACGAGCCGACGGATCATCTGATGGTAAGCGATTACCGCCGCCCATGGACACCTGCAACACCAGTGGTGTCACAAGTCCTTATAAAATCTCTATTTCTTGGATTACCTACAAGTCAAAATCGAAGAAAAATGTGCAATCTTTAAACAATAGGTAACTGAATATTTGCACATGACTTAAAATACTATACTTAGTATTATTATTTAATTTGCGTTAATTTCATAAGTTTATTCAAAGTATAAATATTGTTATTCATAATAGATGATCAGTGGGAGCAGTTTATGAATGACAAGGAGAGCTGTCTCGAACGCATGAAGGCAGAATGCCGGCAAGAAGGAGAGGAGGAGAGAGTGAAGAGAGAAAAGGAACTGCTAGATGAAATAGCTGGTAAGTGAATCCAAAAATATTTTTCTTCAAAACCAAAGACATCAAATAAAATAATGGGGAAGGTAAAAATTTTGTTTAAAATGTAGATCTAGCACTGTAATTTTCACAAATACCAATTTTCAGAATTGAAGTCACAAATTCAGTCGAAATCAGTCGATTTCGACCATCTGGCGGTAAAAGCGGCGGCGTGTGGCCGGTCATTGGCTGTCACAGAACAGGAACTCAGGTTAGTGGAGTTTTTACTAAAACATGTACATATTGTATATATGGATGATGTCATGATGTTGTCACTGA
This sequence comes from Marasmia exigua, assembly GCA_019059595.1. NCBI lineage: Eukaryota > Metazoa > Arthropoda > Insecta > Lepidoptera > Crambidae > Marasmia > Marasmia exigua. The sequence continues at coordinate 8,912,405 of CM032490.1, forward strand.
GTTTTCAGTTACATGCGGTAGATGTAGATGTAGTTTGCACTAGATAGCTACATTTTTTAAAAAGAGACGAGCATTTAAACTGTTTATTTAGCAGGTGTGAAATTAGTAACTATTGAATAATTAAAAATGTTGTTTACCTTAGTTTTAGGCCTAAGTTTTCAACTAATTGATGGTAAAAATATAGTCTTAAATTTAAAATAATAATATTTAATAAATACTCAAAATGTACTTGGTAAAGAATAAAAACAGAATTAAAAATTGATCTTTTTTTATTCACTAACCGGAATCACAATCATATTTACTCTTTAAATTTCAATATTTTTCATTATTATTTGCATTACTGAACTAATCTTAGGATAGCTAGATGTTATTTAATTTCACATCTGCTTAATTATAATGTCACGCATTCTTTAACATGAATGTTTGGTAGCAAAATTTAGCCCTTAATACAACAAGACGTTTGTGCTGAGTAGAATTTTGGTTAATGATATGTTATAATTAAGTTTTCAAATAAGTAAACAAAATATTGTCTTTTGGACTAAAATTGGGCTACCAACATTGCATGTCAAAATTTATTCCCAAAAATAGAGTCTGACCAGTTAGTTCACTAATGACTTCAAGTCCTCATAAATAAATAGAATATTAGCCACCATGTATACCAACTTGCTACAAAAGATTTGAATTTTGTAGCAAAATGTAATGTTTACTTTTGACAGATAATATCGTTAGTAATATTTATTAATACAATATTAATCATAATTTTGAGATTATTGTCTATAATATATAAAAAATAGATTACAAAATAAATATTATTCATGAAAATGAATGATAATAAAGTCAAGATTCTCAAAAAAATATTCGTAAAAGAGAAATTGGTCACTCTTTATTTATCATTATTGTAACTTAACACATCATGTCATATATAAACCTACTATAGCAACATATACATGTTTCATTAGATTTCATGTCTCATTACTGTTCTCCACTTTATGTTCAAAAGGCAGTATTTTGATGAAATAATTTCAAATGAAAGTTGAGCGATTAAAAGTTAAATAATAATTTTAGTGCATGTTAAATGATATAAAAAATATACGACTTTTGTAATACTTATATTATTAGAAATGGTAATAGCATAGCTAGGCATTAAATAATTAAACATATTCTTTATGAATGAAATTAGCTGCGCACTGCTGTATGATTGCCAGATTACTGAAGTATTTAGAACAAAATCAAAATGTTTTATAAATGGTTTAAATGGATTTTAGAAGTATGGGTAAATCGAAACAAAATAGACTTATTTTATGCTGTCAAGGACTGGCAAGTACACCAAATTTAATAAAAAGTATTCCATTAGCCTAATGCAATACTTTTTATTAAATTACTTAGTTACTTTTTTAAGCTAAAGGCGACAAACGAGCAAACAAGCCACCTAATGGAAAGTAATCAACGCCGCCCATGAAAATCCGCGAAATCACGTAAAGTTTTCATGATTATTCGTTCCGATATTTTTTTTCGGGGCACAAAAAACAAAAAACTGGCTATAGACGTACCCCGACTATCTGGCAATCCTATAAGCAGGTTCTATCATTATCTTTACATAAAAAGTAAATGTCAAAATATCAAAGATGGCGTCTCAACCCCATCTTATTCGCCAGCACGACATCAAGCGCCAGTTTCTACGGCGTGCTCCTCGCCGGCGGCGTGGGCGCACTCACTGCCTCGCTGCGTCTCGCTCTCGCCACGCTGCTGCTCTCGCTCGCATTCGGCTTTTATTTGCAAATCCTACAGTGTAGGAAGCCGAAGGCTTAATACGAATGAGCAAATTAATATGAGTATCGTTTAGTGAAATATCTAAATGAGAGATACCAAATACCAAAACTCGATTTTATTTCCTGATTAAAGTAACCCACCTGACGTGTCTGTATGTATTGTTAATTGAAACAAAATTGATAAAATAATTCATTTGCCAATAACAAAAATAATAATTTGGTTTTGTAGATAAGGGTAACGGCTAGGGCACACAAGCGACATCAACCGATTTTAATTTTTAGCTACTAAGCCGGATCTATTTTAAACAATTTCGCCTTTGTGCACGGACCCAACATTTGTGAATGGTTATTTAATAAATAGTATAAGTGTTTGCCAAGAGGTTGTAACCCCGAAATTGTTAAAAATAGATCCGCTTTAGTAGCTAAAAATTAAAATCGATTGGCGTCGCTAGTGTGCCCTACCCGTCACCTTAATGGAACTTGTCTATAAATGAAGTTTGTTTACATGTCATTTTTTAAAGATTTTAATGAAACGAACTTAACTTTTACATTAAGTTCGTTTTAACTAAGTAGCAGTCAGTTATTTTTTTATCAAACAAACTTACCATTTTCAATTAAGTTGGTTTTAACATATAGCAGCTTTGGTATTTTTTTGATTAAACGAACTTTACTTTTAAATCATGTTCGTTTTAACTATGTGACAGCTTTGGCATTTTTGGATGAAACGAACTCAACTTTTAAATGTAGTTCGTATCAACTATGTGACAGCTTTGGTATTTTCATCAAACGAACTTAACTTTTAAATGAAGTTTGTTCTAACTATGTGATAGCTTTGGTATTCTTTTATCAAACGAACTTACCTATTCATGAAGTTCGCTTTAACTATGGTGGGAGTATTTATATAATTGTTGTTTTATGTGTATAAAATCTGATATTTATTATTTAACAACTTTCTTATTTAATTTGCTCATCTGTATTGCGTCTTTTAAATTAAGCTTATCTTCATTAATATCTAATGATAATTAAATAATATCAAATACTGCCTTGGACATAATTGTACACTTTTACATATTTAAGCGTAGTCATCAAGAAATTTAGGAGTAGAAAATATCATAACTACATCATTATTTTGAATCATCGTGTATTGAATATTTATATCTGTTTAAAATTATATCATTTCAATAATATAGTTAGATTGCTTCATTAGAATCATTATTAAAGGTGGTGGCATGTTATGTTTAATATTTCTACATAGTTTTGTATCTACATGGGGCCCTATTAATGTTCCATTTTGTTCGACGAAATAGCCTTTTCAAGCTGAAAAATGTCTTATCTATAAGTAGCCCTTTGACGTATACGTTTGAAATACATACATATCATGCCATTATTTAACGATTCTAAAAACTATTCGTTCTCATTTAATTGTATCTAAATTATTGCTTAGTCATTTGGTGATTTTAACATTCTGAGGTTAAGAGTTTTGTAATTTTATATTTTTTTTCGGGTTTATACATATTATTCGAAAGGTTTATAGTTAAGTAATAAACATTTTTGCTCAATATTTTTTTTTGTATATGACACAAACATTTTACTCCCGATTGCCTATTAAAATACATTTGCAATTCGACAGTAATTTACTCGCAGCTAGAATATCTAATATAAATCTAAATTTTCACACCCGGTTAGTAAAAATAAAAGTAAAAAAACTAAAACCCAACTACGACAAAAAACGTCGCTGAAAAAGTATAAAACAAGCCTTCGTTGTCAATTTATGCAATATTCACTATGTAGAGATAAAATTTCATGTTTGGAAATCCGCAGTCACACGTTGTCAAAGGGTAGTATATTTAACGTGTGACTACGCCTTTCCAAACATGAAATTTTATCTCTACATAGTGAATATTGCATAAATTGACAACGAAGGCTTGTTTTATACTTTTTCAGCGACGTTTTTTGTCGTAGTTGGGTTTAAGTTTTTTTACTTTTATTTTATTTGTACTATTTTGGTGTCCAAGTGCTAGTAATATATATATATATTCAAAATGTACAAGTCAAGCGCTTTCAAATGATACCAAACACGGCATATTTATCATAACTTTATTTTTTTACTCTGTATGTTTTGTCCGCTAGAGGGCGCCACATTAGATTTTGTGAAACTTCATATAGCCTATAACCAGCGGACGATCAAGACGCTTATAATGATATGTCATTTGTCGAATTCTGATAAGTAGTTAAGAAGTTACGTGGAAACAGATGAACATACATACATACATACATACATACATACATACATACATACATAGCCTGTCAAAATCATAACCCTCCTTTTGCTTTGCCGTAGTCGGGTAAAAATAAGCACATTTAGATTCAAATGAAGACTATAGCGTGTGATAAATCCGATAGATGGCGTACTTACAAAGTTATTTACCTGTCCCGTGAAAAGTGCGCTTGAGTCGCTATCAACATTCAAATTTGAGCTTTATGACGATAGACACAAGGTATCAACATTTTTAGTTCCGTGTTTTGTAGGGGACTTTATTCGTGACGCGAAATCAATTGATTATCTTGAACACGGTCTTATGTAATGTCAGTTTGACGAACGAAACTACCAATACTGTCGTAGTTGAACCCCAGTCCAACAATACGCCCTCTGGTGGATTTTTCACATTCTATAAAAAAATATATTGGTCTAGTACCTATGTATTATAGGCCCAATGGATTGTCTTAAAAGGCCTTCACACTCAATATCGACACAGACACTCAGAATCTCAAAACACAAAGTCACTCAATAAATATTTTGACCAAACCCAACGCAAACCTTTTAGCTTGATTTTTAATTTATTTTTTGTTTTCTAACTTTTTATCCATTTTTTTTCCTATTATCCCTGACTAACGATAGAGAGGCACTTGCGCGAGAGAGAGATTTAAGAGAGAAGAGATCAGAAGATTCGACGAAGATCAAGCAGGTGGAGCGAGCGTCGAAGGACCAAATTGATCATTTGACAAGAAAATGTGCATGCCTGAGAAAGCTGTGAGTATTAAAACCCATAAGTATTTCTAGATAGATGTGGGATTATCAATACTACCTATTTATAAAGAGTTAAATCCTACAGACAGCGGCAACGATTATAGGTAATCCGAACCGGAAACGCTTCCGCGATGTAAAAGACTCCTAGCGCCCTATTGGTATAAAGTCCCTAAACGAAGTTGAGGGTGGGCCACCAGTTTCTAATAAAGCGTAATAGTAAGTGCAGCACATGGGACGCCCTTCACAAAATAGACATCATCATTTCAGCCAATAGACGCCCACTGCTAGACTTAGGCCTCCCCCAAGATTTTCGCGCAGATCGGTTCTCGGGCCCGCATTCAAGGAAATAGGAAATAAACAGATAGTCTGATAATGGTCGTGGGTTCTCCCTGGATGTAGGTCGCCTGCGACTGGACGCTCAGGGATCCAATGAAGGAGGATGTTCAGCAATGTACGTTCCAGGCCTGATAATGATTATATTTTAAAGTAAAGGATATAAAATACATCCTTGAGGTACTCCATATTGAAAAACTAAATTCTGTAGTCGTAAACGATTGAAAAGTTTCCATTAAAGTTAACAATATCCAAAATCTAGTACACCCATTTATACATGAATATGGAATCTAGCAAAGGAAGAGAATACCGTGAAAAACTTATAGATTCCAGACTCAAGAGCTTGATAAAAATCTAAATTTAATAAAGGTTAAAGTGAAACATCTAAAGTCTGATATTTAATTATGCGAACTAATCTCAAGCCAATGTGGCAGTCCCATACAATTTCACTACTTTTGACAGATGAAAAATGTCTGGGAATTTGAAATTTGTATCTGTCAGTTTAATTCCCATAATTGGAAATCAGAGTACCTATCGTATGATCGTCACTGTCATTATTTAAGCGTGTCTTACCCAGTTGCGTGCGAAACCATCGCTTCGGAGCCCGGGGTAAGATGGACCATGATCAGGGTAAGTCTGGTAATTATTTCAATAAAGCGACTTCCGTCGGACCTTCGTAACCCTTGAACAGAGGAAACAGACCAACTATATTGACCAAAAATCATACTATAGATAGATAGATACTCTTTATTGCACAAACCATAATAGTGGCTGAATATGCAGAAACTGTGCTATATTCTAAACCTTAATGATACCATATTTTAAGAACTTAATAATTTCAATTTCAAAATTTTACAGACCTTAATGCTTTGGTCACTAGTAAAACAATCTCGGTGGTCTTATTGCTAGTAGCTATATCTTCCAGACAACCTACACTATTTATAGGTAAACAGATAAATACTATCAATAACCCTAAAAACGAAACACTTGCGACATAACCTAAAAAGCGAAACACTTGCGAGATGTAATCGACACCTAGCGCCATCTATTGGTACTAATTAGAACGAATACATTGAGCGCTAAGCGAAGTCCCGAAACCAAGTGGAGCTCCCGGAAACTATGGGAATAAAATAATCAATATATCTACTTCACAGCTTCGACGACATCCGCGCCCAGTTGGTAGCGAAGGAACGCACCTCGCAACAGGAGATCAGGAATAGAGACAAGGAAGTGCACCAACTCAGGGCAGAAGTGGCCAGGCTCACGAAGATACTAGTGGAACAGAGGTGAGTAGGAATCTTTATTCTTTTTTTCTCTTTCACTCATGGTGGAGATAGCATTCCACCTGCAGTAGCGGCTTTACCCATAGCGACGCTCCGGTCGACGCTCCTCGTCTTGCTACGGCAAGTTCCCCGGTGGCCCATCGTATCGCTGGCTACGGGGTGTCCCGACGTATCGTTTGTTACGGGGTGTCCCCCGGCAGCTCGTCTTATCGCTTGCTACGGGGGTCCCCCAGTGGCTCGACGTATCGTTTGCTACGGGGTGTACCCTAGCGGCTCGTCGTATCGCTTGCTACGGGGGTCCCCCGGCGGCTCGACGTATCGCTTGCTACGGGGGTCCCCCGGCGGCTCGTCGTATCGTTTGCTACGGGGTATCCCCCGGCGGCTCAATGGGGGCTATTGTGTGTGAAATATTCGCTAGATGGCGTGCCTGTGAACCGAGTTCCAACTTCAACATCATTGGCTGATTTATTCGTTACTTGACAATTTGACATACCACGTCTAAAAAACCCCAATCACTTGTAGACGGACCTCAGGCCTATAGTACGCCATCTAGCGGATATTTCACACGCGATAGCCAGCCCCCATTAGTATATGATGGAGATTGGAGACCAAGAAAGTGAGCGTCTGCAAACATTTGGACGCATTGTAGTATCGTGGCAGCCCCAATAGACACAGAACCCCGGCTGCCTACATTGCGATGTACTTAACGGGACTGATCGCTTGTGATGATAAGAGATTTCCGCAGCCTATCAACACATGCAACATTAGTGGAGTCACGTGCGCTGCCAATAATTTCCCCCCATACCTACTTGGCGAACTCTGGTACCCTCACACACTTGGCGAAACACAGCGTCGGCGCTGCTTCACGTCGTTTTTTTGTGAGGCCGTGGTATCGCTATGGTTAATCTCCGTTACGTTTATATCCCCCAGCTCCCCCAAGCTGGGCGCCCGAACGCGCGCCGACGGCTGCGAGCAGATCGCGGCGGAGGAGGCGGCCAAGCGTAAGGGTATGTGAGGCGTTAGCGCTTCTAGGTGAGCACCGGCTGTATATGCTTGACGCTGTACTTTGTTCCTGTGGGTAATTTGCTGTTGGATGAGAGTTTAAAAAAAAGGAAAAAAATATTTATTCCTTTAATTTTTTAAATTAAGTGTTTTTTTACTGTGACATATTTGTATACACGTTATAGTTGAGTCAAATTAATATACCACATTTGACGTTTCTACATTTTGGCTTCATAGAGAGGTGACCTACTAAAAAACTTCGATTAAAGTGAATAATCGATATGTACTTCAAACAAACGTGAATCGAATACTATAATAATGGAAAATAAGTTATTAGTACTTTTATTTGGAGAAATGTGTATCAAAATTATTGAAAAGAAAGAGGAAAATAGGTACCGATCCTAGATATGGATCCGTGGCCAGTTTATTTGTTTTTCTTAGAAATCTAAGCGCTTATATTGTGTGCCATACATTGTTTTTCTTTTTACAAATTTATTAATGTATTTATGTGTACGTAAATAATACGTTTTATTTTAATCAGAATGTAACTTTTCATTTATGGATGAATATTCCTATACGATTAACATTGTATTCGTTCGATTATTTGGGGTACATCACTAGAGCTTAAAAAGAAAATGGGTTGTCACGTATGTACATACAACATTTTACCAACGTTCAATTCTCTAGAAAAGTAATTTTTTAATAAGTTTATAAATAGTTTAACAAAGAAAGTAAATCTTGAAATTATCTTTTTTGTCTTTAATGAAATAAATAAATGCAAACATATTTTTAAAAAGTTAAGAAATTGTTTTTTTTAAAACAGAAAAATTTATAAATTCAATGACCGTCTGTTACAAGGATACGTTTGTCGAATTTAGTTGAAGTGTCAAATGTGGCCTTTTATTTTGGTCCAACTATAGTAATGTCACCTACTATTACTGTATTTTTTTACTGGCCCATTTTCAGTAGTGTAATTTTTTTTTAATCTTTCACAACAACTCTCATCTGGAACACTCCCATGTATATTCCGCGATTTTTGATAGATTTTGAGAAAAAAAATATGTTAGTAGGTAAGTTACTTATCTATATTATTTTTGTCAATTTCTCCTGATTTATTTGTTGAGTGAATGCATATTCACTTCAAAAAAATAAACAAATAATAATTTGCCCCGTCTGGTCGTAAATTTACATTTTACATATAAAAAAATCGAAAACTACTTAAGTACCACTAACGAAGTGATCATATTCCCTTTGCTAACTAGCATAAATTGCGGAACGCACACGGGGGTGTTTCGAAAGCAGAGCCTCGTTGAAGTTCTGAGGCACTTAAAAAAAATTACGGACCACAGAAAATGGGCCACTTTTATAATAACTTTTCATGGGATTTAATAACTCAAAATTTACACAACAGCAAAATACCCACAAAGGACCTCCTTACCGGAACAAAGTAATTTTTATAACGCCAGGAAATAAATCCTTGGTGTATTTTTTATTTGTTTTTATTATTCCGTAATTACTTTTGACTTAACGAAAATACACCGATAAATATTGGTGATTTTTTAACGATATTTATTAATTTGAAGTCTGTTTATTTTTGACCCTAATACCGGTATGTGATAGTTTTATGTGATGGGATAAAAAAATAATATTATCAATGCAGTAATTATATCAGCTAGCTATATCTACAGTAGATAATATACAATATTTATAAGCAAAAAAATACTTACATGGAAAAAATAATTAAACTTTAACCCCTTACCTCATAATTTTATTACGTACTATGCTTTATTTTCTTAAATAAATTTTTATCCCATTTAATTTCACATACCTACTTATTATATTGTTTATTTACCCAACTTATTATTGTGTTTATAAAATTCGTATTTTTGTGTGTAACAAAATGTTGATAATACACAATTTGTTTTAATTAAGTAATTGTTTTTTTTTTATATTAAAATTGATAACTTTTACTTTTTGAGAAAAAGGCAGCAACAATATTTATTAATGAAAATTTGATGAGGTAAATTAGATTTTATATCTTTATATACATTATCTTATAGAGGCTTACTGCAAAATATTATGGAATGGGGATGCTTAATGTAAATAGTTTTGGGGCTTTTTCTTTAAGAAAAGAAGAAAATAGATTTTTTTCAAATTGTCAAAAGTCTGGCGTTGTAAATTTTGGCGTCGAGCACTTTTAACATTTCCAAAATTTCTTTTCAAAAACTAAAAGACTTTTAGAGATTCTTCTGACCTAGAATTTTATAGCTATTTCTTTCTTTAATATACCAATAAATTTATAAAATATAGATGTGATTCTCTCGATAAATTGACATTTTAGTTTTTATTTATAATAAAAGACAATATTTAAAAAAATAAGTTTTTTCCTATTATTTTACACATCTATAATTTATAAATTATTTTTCATTCTATTAACCATCTGTTTCGTCGCTTATCAAACTAATACAAATTAAAAAAATAGTGTGTTTGTGTTTTACTAAACACTTGATATTAATAAAAAAATAATCTAGACCTAAATAAAATTCGATTTATTGAAGAAGTCCAAAACCCACACACCCACAGCTCGTGTGGTCGTTCTTAATAGTTCTAAAAGCAGTCCTTTGGTTAGTAAATCATTATGGGTTCGAATCCGACCTGAAAACAGGTTAAAGATTTTTTTAAAGGGCATTCTTTCCTTTTTTAGCCCACATTGTCCTACTGCTGGGCCTTCTCTTAATGCTACTAGAGTCAAATGGAATTATTTAGTAATTTAAGAGAAACTAGCGGAGAGTTTTTTTTAAAATTAAAATAGTAGGTAATGAAAACCTTATAAAACCCAAAAACCATCAAAATTCCAGGAGGAAACTTCCGAACGCCAGAACCAGTGCGCAAGCGGCCCACCCTCCCGGAACTGACTGCACTCCTCCCGCCATCGCAGCCCAGGGCCGACCTGGACGGCCCGGGCCGCCGCCGGTCCAAGAGCGTTGACCTCCCCGCGGTCCAGGTGCCGACGAGGATCAAACAGCTGCAGGAGAAAATTAATGTTCATCAGGATTGTTAGGAACGCGATCTGGGGGAAGGAGGGTCCGTTTACCTGCTATTCATTTCTGTCAGCCTGGTACTTTCTTTTGTAACTTGTACTAGGGCGACATAAATGCAGAGGAATCAGCAGTGGCTTAATTAACAGGCGGATGCTCGTCGTCTACACTCCTCCTCTCCCAAATGGGGATCACGGCTACGTGTCTGGATGGAGGGGAGGGGGGAGGAAGTGTTGTAGCCCCGAGGAAAGGAAATGTCATAGCCACTTTATTTTGGACTATAGTTGCGGGAAAAACGTCATACGCTCATGTTGTTCAATAGATTTCTATCCTATGCTTTCCTCGTCAGTCACTGACAGCTGTTCTCAAATGGTCATCAAAACGAACGAGTGGCAATCTCTATTCTAAGACACTCTGCTGTATACTCGTCTGCCACCTATCTCATAAATAAGGAGTCTTTTATGTCTGCTCTAATCTAACTATTATTGCTCTAATAGCAATCGCGAGTTCGTGACTTCTGTTAAGAATTACTCTATGCGTGCGATGGATTAATGTGCATAAGATATGATTTTTTATCTATGGTTGTGAATATGACCACTTCTTCCCCTGAGCAAGGGTAGAGATTCTGTTTGTGATGGGCTATCGTTTTCTTTCCTTAATGGAACAGTGCAACAACTGTATTCTGGCCGAAGAAAAATCTCATAAGTACTACCTTTGTAGTCTTGGCTTTAAAAAAACAGTTCCTCTATTTAAAAAAAAAACATAAATTCTCCCGCCATAACAGTGAAAGAACTTTTTATACAAAAGTTTCCAGCTCTGTGCTCAACTATTTGAGCCAATCCTAAGATAGAAAAATGTTGCCAGGACCCGTTCGATATTTTATAATATTATTATTGATAAGTGGCCAGAGATCTTTTTACTACGTATTTTAGAAATACATACGCACTATTTACTGTACGTATAGGTATGAGAATAAAAAAAAATACTTAATACTCTTTGTTTATTCATTTAAGATGTGTTAGAATAATATTGAAGCGTAAAGGGTATACTAAGTATTAATTTATTATTATAGTCATTATAAATTGAAAAATACTAAAAATCCTACATTTTACAACAACAGCAAATCAAGAGTGCACAAGTCATTGAAATACTTATACCTCTTATTACAACATAAGATGTAGATTCTCACAATGTTTCCCTTGATGAGTTATTGCTTGTATTTTTTTTTTATAAATAGATACTTAAACAGTTTAAAATTATAATTCTATTTTAATATTATTTAAGGAATCTCAAAATAATCTCATTTTGTAACGTTTATTGTGCAATATTACAAGAAAATAGTTTATAGCTATTTTTAAGTATTTTTATAATAATGGCCTTTTTAATTTTTAGCACTCAAAATGTAAATCCATAACTAAAAAGTTCATAAATGATAATAATAGTCTGTCTCTTTCTAATCCATATCATACTATCTCCTTCACAGTCGACTTGAAAGAGACCACAACATTTTGATCAGCTCTCAAAATTAAAATCGTTTGAGTATTCCCTGTTTAACAATAATCAATTTTGGAATTTCAACTGATAAGAGGAATTTGCCATACTTATTGTTAAATATTGGATTGAGGCAGACTAATTAAAAAAATCTAAATAAGTTAAATAATAAAACAATGTATATTGCCAGCCTCGAGCCTACCAACTTACCGAAATTCGTCCTCTAACGCAATCAATACCACTTATTGAGGAATGTCAAACATTAATGAGCAGTTTTCCAGTAGGTATTTTCGGGTGGTTTCTAAAAGCAACACCAGATGACGCTACTCTCACTATCAATTAAAAGTTCCTTTTTTGTCTATGATAGTTATGAAATATTTGATAAACCAACCTTCATGTCATTTACGGTCCTGCCATATTGAAGTTTATTTTACCCATAAGAAAATGGAGATAAAAAGTAAACAAGTAAAATACATATTTTACTTGTTTATGATAAGTTTAGTTTTGAATCACTCTCTGTCATTTGAAATGTACATAGCACTAAAAATACATATTAACTGCGAAGTATTAAGATATTTAATGTGAAAAAACTAAAACAATTTTCCTATAAATTAGGGTCCACATGAAATATCATCATACCACACCTAACATTTACAGGGACTGATTGCGCCATCTAGCGAATCACTGGAAAACTGCTCATTGAAAAACAAGAGGGACTATATCGTGTGAACTGACCACAGAGAACTTTTTAATATAGGAAAAGTCTGGGTCCCTCCCACAGTAATATTACCTTACTCTATGGGTTCCTCTATGATGTTGGTTATTTTTGAACGTGAATAACCAATGCTGTTAAGTCCAGCAGAATGCCAACTAGGCATCTAGCAAATTTTTACACGCGATAACCTCCATTACAAGAGGAATAAATACATTGGGTAGGTTAATGTGCTGGTTATGTCATATTACAATGTATACTCTAGGCCAGTTCTTGAGACTGCTTTTACTATTATTTTGCGTCTTTAATTGTGAAGGGGGAGTGCGAAGACGGAAAACTGTGCAATTTATTTTAGTTAACTCTAAGCTAAAGTTGTATTTACTCATTCATCCTGTAAATATGTACCTTTTTTTATAATAAAACGAATATGTTTTTAAAAATTTGCCTTTTGATTTAAATAAGTCATCTTTAGAATACCTAACACATAGACATGTCTTTGTATAAATACTGTATGTATGCATAAACTAAGTAGAAGATATTACAACCTATTTGCGTCTATACTCGCACTCGTGGGTGTGCGAGCGAGAAGTGAATAGATGCGCCGCTATTTCTGATCTCATTCTTTATCCGCACAGGTTGTACAGTGGCGGACAGGTCAAGCTATACAAAACTGTCAAATTTCCTCAATCGATTTCGAACTCAATGAGTAACGATATAAGGTTTATAATCGAATGAAGAAATTTGACAGTTTTGTATAGCTTGATGTGTCCGCCACTGTACATATACTATATGTTTCAAACAGGGAGGCATTTTAAGTGTATGGTTTCAAATTACATTTACTTTGAACTTACGTTCAAGAATACAAACAACAAATACCAAAAAATATTTTATTTGCAATGTATTTATTATTCTATAATAGCATATAATTATTGCATAATCAAAGTTTTTGTCTCAAAAGAATAAATCCAGTCATAGAATAATAACAATTCTATGAATGTGTTATAAACGTATAGTGCTATAACGAAAAAGCTTCTTGTCAGTGTCACTTTGACATTGATGTTTGATGAAACGATGGTCAGCTGTTTCGGTTTCGTTCGTTTTTGTTTTGTTTTCATTCTGTATTTTACGTTATTTATGATCATAATTTCATTATTTCTGGATAAATTAAGTAATTAAAGACTCTAGAAGTCCTAAAGATTGTTTTAAATAACTAAAAACTTGCTAAATAAAAAAAATAAAGGTTATTTGAAACAAAGATGGTATTACCCACAGAGGTTTCGATAAAACAGGAAAAAGAGGATTATGAGGCAGATTCCATCCAAGACCTCATGCCGGAAGGTGGTCCAGGGTATGACGTCACTGTGAAGATCGAGGTCGGTACAGATTTGAGTATAGAAAATGACTGGTATAAACAAGAATTGTTCGACGAAGATTTTGAGTGTGATAAGTCCAGCGATGGAATTTGCTATGAAAAATTGATAGATTACTGCGAGCAGCAGTGTCCGATTTGCTTTGAACAGTTCCGGGAGAGGTAAGAAGTACTTATCGTTGAAAGATTTTTAAGAATGATCTTGTTTAAGCCACGGGCGATCACGCAAAGGTCTCGGGTTTGATTTCCTCACCAACGTAAACGTGTTTTTCATGTGATAGATGGCAGACGGGTCACCTGATGGTAAGCGATTGCCGCTCCCATGCATACCCGCGACACCAGTGGAGTCACAAGTGCACTGCCAACCTATAAACCCACCTTTCCCCCGTATGGGTCCTTTGGTACCCTCACTCACGCAGCTTAACACAGCACAGTGCTGCTTCACGCTGGTTTTCTGCGAGGCGTTAGTATCACTTTCGTCCAGTCGGTCCATTCATGCCGAAGCGTGGCTGTCCCACAGTCAAATGAAACATTTTTATACTAATATATTTGTGTTGGATCTGGGTGTTTGTTGTTCCTTTATTGTTCCTAGTTTTCACAAGGAAAACCATACATTTGGACCAGGAAAACTATCTACCTAATCTACTTATTTAATATTGTAATAATTTCACATCTAAAATCGAGAAGGGGTTAGTAAATAAATATACAATATAAATGTGAGGATAATATGACCATCATTGAAATAAATTATTTTTATTTATTTTAATCAGCGTTGTCCACTGAGATTATTAAATTGTGTCTTAATCCACCTCGAGTGGCTAATGGTAAAATTGAAAATTAAAATTTATTCTCGTTTTCTACCCCTAGAGGACCAACAGGGGGTAGATAGAGAGTAATCTGGGACTAGTCCACCACTACACCACGCTGTTCCTGCCTGCAAATATGACTAGTTCTCTTATGAAAAAGATTTTTTAAATTTAAGCGGGCCGCTTTGCAGTGTCTATTCAGACCAGTATCACTGCGACCAGTTTGATCTATTGTGATCGCCACTGTGCTACATATCAGTCCCAAACCCTGCACTTTTCAGAAAGTGTATTATTTGATTGGGACTGAGATCCCTAGCTTCATAGGGGCTCAAAAAGTGCTTTCCCAGATGTAAGCTACGTTTGCCCATCAGTGGTGAAATGTTATTGATGAAATAGTTTTTTTTATTATAGCCTTTATTTATAATCTTATTACACTTTTACTTATATTTATCACATAAAATTCATATTACTTATAGATTATCTTACTTTTTAGCAATAGTTATTTATTAACAAATACTTTATTTTTGTCTGTTCCAGCTATTCGCTACTCCGTCACAATTTAAAACATTTGAAACTACAACTAAATCCATTAGACAAGACGACACAGTGTAAGATATGCCAGCAGTTTTTCATTGATAGACATTCCTTAAATAAACATATTGATGAAACACATAAGGATGAGAACGTTGAACAAATTGACAATGATGATGGTTTGAGAGTCAAAATGACGAAAATGTTACATCAATGCGAGATATGCGGTGAGTTCTCACCAAGTTTAATGTACAGTTGGGGAATCTTGCATTCCATTCCATTTTCAAGCGAAAATTGTTTGCACGCATGACACAAAATAAATTTTGAGCAATAGCAGCCTACAGTGTGTACAAAATAACATCCTGAGAACAATTAGTGGTGCAGCATGGTACACATGAAGCATAGAGATCCACAATTACTTGAATGTGAAATCTGTGGAGGAAGGAACCAAACGTTACTCGGCTAAATATAGGGGCAGATTACCGCAACACCCGACACCTCTAATGCTATTCCAGCAAAATGTAGTGAAATGCCTGAAAACAGCTGACATGCTTTTTGCCCAGGAGGAGCAAAGCAGAAGTCTGCATCCTTGAGTTGACTGTCGAAAGTTATTAGTCAAATTATTCTTAACAAATCTGATAAGTTTTTCGACTGACTGGAGAAAATTTACAAAAAAATCGAGCAATAACCTAGGCGAATTGCAATTGATTTTTCCTCTTTAGGTGGCCAAGCACCTGAGTTCTCAACCGTACCTATACATAATGTAAAGTGGATTCCTATTTTTGCACTTGGTCCATTGGTTCAGAACGCGCGTTCCAAACGGAGGGTCGCGGTTCGAATCCAAGCATGTACCTCTGTATTTTTTAAATCTATGTTCGTATTTCTACCTTTACTTCGGTGGTGAGGGAAAACTTTGTGAGGAAAGCTGTACGTTTCGAATAGTTTCTGAAATGTGTAAAATTGGTCTGATTCTCTTGTTAAAGGGTTGCGAAGGTCACGGCAGTCGCTTCATTGTAATTACCTGACGCTTCTACGAGTAATGGGGGAACATTACGTAATTCAAATTATTTTTCAGGTAAAATATTAAATTACAAGAATTGGCACGCACACATGAAGGAAGTCCACGGCCCCGACTTGTACATGTGTTCTGTCTGCAACTCCTCGTTCAAATGCTGGCGGTACCTCCGAGTTCACATGAAGAAGGTCCACGCAAAGACACGTCAACAAGAGAATGGGAAAGCGATATCAACCCATCCTTGTCTACAATGCTCTGCGGTTCTAAACTGTAAGGACTCTCTGCGGACTCATGTTAGAAATTGTCACGGTGAGAATGTTAAGTGTGAGGTGTGTAATTCTATACTAAAGAGTAAGTCGTATCTGCGTGGGCATATGTTAAGAGTGCATTATGATGATGGAAAGGATCATAAGTGCAAATGTGGGAAGGCTTTCAAGTCGCCTCGGTATTTGAGGGTTCATATTATGAATGCTAGGGTGAGCAAGAAGAAGAAAGAGCATGGGGTGTTGTAGGTTAGGCTATGTTATCAAAATAGGGACTATTGTGACAATCTCGCTAGATGGCGGAGGGAGTGATCACATCACATCATTTACTATACTCGAAACTGGAATTCAAGAACAAAAAAACTACGACAGATACCTCACTGTCAAATCTATCAATGTCACTTATGTCATTGTCTGTCAAATCAAGTTTTCAGGTTTTGCCAACCTTTTTGTTTATAATATTAGACTTTGAAAGAAACTCCCACTTAACATTTTGTGTGTTTATACGTTTTGTTGTAAATAATAAATAATAGAATTAAAATGAACAATAAATCAATTTTTTAAGCGTATGTTTTTAGAAAATAGCTACTATTGTACGATCATTTTATTGCAGTAGCAACATTGTAGTAACTTTTTGGTCTTGAATTCCAGTTTCGGGTATAGTGTTGGTACCAGGGTAATTTCAATCAGTGCTTTTTCCTTAGTATAGGAAACATTCTGTGTGTCCTGTGAAAAGTGGTAAAAGTTGACTTATATCGAATTTGATTTTCTTCTTGCTACTTTATCACAAAAAATCCTCAATTTTTCTGTCTGATCAGACATGCAAAAAAATCCTCCATGTTTCCAGACAGACGGAAAAATGGAGGATTTTTTTGTGATGAAGTAGCAAGTAGAAAATCGAATTCGATATAAGTCGCCTTGTACCACTTTTCACAGGACACACAGAATTGTTCAGCGGTTTCGGTAGATGCTTGTAAAAGGCAGATGTTGCTTTAAAAAGCAATCAAGTAGATGGTTCGGCGTTGTTTCGGTAGATGTCACTATTTTTACATTGCTAGTAAAGCGTGTTTTCGAAACAATGACCTCAAGCCGCCTGCCCACGTTAGCAATTTCAAAAAAGTATGGTAAATAAACCAGAAATCTAGAAGGTATTGGTTTTTTTTTATAAATAGCAAATAAAATAAGAGGCTAATTGGCGACGACGAGCTTGTGGGTAAGAGGCTAAAAAGCCTTGAACACCGACGCAAGGTAGCAAGCTTATCGATCTCCTATCGGATACATTTTGGAGAGTGCGCCACGGAACTGTACAATGCCATTGAAGCATCTCCGTTCTTCCAATACTCCACAATCGACACCGGTACATGGTAGAAATACCAAAAGTCCGCACAAAGAGGTTTGAATCCTGTTTCCTTATTCGTACTGCGAAACAGTGGAATCAGCTGCCTGAGGAGGTGTACTCTAGAGGCTACAATTTGGGGGTTTTCAAAGTGCAAGTGAATAGGTATCTTCTAGGTAATCGTGCTACATCTTAGACCATATCATCACTTACCATCAGGTGAAATATGGTCAAACGCTTACCTATCTACAGTAAAAAAAATGGTTTTTGATATTTTATTTTGAGTATTGGTCGTTTTCCTCTAGATGGCGCTAGCACTGGCTAGCCGACTAATGCCGGATATATCGGTATAGGTATATAAGTTACTCTATGACATTTCGCTAGATGGCGTGTATAGGGAGTGATGTCCATGTCCATCTACTATACTCGAAACTGGAATTCAAGACCAAAAAAACTACGACAGACACGTCACTATCAAATCTTTCAATGTCACTCATGTCATTGTCAAATCAAGTTTTCAGGTTTTGCCAACCTTTTCGTTATATGCTTCTTTTCTTAGTATAGGCTGGCAAAATTCATGATAACGATTTTCTCAAAAAAAAACTAAACTACAATCTTTATTTTACACTCAACTAAAGTTTATAATTATTTTTTGTAAAGAACTTAAACAAATTGAAATACCCATGAACACCTACGAAAGTGTTTAGGTAAAGTTTTCCGTCACTCTAGTAACTCATTCGTCCAGTTTTGCACATGTTTTCGATTTTAGGCATTATTAAACGAAATGACTCGTAAGGAAAATTGGTAAGTGATATTTTAACAAAGTGCGTAGTCAATAGTCGAAGTCAGTCAAAGTCTCAGTCACTCAATAAAACGGGGCGTTTAGCGTTTTATCAACTTACAAATTCTGTCGAGACTACTCTTAACGAACTTCTAAACAAATGTTGAAAACGATGTAATTCAAACATTATTTTATACCTAAATATTACTTTACGGCACCTCACTGCACGAAACAACAACATGTTAGTTTAAATGTGGTACCAAATGTTATTAACTCCTGAAGTGACACAAGCTCAATAGCAGCTTTTCTACCAAACATTACGGATGATTAAGTTTTTATTAAAGCGTCTTGTATTTATGTAAAAATAAGTCAATAAAATGACTTCTATAAATTATAGAATTAAAATTACCAATAAATTAATTTTGGTAGCGTATGTTTTTAGAAAATAGGTACATACTATTGTACAATCATTTTATTGCTGTGGCAACATTTGTAGTAGTTTTTTTGGTCTTAACTCCAGTTTCGGGTATAGTGTTGGTACCCTTCGCCTTAATTTGTTGTTATAAATAATAAGAGAGTTATTTCTGTTACATAGGTACCTAAGCTAAGCTGTTATTCTTGTAACAAAGTCTGATTTAGTTATCAAGTTAATTAAAAATATTTTGTACTATTTACATGTGGTTTTATTACACTACAAACACATTCGTGTCCACACCGCAGTTTGTTACACTGGTGTGGATACGGAGAATTCCATATTGAATGATTGAAACTGTGACTTGTCACACCTGCTAGAGTACCTAGTTGGAAGCATAAAGCTTCCCTTAGCTTGTGAAGAAAAAGAAATGTTAAATCCTTTTCTTATTACATACTTGATACACCCAGGCACTAAGCAAACCCTTCTGCGAGCACGTCATGGTAGCGAAGGAGGCGGCGGAGCGAGAGCGAGATCCCCTCGCTATCGCGCTTCGAAGGGTGAGGAGGGGGAGGAGACACCGAGCAGATGCGCGTCTCCCCCCTCTCCGCGAAGGGAGCCCGCTGGTGGCACAGGCTCCCTTTGCTGCCCGATAGGGACGGCTCAGTTCTCCCGGCTGTCCCTATCCCCTCTCCCGGCACGTCCGGGGGAGGAACCGCCTAGTCCGCCGTATAGGCGGACATCCGCCCGGAGAATATCGTGGAGGGAGGCTTTGGCTGTATCACCATGATATTCCCCAATATGGGCGATGAGGGAGAACCGCAGGGGGTTTAGTAGGTATGCATTTGCCTGGCTTCTCTTTGGGAGAAGCCCACCGCCAAAGGAGAGCCCCTGCGAAACAAAAAAGGCACTAAGCAAACAAATGTTCATCACACAAATGTTTCTTGTGGGAATCGAACGCACGACCATTGCACATCATGCGCACGCGCATTCCCGCCGGACTTGTGTCCACACCGAGTTTGTCACACTCTTGTGACTACGAGTAACTTCTATTACTTGTGGTCACACCGTTTCGCGCTTTTCGAAATGCATTTGGTGACGTGAAGTACTTGTAGGCAGTATCACTATCAAAAGCGCCGCTGGGCCAGTCTACAAATGATTATTCCAATAGGGAACGTGCGCATGGACAGTGGTGCCAACTGATGTCATTCATTTGAACTAATTAGTTAAGGTGACGGGTAACGACGCCAATCGATTTTAATTTTTAGCTACTAAACCGGATCTATTTTAAACAATTTCGAGAATACGATTTCTTGGCAAACACTTATACTATTTATTAAATAACTATGCGTAAATGTTGAGTCCGTTTTTGTACGCGAAAAATTGATTCACGCCAAAAGTGGCCGCTTTTGGTGTGAATCAACTTTTCGCGTATGCGTTGGACCCAACATTTTTTCATTGCTATTTAATAAATAGTATAAGTGTTTGCCGCGAGGATGTAACCCCGAAATTGTTTAAAATAGATCCGGTTTAGTAGCTAACAATTAGTCGAAGAAGGTATGTGGTCTGACACTTTTTAGTTTGGAACGGCACAATCTAAGCTTCATCCTAGAGGTTCAAGGAAGAAAAGAGGGCGGAATAAAGTCATTCGCCCCGGGCGGCCGACACCCACGCTACGCCACTGGTCCACGGCCTCAGACAACGTCTAGTGGGTAGGTAAGTTTTTTTTATCGTTGTTAAGTGCATTACAAGAAAATGCCTAAGTAATTTGGCCAATTCGCCAGTTTTTCGATAAAAACGAACCGATGCGACGGTCTGTCGATCGCTAATTGATACGTAACAAAACGGCCTAATTTGATTCGACATTCGTAGACTTCGATATATATTTTAGTACAACCTGTGCGGACGAAAATAGTATGCGAGCGAGAAGTGGATAGATGCGCCGCCATTTCTGATCCCATTCTTTATCCGCACAGGTTGTACATAATTTGTTACCGTTTTAAATATTTGTGCTGTGTTTTACTGCGTGAGTGAGGGTACTGGAGGCCCAATCTGGGGAAAAGGGGGGTTTAAAGTTTGGCAGCGCACTTGTAACTCCACTGGAGTCACGGGTGTCCATGGGCGGTGACAATCGCTTACCATCAGGTGCAGATTGCGTCTTCTAGGTACCTCATCATCATCATCGTAAGCCCATTTAAGTCCCCACTGCTGGGGCACGAGCCTCCCTCAATCACATGAGGGGTAATTGCCATACTCACCACGCTTGGCAGACGGGTTGGCGAGGGTTTTGATATAAATGCGGATTTTTACTTCTCTGGGTGCTGATGATCATGCCAGCAGCTTTACCTTAGTCGCCTTTTACGACACCTCGGTAAGAGTGAGGGTGGCCTATTCTACTCTGCCGGGGCCCACACGGCGTTCTAGGTACCTAAGTAACGCTTATTCGAAACCAGAAGACTAAGGCACTTCAATCCGAAAGACAACGTGACGCTGGTGAAACGAATCTTTCGTGAGTAGGAGTGTAATGGATAGGGGACGTACAAAAGATCCCCTATTATCGACGTGCCTCATGAAAGTGGCTTCTAAAAGATAAGACCTATTTACTCGTTGCTCGAAACTTAAGGTGCCGGGTTAGGGCACACTAGCAACGCCAATCGATTTTATTTTTTAGCTACTGAACGGGATCTATTCTAAACAATTTTGAGGTTAGGTACAACCTCTCGGCAAACACTTATACTATTTATTAAATAACCATGCAGAAATGTTGGGTCCAACGCGTACGCGAAAATGTTATTGTGTGTGAGTTGTGAGAGAGAGTGAATCAATTTTTCGCGAACAAAAGGAACCCACACATTTGTGCATGATTATTTAATAAACCCTACCCGTCACCTTAACTGTGTACAGCCATTTGGTGTTAACTCCATATACGCAAAGGGTGTTAAAGAAAAAATATTTTTAGTACGTCTATACGAGTACCTACTCTTAGTAGGTACATAGATAGATAGATAGATAGATATTCTTTATTGCACAAAAATAAAATACAAGCATGATACAACAGCAACAGACAGTACAATAAGGCGGTCTTATCGCTTGTAGCGATTTCTTCCAGACAACCTTTGGGTAGAGGAAAGAAATATCGTATTCGTAATAATAAGGGAAGGCAGTGCAAAGTAGTTTAACAAATGAAATTGAGAATGGCAGAATTATACATGATTTTATATATTAATATTATTACATTACATAAATAATAATAAACAATACATACATACCCAATAATAATATATACATAGATAATTTATAACAAAAATATAAATCTACATAATATAAATCTATGGAATAAAACTTGATTAAAATGATAATTATTTCTATTGTGGTTTCTAATCAACCGATTTGGGTTACATAAGTACTTATGTATTTTCTTTGTTATTTTACCAAATATTAACTTTATTTTGTGTGATAGGTGGCAAACGAGCAGACGGATCACCTGGTGGTAAGCGATTGCCGCCGCCCGTGGACACCCGTGACACCATCAGGCGATCCGTCTGTTCGTCTGCCACCTAGTATTCAAGTATTCAAATATTTATTTGCAAACTAAGTGTACGAAGATGGTCTTACAGTTATTATTACAAATAATAATAATTCTCACAACATCTCATACGCTGACCTGATTCCGTACTAAGTAGCTTAAGCACTTGTGTTACAGATATCAGACAACAGAGGAACACAAATATATAGTTGTATTTAATAGGTTTAAGTATACACGGTATCTTGGTCACATGGAGACAGTCAAACATGATATATAGTTACACATATTTTTTTTTACTGTAGGTAGATAGGTAAGCGTTTGACCATATTTCACCTGACGGTAAGTGATAATATGGTCTAAGATGTAGCACGATTACCTAGAAGATACCTATTCACTCGCGCTTTGAAAACCCCCAAATTGTAGCCTCTAGGGAACACCTCTTCAGGCAACTGATTCCACTGTTTCGCAGTACGAATAAGGAAACAGGATTCAAACCTCTTTGTGCGGACTTTTGGTATTTCTACCATGTACCGGTGTCGATTGAGGGTCTGCCTGGTGGAGTAGTGGAAGAACGGAGATGCTCCAATGGCATTGTACAGTTCCGTGGCGCACTCTCCAAAATGTATCCGATAGAAGACATCAAACATGATATATATTGACGACCCGTTTGAAACAGTGGTAGTGAACGCTGCCTTTGGTCCAAGGATTGCGGGTTCGATCCCCGCATAGTATAAACATTTGTGTGCATGAACATATCTGTTTGTATTAGTCTGGGCGTTATCTATGTATTATAAGTATGTATTTACAAAAGAAAATTATTATATGTATATATTTGTAATCCCACTGTTGATTCTGATATCTGTAACACAGGTGCTTGAGCTACCTATCTCGGATCAGATCAATGTACCTATGTGATGTTGTGAAATATTTATTTATTTAATATCTTGCGGCAATCTATTATACAACTTTATAGCATAAAAAAGTTTTAAGGGTTATAGGTTTACAGTATATTTAAATGTGGGAGAGCCACGCTTAGGCATGAATGGGCCGGCTCGACTGGAGTGATACCACTGCCTCACAGAAGACCGGCGTGAAGCAGCGCCTGCGCTGTGTTACGCCATGTGATTGAGGTTACCGGAGGCCCAATGGGGGGAAGGGGAAAATTTTGGCAGCGCACTTGTGACTCCACCGGTGTTGCGGGTGTCCATGGGCGGCGGAATTGCTTACCATCTGGTGATCTGTCTGCTCGTCTGCCACCTCTCATATAAAAAATAATACAGAGCGTAGGCCGTGTGGTCCCCGGCAGAGTAGAATAGGCCACCCTCACTCTTATCGAGGTGTCGTAAAAGGCGACTAAGGTAAAGCTGCTGGCATGATCATTAGCACCCAGAGAAGGAAAACTCTGCATTTATATCAAAACCCTCGCCAACCCGTCTGCCAAACGTGGTGAGTATGGCAATTACCCCTCATGTGATTGAGGGAGGCCCGTGCCCCAGCAGTGGGGACTTAAATGGGCTGATGATGATGATGACAGAGCGTAGGTAGGTGTCAGCTCCTCATCCTGATTTTAGCATTTAATTTCCAGTTGCGTCCATAGCTGTCGCTTCAGAGCCCGAGGTGCGCTTAGGCTCGGGGTATCCTGGATTCGAGAAGTCTGGTAAATACAATGAAGCGACTGCCGTCTGACCTTCGCTATATGCATAGACTGCCTCGGTGGCGCAGTGGTTAGTCTGCGCTAGAGGTCCCGGGTTCGATCCCCAGGTCGAACCAAATTTGTAGAAATTATTAGTGGCAGCCCGGAGTCTGGAAGTTGGCGGTCTTGTACCCCCGTGCCTCGGAAAGCACGTTAAGCCGTTGGACCTGCGCCCGATCCCTCTCCGGTTGTGTCACAGTAGTTATTCGGTCATGGCGGCCAATCTCAGCGATCAGCCATCCGCGCAGGACATATTTTAGTGCACAAGTATTTGCGCAGACACAAGTGCACTCTCTATTCCCGTATCCTCGTATTTCGATGGGACACTAGTGTCGCAGTAGTGTCCCATCGGAATACGAGGGTCAAGGAATAGAGAGTTCACTTGTGTTTGCGCACATACTTAAGCACTATAATATATCCTGCGTGCGCCGTAGCCGTAATCGGTTGGAGAGTCTATTTGCATATAATTATATGTTTTAAGTAATTTTCTTGGCTTCAACCTCATAATCTTAGTCAATCCCAGTTGGGTCCAACTTTATCAGCCTAGTCCCACTGCAGGGCAAAGGCCTCCATCATAGAAATCAAGTCATCGCTACTATGAGGAGATTAGGCTTAATCACCAAGCTTGCCAAATGCGGATTGGTGATCACAAACCCGGGTTGTATTCGAAAAATTCGAAACATACTATATGGACAAACATTCGTGCGATGAACACTTGTGTTTGTTCGGTGTCTGGGTGTAATATATGTATTTAAGTATATATTTGTGTTCCTCTGTTGTCTGATATCTGTAACACAAGTGCTTGAGCTACTTAGTACGGAATCAGGTCAACGTATGAGATGTTGTGAGAATTAATTAATACTCTTTGCTCGACCCGGGAATCGAACCCAGAATCTATCACATAGAATTGCAATAATATCGAAGTTTACGTTAGCCGCTTTTTCTGTAACCAATGTTTTCGCTCTAGTACTTTTTGCAGCCAGCATAAAAAGGGCATGGTTTCATAATGGCTGCCACTGTACGTCGATATATCACAGAGCGTAGTCGCGGATTCGGTTATTTTAGTGGTTTTTTTTTTGTGTGGAGTGTCAAAATGCGGGTGAGTACAGTTTCTTATTCGATGACCTATTTTTTATAATCAAATAAATACCGCGTGGTCCCTGGCAGAGTAGAATAGGCCTCACTCTGGCCGAGGTGTCGTAAAAGGCGACTAAGGTAAAGCAGCTGGCATGATCATCAGCACCCAGAGAAGGAAAACTCTGCATTTACATCAAAACCCTCGCCAACCCGTCTGCCAAGCGTGGTGAGTATGGCAACTACCCCTCATGTGATTGTGAGAGGCCCGTGCCCCAGCAGTGGGGACTTAAATGGGCTGACGATGAAATAAATAAATATTTCACAACATCACATGCATTGATCTGACTCCGAGATAGGTAGCTCAAGCACCTGTGTTACGGATATCAGAATCGACAGCGGAATTACAAATATTTATACAATACTTTCATTTTGTAAATACATACTTATAACACATAGAAAACACCCAGACCAATACAAACAGAGATGATCATGCACACAAATGTGTAGGGGATCGAACCTTCAACTTTGCACCAGAGGCAGCGTTCTTTACCACTGATCCAAACGAGTCATCATCATCAGCCTATCGCAGTCCACTGCTGGACGTAGGCCTCTCCAATTGTTCGCCACTGTGATCTATTCATGGCTTCTCGCATCCAGCTCTTGCCAGCCATCCTGAAAAGATCGTCCCCCCACCTAGCCACAGGGCGCCCTACATTACGTTTGCCAAGACGCGGTCTCCACTCTAGAACTCGTTTACCCCATCGGTTGTCGGTTCTGCGGCTAATACGGCCAACCCACTGCCACTTAAGCTTGCTAATCCGGTGAGCAATGTCGATAACTTTGGTTCTCTGCCGGATCACCTCATTTCGGATTCGATCTCGGAGAGAGACGCCGATCATTGCTCGTTCCATAGCCCGCTGAGCGACCTTTAACTTGTGGACCAGCCGTACCGGAAGTGGGTCGTCATTTTGTAATTCTTTATTTTCTTAAAACATGTTATGAAGTTGATACATAGATATAAAAAGCGATGGTAGGCCAGTGGATAAGAACGCGCTTTCCTTGCGAGGGGTCGTGGTTCGAATCCGAGCAGGTACCTCTGGATTTTTCAAATCTACCTAATATGTAATAATAGTTTAATAAAATTTTAAGTAATTATCTTATTAATAATTTAAAATTATATCCAATTCATAATCCCTACAATTTAATTCCGTTCCTAATAATCCATTTAAAGTGACGGGTAGGGCACAATTTTAATTGTAAGCTACTAAACCGGATCTATTTTAAACTTTTGCCCCTTTTGGCCACTTTTGGCGTGAATCAATTTTTCGCGTTTGTGCACGGACCCAATATTTGCGCATGGTTATTTAATAAATAGTATAAGTGTTTGCTTAGAGGTTGTAACCCCGAAATTGTTTAAAATGGATCCGGTTTAGTAACTTACAATTAAAATTGGCGTCGCTAGTGTGCCCTACCCGTCACCTTAAATTTTTTATTTTATAATCCTATCTGATAACATTAACATAGTTACTATTTATACCCATTGACCGTGGGAGAGCAACGCTTTGGCATGAATCTCGTGCCGGTTCGACCAGAATGATACCTACCACAGCCTCACAGAAAGAATGAAGCAGCACTGTGCTGTGTTTCGCTGCGTGAATGAGGGTACTGCCTCCAGTACGGCCTAATTCCGGCGAAAGAGGGGTTTAAAGGTCGGCAGCGCACTTGTGACGCCTCTAGTGTCGCGGGTGACCATTGGCAGCGGCAATCGCTTCATCATCATCAGCCCATTTAAGTCCCCAGTGCTGGGGCACGGGCCTCCCTCAATCACATGAGGGGTAATTTCCATACTCACCACGCTTGGCAGACGGGTTGGCGAGGGTTTTGATAAAAATGCAGAGTTTTCCTTCTCTGGGTGCTGATGATCATGCCAGCAGCTTTACCTTAGTCGCCTTTTACGACACCTCGGTAAGAGTGAGGGTGGCCTATTCTACTCTGCCGGGGACCACACGGCAATCGCTTACCATCAGGTGATCCGTCTGCTCATCTGCCAGCTATTACATAAAAATAATATTTCCATCAGTAAGCGTAGACTATACTCACTAGTGACATGAGACTCACTGGCCAGATGCCAGATGCTCCGTCCGCTCATCTGCCACATATTACATAAAAAAAAACAGATAATAAACATGAGATGGATCATATATAAGTAATAATTTTTACTTATTTCAGTTGATATGCTTCTGGTGTTTCCTGGTGATGGCTGTGAGGGGGCAGGACAGTGGCTACTACGCGCCTCAGACCTTCAACCAACATGTAAGTCTCGTGAACTTCCTTCAGGCTCAAGAGGGGGGGTCCCTGTTGAATAATTGAATGTTGTGTTAATTAAAAGATAGATAGTATTGGGCGCCGACTTCGGTAAAACCTGTTATAAAATGTTATTGTGTATAAAGTGATAGCAATTTTATTTTACACTATTTAGTTGGTGGTTTTTGAAGGCGGTTCTTTTTCACAGACTTTTTTTTTCTTTACATCAAAAGGAATCAATGTTGCTACAAGCAAAACTAAACTTTCTGACCTAACAGTTAAGCATTATTTTCTCTAACAAATTTACGAAAGGTAATAAGTGCTCCGTGGCCGTGTGGTCCCCGGCAGAGTAGAATAGGCCACCCTCACTCTTACCGAGATGTCGTAAAGGCCGTGTGGTCCCCGGCAGAGTAGAATAGGCCACCCTCACTCTTACCGAGGTGTCGTAAAAGGCGACTAAGGTAAAGCTGCTGGCATGATCATCAGCACCCAGAGAAGGAAAACTCTGCATTTATATCAAAACCCTCGCCAACCCGTCTGCCAAGCGTGGTGAGTATGGCAATTACCCCTCATATGATTGAGGGAGGCCCGTGCCCTAGCAGTGGGGACTTAAATGTGGGGGCTGATGATGAGGTGAATAAGTGCTCTTTAGCATATCAAACGAATCAATTTGGAAACTGACGAACCTTTTTGTTCTTTGACTTTACATTGACATGTGGATGTCTACCTTACATGCCATCGATGTTCAGTCATGTAGTACGGACGCCCACGTTTCGCCACAGCTGGGAATGTGTAACGTAATTCGGCAATTAACTCTGTTGTGTGGTCGGACGTGGTGGCTGGTGGAGCGTGGACGCGTGCATCGAACAGTTATTAATTGTACCAGTATTAGGTAAGGGTTAACTGCCTCCGTGACGCATACCACAAAATGTCATTAACCTATCACTGGATAAGTTTAAGTCTCATATTAAAACCTGCCTAATGAAGAAAGGTTACTATAGTGTACAAGACTATTTAAATGATAAGGATTCTTGGTCATGTTAATTGATTAATCTTTTGAGTTGTTATTCATAGCAGTCTTTTAACTTTCATAATTGTATTTTTTTTTCTCTTCTCAATTGAAACTCTGTAACATCATCAATATTTGAAAAGAGTAACTACTGAGTTTCTTGCTGGTGTCTTCTCAGTAGAAATCGACATTCCGAACCAGCGGTAGATATTATGTACCTATTTTGATATTCATAAGTGTTCTGTGTGGACCTAAATTGAATAAAGAATTTTTTATCTTTATCTTTTATCTTTATAGTGGTTAGTGGGTCGCGCTTTAAAGCGGCTGCGTAAGAGTTCCCGGGTTCGTTTCCCGGGTCGGGTCAAAAATTTGGATCTAAATTTTCGGTAAAAATTTCTTAGTGTTAGCCCAGTGTCTGGAATTGGGAGGTCGTGGCTCGGAATGCATGGTAAGCCCTTGGTCCTGCACCCGAACTCTCTCCGGTCGTGTCATTTTGGTGTCTGCGCAAACACTTGTGCACTATGATAGTATTTTACGCTTTTATGTTTCCGTGGTATCACTCCGGTCGATAAAATTTTTATTATAGCTATAAAACCACTAATGATTACGCAGAAACCACTTCGAGAGAGAAGCCAATATAATAATTGTGTTTAGAAAAAAATTATGTTAAAAACCTCAACATCATTTTTAAAAACATATTCATAGATACCCCACACGTATAGGTTTGATTAAAAAAGATATTTGAGTTTCAGTTTCAAGTATGGATACCCCCCAATTTTTTTATTTTTTCCAATTTTTATGTAAATATCGTAATGCGGTTAACAAAATACATCTATTTACCAAGTTTCAATAGTATAGTTCTTATAGTTTCGGAAAAAAGTGGCTGTGATATACGGACAGACGGACAGACATGACGAATCAATAAGGGTTCCGTTTTTTGCCATTTATTTATTTTATTTATTTATTTATTGACAAAGATTTACCAACAACATATCAGTTTACACATACAATACCAGTACAAGGGTGCCTTAACTAAAAGATATGCCTATTATAGGTAAATACAGCATTATTGAACTTAATTACGACTAAAATATAGTTATATTAGGTAAATTATCTACTAAGTATTAATTTTTATCTACAACTCACAATCCTTCAGCTTATCATTACACTTCCGCTTATATGTATGGATGGAATCATGAAAAATATCTATGTTATGATCCTTTATGTCATTATATGAGCGCATACACCGGTATAAAGGAGCACACCTACCCAGGTTGGTTCTACAATGAGGCAAACTAAAAAGATTTCTAGAAGGATGCCTGGGGTTGTGGTAAGGGACGGATATATCAACCTGTTGTAGGAGACCAGGACAACTCAAGCTACCATGAACGATCTTTTGCAACAGAACCAGATCGGAAACTTTACGTCGATGTTTCAATGTAGTCATTTTGAAGAATGAGAGACGGGAAGAGTAACATGCACCTCGAGGACAGTTTCTGCTTTTGTAAGATAGCGCGTGAAATTTCTTTGAATGCGTTCTATTCTTTGAGAATGGACCTCATAATAAGGATTCCATATATTAGAGGCATATTCGAGTTTACTGCGAACCAGTGCGTTATAAATAGTAATAAAAGTTTTTGTATTTTTAAAATTACTACAAGTACGTTTAACAAAACCTAGCATCTTCCAGGAATGAGTGACAATATTATCTATGTGCTCAATAAAGTTTTGGCTAGGGAACCCTAAAAATGAAAACAAATACCAACAGATTATCTTGATTTACCACCTGTGCAGATGGGGGCTGCAGCCCTCTTCCGACCTTCGACTCCTTGGGACACCATGCAAGCCAACGCCAGGTGGACGAAGTTATGTACTTACAAATATACGATATAACCCCGAATAAATCGGGATCTGGCAACCCCCATCTACGCAGGGGTGGTATGGTGTAGTTTTGGGTCTGTGATTACAATTTTGCATGTTATGTTTATTTTGGACGACCCGTTTGGAACAGTGGTAGTGAACGCTGCCTTTGGTCCAAGGGTTGCGGGTTCGATCCCCGCACAGTACAAACATGTGTGCATGAACATGTCTGTTTGTATTGGTCTGGATGTTTTCTTCGTATTATAAGTATGTATTTTCAAAAGAAAAGTATTATATGTATATATTTGTAATCCCACTGTTGGTTCTGATATCCGTAACACAGGTGCTTGAGCTACCTATCTCGGAGTCAGATCAATGTATTTGATGTTGTGAAAAATATTTATTTATTGTTGGTATTATTTTTAATTTTTAGGTACAGTCAGTGCCAAAAATATATTAGCCACCAAAGCTTTTTTTTTTGTCCCGGTGGAAAATGCCGCCTTAAGCACACCCGACCGCTGGGAGACGGCCGGGTAGTGTGGGGCTCTCCCTTGGGGTGCTCCCAGGGGCCTACCCACTAAAAAGCACCGGGGCATTTCCTGCTACGTCCGTGTGGGGTGGGCTACGGTGACGGGTACGAAACCAAGTCAAGCCAAGGGCGACTCCCATGGCCCACCATTCCACCCTCTCCGGAATCGTCCACGTTGCTGGATTGCAACGCAGACGCTCCGGAAGGGACGATTGCAGACGGTGGTCTTTTGGTCTTTCTATTTTTTTTTTATATATTAATAAATAAAATATATTACGTACCGATTACACCAAAACAAATCAATGACAATAAAACATCAAATTTAGAAACAAAACAAAAACGAAAATAAAATAATTTATTTATTTATTTATTTATTTAAAACATACCTAAATACTATCATTACAGGTTTTAACCTAATTCAATAGCCTGGTCCGTTACTACACAAGTCAATGTTACTACATACATTTACATTAAATTATGAATTAATTACATTATTAATTTATTACATTACATTATTAATTTATTACATTACATTATTAATTGATAACATTTTATTATATTTTATTATTATTTTATTTTATAATTAACTTAAAGAGGTCGGTTTGCCACACATACTTTTCGCTCGACCCGGGAATCGAACCCAGGACCCCGAGATCACGACCACTAGACAACAGGACGTTACAGGCGGCTGCATAGCTTTGTTTTAAATGAAGGTCTAACCTTGCGTCTCCTTACAGATAGACACGTTCAGCAGAGGGCTATTCACACCGCAGCGCAACGAGGTCGCTCCGCAGGGCAGCGTGCCAGAGCCCTGGAGGCCTAAGCCGGTCCACGAGTCTTGGGGAGGTTGGTATTTTTGTGGAGTGTTATGATTTTGACTTCTCCTTGATCGTTCGCTGGTTAAAGGCTACATGACGTCTCGTTTTTTTTTAGCAGACCTGATGGTCACCTGATGGTAAGCGATTGCCTCCGCCCATGGACATCAGTGGAGTCACAAGTGCGCTGCCGACCTTTATACCACCCTTTTCCCTGGACTGGGCCTCCGGTACCCTCATTCACGCAGCGAAACAGCACAATGCTACTTCACGCCGGTTTTCTGTGAGGCCGTGGTATCACTCCGGTCGAGCTGGCCCATTCATGCCGAAGCGTGGCTCTCCCACGGTCAAATCGTTAAATTGACTACAGCCTATTATACAGTTGGTGATTACCTAAATGACGTCATTGTACTCGATATATTTAATGTTTGACATAAAATCAATTTGTACTTATAAAGATTTTGGCAATTAAAAAGAGTAACTGGCGAGTTTCTTGCCGGATCTTCTCGTCAGAATCAACTTTCCGAATGGTAGAATTACCTAATATTTATTCATTTCTTAGTATATTTTTTGTATCGACATATATGTTTGCGAGGACGAGGAAACGATTATCCAAGTCCTCGGCGAGTGCATAGCGCTGCTCCACTGCAGAAGCCGGCACCTGGGAGCACACATGATCTCGGCAGACGAGATCAAAAGCTCCCCCATCAGCCCCAATCTCGGATTTATCCTGGAGCTGGAGCTACATGCGGTGCTGTAATAGGTTCTGGGGTTGCCATCATAGATCAACTACTGGTCTCAGTGACTATGAGACGCAAGGCTCACCCCATTTCTTTCAAATAATAAATAATAATATACATAGTTATAATTTATATCTTTAGTGTTTGATGATTTGTAAGAGTTCAAAGAGTTGTATATATTGCTGGGTTGTAACTATATTTTAAGTTTCCTCACCAGGTCCGGGCCCAGCAGCTCCAGCCCCGGCGCCACCGCCAGCGCCCGTGTTCCCGAAGGCCGAGCCCTGGCGCCTTCCCTACGCACTCACAAAAGAGCAGCAGGCCGCTATTCTCCACCACAAGCAGGCCTTAACTTCTGGTAAGTCAATTAGATAACAGCTTGTGTCAGTCCACTGAGTACTGGAACGCAGTGCCACCGCCAGCTCCCATGTTCCCAAATGGCTAGCCCTGGCACCTTCCCTACGCGCTCACCAAGGAGTAGCAGGCCGCCATCCTCCACCACAAGCAGGCCTTGACTTCTGGTAAGTCAATTAGACAACAGCTTGTGTCAGTCCACTGAGTACTGGAACGCAGTGCCACCGCCAGCTCCCATGTTCCCAAATGGCTAGGCCTGGCACCTTCCCTACGCGCTCACCAAGGAGCAGCGGGCCGCCATCCGCCGCCACAAGCAGGCCTTGACTTCTGGTAAGTCAATTAGACAAAAGCTTGTGTCAGGCCACTGAGTACTGGAACGCAGTGCCACCGCCAGAGCCGAACTTCCCGAAGGCTGAGCCCTATCGCCCACCCTACGCGCTCACGACAAGCAGGCCTTGACTTCTGGTGGGACAAAATCATTACACCTTGTTTTATGGGCTGCATAAGGTGCCTCGCGATACGTCACTTTTTTTTCGTACATTTCTTAGCAAATCTTGATCAGTGAGAGCGTTTACCTGGGCTTCCAATTCTTCAAACACAAGTACTTAGTTTACTTTAGTACAAGTACCTAGATAACATTAACGATTTATTATTAGACTAGTGGCTGCCCTAACTTAGTTTCGGGACATTAGTCCCACTTTATACCAATAGATGGCGCTAGGTGTCGATTACATCGCGCAAACGGTGCGTGTTTTCGAATTACCTATAGGCCTATTGCCTCTGTCTCTAGCAATTACCTCTTTAAAAAAAGTAGAGATAATAAGTATCGAATTGTAAACTCATTTAGGTATGTAACTACTATTACTGTTCGCTGGCTTGTACTTAATTTTACTGATGAATGAAACCCAGCACTAAAAATACTATGCAAACTTAGCTTAAAACAATTTTTTCTCTGTGTAGACAAATATTATCCCCCATAGGTATTTAAGCGGTCCCAGCGAACACGCTAGAAACGCCACCGCAGGATAAAATTTTTACTGTCACATCTGGGTTTCCAGAGGGCAGCTTCCGCTTCGAGTACGCATCAGACAACGGGCTAGCAGCCGGCGAGGTGATCCAGCCGGACGGCTCCAGGATCGGGGGCTACCAGTACAAGGATCCTAGCGGACAGATCGTCAAGCTTAAGTATAAGGCTGGCAAGGACGGCTTTCAAGTAAGATAAAATAAATAAATAAATAAATATTTCACTATAAGTAATTATAAGACATACTAACAATAATGGATCAAATGTAATCTTTAAATTGAAATAAATTATTATTATTACATAGATTTTGGAGGGCAGCCACATCCCAAAGAGTCCCGAACCAGTGCCTCCACTAAACCAAGGTAATTATATTCTTTCATACAATTTTAGGCATTCGAATCTGTCATTACAGTGCCGTGTGGTACCCGGCAGAGTAGAATAGGCCACCCTCACTCTTACCGAGGTGTCGTAAAAGGCGACTAAGGTAAAGCTGCTGGCATGATCATCAGCACCCAGAGAAGGAAATCTCTGCATTTATATCAAAACCCTCGCCAACCCGTCTGCCAAGCGTGGTGAGTATGGCAATTACCTCTCATGTGATTGGGGGAGGCCCGTGCCCAGCAGTGGGGACTTAAATGGGCTGACGACGATTACAGTGCCTATTTTGACCATGGAACTAGAAAACGCGCTTAAAATGGAATGTGCCATTTTCGAAAAAAACGTCACAGTGTGTGAAAGAGATCCAACCGGCCCTGACGCAACTTTAATGTATCTCTATACGGGTGCGGTAGAGAAAGAACGTCCGCCCAGCACGTCACCCCAGTACTTACAGCTTCGCGCGGTTCTTCATGTATGGCTTTCTATGAAAAGGCACACAGTCTGTTTAGGGTGCATGTCTATGATTTTGGCTGAATGATGTCATTTAATAAGCATGGCGGCGTTCTACTGCAAATTATCTTCGATGGTCGAATGATCCGTCGACGTATCATTGACGTTTTTCCCGACTACGGCAAAGCAAAAGGAGGGTTATGATTTTGACAGGCTATGTATGTATGTTCATCTGTTTCCACGTAACTTCTAGACTAGTTATCATATTTTAACAAATGAGCTGTCGTTAGAAGCGTCTTAGTTGTCTTCTGGATATAGGCAACATGACGTCACGTTAAATTTATTACAGCGCCCTCTAGGGGACAAAGAGTAAGGAACAAAAAAAAATTTTGCTTGACGGTACCGTGTGGGGTATCAAATGAAAGAGCTTTTTTTAGCACATTTCAAATATGTAATAATATTTACATAACTAAAAATATTTTAAATAAAAATAAAGTTCAAAACTAAAACCCGACTACCAAAAAAAACACGATCTAAAAAGTACAAAACAAGAAAATTATCTCTGCTGAAATTATTATGCCGTATCGCCGTGGTCGTATGCCACCAAACTCACTCACGCAGCGAAACATAGCATAGTGCTGGTTTTCTGTGAGGCCGTGATATCATTCCGGTAGAGCCGGCCCATTCATGCCGAAGCTTGGCTCTCCCACGGTAATTTTATTTATTTATTTATTTATACACCATATGGAAGCCCGCTCGTAAAATAAAAATCTTTTTGTAGAGTCCCACGTGAAGCAAGCGTACGAGCAGCAGAGACAAGCGTACGAGCTTCAACAACAGTACAACCAGCAGCGGCCTGACCCCAACCAGAACTGGAACCAGCCACAGGTATGACGCCACAGTGTCAGCCACGGATATGACGTCACAGGGCCAGTTAGTGTCAGTCACGGTGTCAGTCACAGTGTCAGTCACGGTGTCAGTTTCGGTGTCAGTCACGGTGTCAGTCACAGTGTCAGTCACAGTGTCAGTCACGGTGTCAGTCACAGTGTCAGTCACGGTGTCAGTCACAGTGTCAGGCACAGTGTCAGTCACGGTGTCAGTCACAGTGTCAGTCACAGTGTCAGTCACAGTGTCAGTCACAGTGTCAGTCACGGTGTCAGTCACGGTGTCAGTCACAGTGTCAGTCACAGTGTCAGTCACAGTGTCAGTCACAGTGTCAGTCACGGTGTCAGTCACAGTGTCAGTCACAGTGTCAGTCACAGTGTCAGTCACAGTGTCAGTCACGGTGTCAGTCACGGTGTCAGTCACAGTGTAAGTCGCAGTACAGAACCCAGGACCCCGAGATCACGGCCCGGTACTTGAACCACTAGCTAGACCAACAGGGCGTCTGCCACCTATCACATAAAAATAAATAGTTGATATTTCTTTTCCAGCAGAACCAAGAAGGCCCTAAAGCCGCCGGCGGTCAGTACTTCAACCAGAACTGGCGGGCCCCAGGACAAGAGGATGACGGGCAGGTAAGCGCGACACAGTCAACATCACTCCCCAAATAAGAGCGTAGATATTGTCGGTGGAGTTTTTCCTGGATATGACATTTTACAATGGGCAGGGCACATAGCGAGGAGAACAGACGGCCGTTGGGGCGGAAAGGTTCTCGAATGGAGGCCACGTACAGGAAGTCGCAAGCCGTGGCGCCCCCCACATGGTGGACCAATGATCTGGCGAAGATCACGGGAATCCATTGGATGCGGGCGGCACAGGACCGATTTGTGTGGAGAACATTGGGGGAGGCCTATGTCCAGCGGTGGACGTCTATTGGCTGAAATGATGATGACGACATGACATTAGCTTTTTAACCGGGAATGGCGTGTAGCAGCACTGTGCTGTGTTTAGCTGCGTGAGTGAGGGTTCCGAAGGCCCAATTCGGGAATGTGACTCCACTGCGGTGTCACGGGCGTCTATTTGCGGCGGCAATCGCTAACCATCAGGTGATCGGTCTACTCGTCTACCGCCTATCACATAAAAAAAATAAAGCTGAAATTTTAATGTTGATGGCGACTCCAGCGCTTCTTCCACCGGAATTCTTTTGAGGCGCCTTGACTTTACTTTAGACAGCGGAACTGAATTTAAATGTTGATAATAATTTTTCCCCTTTTCAGTACCGAGAAAATGATGTAGAAGACAAGGGCCCGCACAGCTTCGGCGAAGGATATTCTTTCGCGTTCCAGGGATAGAGGTTTTAGATCGGAACTTGTGACTTACCTTTAACTACCATTTTGGATCTTATCTAATCAATTTATAAGGTACTTAGATTCTATAAACAACGAGAAGACTTTTATGTAACCAAAAGATGACGAAATACTTTCGCGATGTTATCGACACGCAGCGCCATCTTTTGGTAAAATTTGGAACTAATAGCAAAATTAATAGGCAAAGTGAGGACAGGCCACTAGTTTTACAAATGTAAAGGAAAACTCCAGGCTTGAATATACAGGGTTATTTGAAATACAACGACTTTCTTGTTACTGATGGCAGTGCTCAAACATAAATGCTTAAAAATACATCCTGTATTAAATAATCTCTGAATACCCCTTTTGGTACCCCATAACTTTATAATTTTTATCTCCAATATATAAGGAGAACTAATATGAAAATAAAAACAAAAATCCAGATATTTTTTTTGGTATAGCAATCTTTTGAAATTTATTCTTAAGCTGACGGGTAGGGCACACTAGCGACACCAATCGATTTTAATTTTTACTAAACCGGATCTCTTTTAAACAATTCCAGGGTTACAACCTCTCGGCAAACACTTATACTATTTATTAAATAGTAACAATGCACAAATGTTGGGTCCGTTTTTGTACGCGAAAAATTGATTCACGCCAAAAGCGGGAACTTTTAGCGGTAATCCAAAATTCGAGTGCAAAAGCAGACCAAACAGTTAACTATAAATATTAAATAAATAGAATAGGTGTTTTCCGAGAGGTTGTAACCCTGAAATTGTTTAAAATAGATCCGGTTTAGTAGCTAAAAATTAAAATCGATCGGCGTCGCTAGTGTGCCCTACCTTAAGTAAATAATGCACTTAAAAAAATCCGGTTAGATATTTAGCTTTTGGTAACCGGGCAGTTAGTCGCCCGGTTAGCAAAAGATCGTGGGTTTGAGTCCCACTTGAAGACTGTCGAAAAAGTTTTAAGTGCATTCTTTACATAAAAATCTAAATATGTTTCGCCTTATGTTTCTTACTCCCTCTTACCGAGGTGTCGTAAAAGGCGACTAAGGTAAAGCTGCTGGCATGATCATCAGCACCCAGAGAAGGAAAACTCTGCATTTATATCAAAACCCTCGCCAACCCGTCTGCCAAGCGTGGTGAGTATGGCAATTACCCCTCATGTGATTGAGGGAGGCCCGTGCCCCAGCAGTGGGGACTCAAATGGGCTGATGATGATGTTTCTTACAGAAAAAAATGTTTTCTTTTTTCATTAAGGTATGGGATATCAAAAACTTTGTATATTTTCATTAACAGCTAAGCTTAATTTGTTGAAATTAATTTCTAGTTGTAAGTTTAATTAGTTATATTCTCTTTTTAAAAATGAGATAATAATTAAGTGATTCTGTGTAAAATACTGTTTGAAGAACATATTTTGTGATTTTATAAGTTTTTTTTAAATAAATACGATGAGACTGTAATCTGATTTGTTTTTTTTTCACACCCGTTCTTTAAGTACTAATTTATCTTGTATATATACGATCGTCAGGATTAGCTTCAGAACGCTCCGACAGTGTGGGCAGAAATATGTTCGTAAGCATTAAGTGAGCACTCTTTAAAAAAAATATGTTTATCATTTAGTAAAATTTCTAAAACAATACGGTATACGACATTTTTTTTTTATTTTTGCAATCAAAAGACCTCTCAATGATAGATCACATCGACATCGTTGAAAGAATCACTTGATTCTCATTTAAACTACCGGAGATATCACAACTTTAAAATCACATTATTTTGGGCAAACCCAAAACGCTCCATACAAATGGCTACTTAGATGTGACGTCACACTTAAGTATTTTGTATGCATTTCATTTGAATTTTGTATGGTAGCTATATCAAATGTTTCGTTTATGTCAATAGTTCTATTATAATAATTGGTGCAAATTGTATGGGTTCTTCAATGGTATAATTATTTTGTAATAATTTCATACTTTTAAAATGGACTTGCCCATGAATCTTTGAATGACCATAAAACCGGTTAGACGTTATATTTTTAATTGAGAATTTTTGCCATTGGCACATATTGACCCATATTTTGATAAAATATTTATATTTTGCAAAATCTTGAGCTTAGTCGTATACCCTATCGTAAATCCGATCATACAATTTACTAACCTCCTGTGAGGACTGAGTGAGCCTTCGTCTAACTATTTATCTCCGATTTTATTATTTTACAAATTGTATGATCGAATTTACAATGGTTTTAGACCTTCAACTAAATGATAAACATATTATTTATTTTTCTAAAGGGTGCTCACTCAATGCACACGCACATGACAGAAATTCACTCCACTGATTTAATTTAACCCAGGTAATTACAAAATAGGTATTTAGGTCTTAACTCTAGTACTTATAAGCGATTTAGACGCGAAACAGGACAGTTCCGTGATGTTCACTCGGCGACGACCAGAGGGCCTAATTTAAAGCAGACGTTACGACCGAATCGGAGTTTCCCTCTCTTTCACACGCGCTGTGTGTCTTCTTTGTTGGAATGCGACAGGTATATTCTCGTTCGTTACGGGACGGCATTAAATTACGCCACCAGGATCAAAGTGGATCAAAGTGAGCCCAATCGCTCCCCGCCTAAACTTCACGACTCTGTCAAAGCGCGCGAAACTTTAGAAAATGCGCGAAAAAGTAGTTCCCGCCATCTCCGCTTGGCGCGCTTGCGTCTCGTCCTTTATCATCTATGACCGGATGCGACATACATAAAAACTTGAATTATTTGAAGGTAATATAAAACATTCCATTTATTAAAATATTTTCAATATAGAAAAATATACATGGTAGAAATACCAAAAGTCCGCACAAAGAGGTTTGAATCCTGTTTCCTTATTCGTACTGCGAAACAGTGGAATCATTTGCCTGAGGAGGTGTTCCCTAGAGGCTACAATTTGGGGGTTTTCAAAGCGCGAGTGAATAGGTATCTTCTAGGTAATCGTGCTACATCTTAGACCATATTATCACTTACCATCAGGTAAAATATGGTCAAACGCTTACCTATCTACAGTAAAAAAAATATATATATAAATATGAAATAATTTCAAGAAGTGAAATAAAACAAGATTTAGTTCATATACCCACATTTTATTTAATAAAACACCCCCGAAAATTTTCGCAATAAGTTACATATGATAATATCCATAAACTTGTATATCTACTAAACATACACAATAGTATATAGCTCCATTATTGTATATCCAACAGGCTCACGCAGGGCAGGACTGGATGTCGAATTTACATTATCAATATGTAAAATTACAAATTCAAAGTAATATAATATAATCAAAATATAAGAAGTTATTCATATTTAAATAATAAATATAGACATTTAAAAGAAACCGCCATACTTGGTTTTATACCGTATAAGAACCAAGACAACAATATTTGGCAAGCCGGAGATTTTTTTTTCAATATTATAAACTTTAAAATCATTTGTTTTAGTATATCTAATAAATAATTATGAAACCACGTATAGTATCTTACCTCTTTTGTACTCAAGTTTTAAATGTAAGTAATTAAAAATATCTAAAATTAGATTAACTGTACTTAACATTAAATTATATTAAAAATCGAATAACAAAATTTCACCAGGTCTCTTCAATCTATGATTAAAAATAAATCAAGGTTTTTTATTGTTTTAGGTACTTATTGTTCTACTTACATTAAAAGCATCAAAATATCACTAAAACTATCACATTTAATATTGTTTATTATTTTAAAAACTATAATAATACTGTGATATATGCCATGAGAAAAAATTCACTACCTAAAAAATATATATTTTATATTTTAAGAGAGTAATAGGAAATATAGTTGTATATTTTACACAGGTTCTTGTTTATTACTAAGATACACTTTCAGCTCTTCGCCTTGTCCTTACGATACAATTATAACTACTTAAGCTACGTAGATATAAATATACACATATACATTATTCTGATAATCTGAATGAATTCTTTATGTTATACGAACAAATATAAATATTTAAATAATATTTCCCGTTTTACAAAGATAGGAAGTATAGATATAGATATATTTACGCGATTGGTTTAAAACTTACAATCTTGTAAGAAATTAGGTTTCAGTCATAAAATCATTTTTGATTGTAGCGGTTATATAATTATCTAGCCAATTTCAAATTGAAATCTAACATACATACTATACATAAATGTTTTTTAGTATTTTTTTTTTCATAATACGTATGTAATATTTTGCTTACCAGTGTCTGGTGAAATATGTGGATTCAAATTTAAAAACCATGTTACCTTTATGTTCCATATTTCATGTGAAATAAAATTTGCGGTCGTTTTAAAAAAATCCTAGAAGTTGTTCAAATTATGTCATTATTAGATATATTCTAAATAATTATATACTTAATATTGCATTATAATATTAGTAGGTATAATATCAATTTATGACGGATACAATACATTAGTTGATGAATTCAGTATGTATCAAATATTTATAAATATATCTTAAAGGTGACTCATTGCGTTAATGAGACATTTTTTATAAAGTACAACGCTGAATGCATAAAGAAAAATATTAAGATTTTGTTGAGATGTACTTGTGTAATATTATCTTTGTACAAGTACTTTTAGGAAAATTATGGTTACTTGTACGAAGAAATTATGACAAAATTATATTAAAAAAATCTTAATACTTTGCTTTACGGATTCATTGTTATACTTCTGAAAAAAATGTCTCATAATCACCATAATTAACACAAATCTACTGACGGCGCTAGTTACGCCGATGCGTCACCTTAATTATTAAGTTTTAAACCAATCATAAAGAGATGTCAATCATTCAGAGAGTCAAAATAGACGTTTTTATAAAAATATATGAGACATTGAAAGGACCCAAACCCAGCTATTGCTTCATTAATTTACCATTTACACGTTAAAATAATTTCTCAACGCCAAATATGAATGATTGCTATCAAAAAACACTTTTAACAATGTTTTTATTCTACTTTAAGATATTTTTATAATGTATTAACTACTTATTATAAGCTGAGAGTAAAGATATATTTTATGAAGCGTGAACTAATTACGATTATCGATATCATAAATACAAATTTATTTTTGAGTGAGTAATGAATTAAACTACGTGCATTGAATATTACTCAAGAAATATTGAAATGGTTAATATTAAGATTATTATTGGTAGGATGGAAAACATGATCATTTTTATCGTAGTGAATAATAATGTAAACGAGTGAATTTTATCATGTAAAATGAAAATATATTTATTTATTTAGATAATGAGTAGAAATTTATACTTAAAAAA
Source organism: Marasmia exigua (assembly GCA_019059595.1). Classification (NCBI taxonomy): domain Eukaryota; kingdom Metazoa; phylum Arthropoda; class Insecta; order Lepidoptera; family Crambidae; genus Marasmia; species Marasmia exigua. The sequence goes on from CM032490.1 coordinate 8,954,897, forward strand.
ACCAATCAATAATAAAAAACAAAATGTTAATTTAGTTGGTGATCTTATAAATAAATAATATGCCGCAAACGTTAGTAGGAGAAATCACGCCTGATAATATTAAATACAAGCTTATTAACTTTCCACTGTAGTATCTAAATACTTTTGAGTTTTTTTAAATCTTTAAGTATCATTTCACAACATCACATACTTACATTGATCTGACTCCGAGATAGGTAGCACAAGCACCTGTGTTACGGATATAAGAATCAACAGTGGGATTACAAATATATACATATAATACTTTTCTTTTGTAAATACATACTTATACACCCAGACCTATACAAACAAGCATGTTCATGCACACAAATGTTTGTACTGTGCGGGGATCGAACCCGCAACCCTTGTATCAGAGGCAGCATTCACTACCACTGTTCCAATCGGGTCGTCAACCGATAATCCGATACCGATATCATAAAAAAGAGAAAAATCAATAGTACATTAAACTTATATGAAAGCTTTTAAAAACCACAAGGGTTTACACTAAAGTTTACGAGTACACAATTATATACTTAAGAACCAGGTTACAAAGTATACATTTATGATAATTTATTCCTCAGACCATTGCAAAAAACTAGTATTTAAATAAATAAATAATAATTTCTACAACAGTCCCAACTCGCCAACCCGTCTGCCAAGCGTGGTGAGTATGGCAATTACTCCTCATGTGATTGAGGGAGGCCCGTGCCCCAGCAGTGGGGACTTAAATGGGCTGATGATGATGACAACAGTCCCAGGAAGAAGTCATAGTCATAGAATTTTATTGCAACATGTTGGTACATAGTAATGTAAATACATTGTGGTTTTTAAAAGCTTTCATATTAGTTGAATTTACTATTGATTTTTCTCTTTTTTATGCTACTTAAAGATTTAAAAAAAGTATTTAGATACTACAGTGGAAAGTTAATAAATTAATCGTTTTTTTTTATGATATAGGTGGCAGACGAGCAGACGAATCACCTGATGGTAAGCGATTACCACCACCCATGGACGCCTGCAACACCAGTGGTGTCACAAGTGCGCTGCTTACCTTTTAACCCCCCATCCCCTGGATTGGGCCTCCGGTAACCTCACTCACGCAGCGAAACACAGCGTATGCACTGCTTCACGCCGGTTTTCTGTGAGGACGTGGTATTACTCCGGTCAAGCCGGCCCATTCATGCCGAAGCGAGGCTCTACCACTGTTAATAAAACTAGTAAAGTCATTGAACACTGATAATTCAAATGTGAAATAAAAGGTTAAGATCAACAGATGCAAGCAAAATATATTTTTAATCGAGATGTTCAAAATAACTTTCCTTAATATAAACCATTTATACATTACCAATATGCGTGCCTACTCTTTCTAAATATCTAATACTGGAAGATTATGTGATTATATATTTTGCATCTCCTTAAATTGTATTATGTTTCACAGAAATCTTATTTCTTTATTTAAAAAAATATAAATTAAATTCAGAGTAAGTTGAGTACTAAGAAAATAACTGGAATAAAATAGATAACTTTCCACCGTGTTTCAAAGAAATGATCTATGCAGCCATACATTAACCAATTCCTTTTGGTCTCCTTTTAATACTTCTAACAATATATAATATAAATATTTATAGATAAATATTTTATTTGTATTTGATAATCCAACCACTATAATATAATATTTACGTAAATGAATGTGGAGGTATTTCAATGTCATAGTAAATACGCATATAGTATGTACATCATTGTAGGAATATATATTTTATGTATAATAATAATATGATGATACTATAGGATAAATATTAATACCAATACATGTATACTTATGATCAATATTGGTTACTGTTTGCTATATTTAATAAATACATAAAGTGACCATTTACAATATAAATATAGAATATGTAGACATGATATCTGTATAATATAATACGTAGATATTTATATATTTCAGAGACAATCACGAAGGAATATATCTATTCTATTCCGTTTTATGACTATTTCGATTAGATTTATAAATGATTTTAATAAAATTAACAAAATATGATAGGTAGGTATATATAGATACAGGTAATTAATTCAATGAACAAATGTTGAAAATCAATATACTATGTTTTTAACTTAGTACTATACGTAACTGACTAGGTACTACATTATAATATTCATATATATATATATTTTAATAGTATGTAGGTACTTTTTGGGCTATCGTACCAATTTATATTTATGTTAAGCAAAATGTCGAAAGTTGACATCGAATAAAATATGCCATGATATAAGCTTATTACTAGCCATCTAGTATAACTATAATATGAAATGTATAATTTTATAATTTGTATTAATATGTCAAAATCAAACGTTTTCTCACTATAAAAAATAAAAACGAAATAAAATATTTACTTTTCTTATATATCATTCTATATTATATATAACTTGTGAAAACAATATAAGAGGTGTGCCATAGACATGCTAATACAAACCGAATTCTATTTCATAATACATTCACCAAACATACTAAATTTAATTAATATTTACCTAACAAAAAGAACATTTTGTAAATATTTGTATCTAATTTTAGATATATGTATGCTACACATAATGCAATCAATCATTCATATTTGGATACTATAAAAACCACCAGTCATATAATATTAACAAATAATGATATTTCTCACAAAATATATTAATATTCTGAAGTTATGCATTAAATTTGAGACTCTAGATAAAAAGAAACATTATTTAGTTTAATAGATTTTCAATGCTTACAAAAAATGTTGCGATTTTATTTCAAATCAAATCCCTTCTCAGTTTTTAATCGTGATTAATAATATAAGTAACATTTTTGCCGATACATGATCTCTTGTGCAACATCAATTGATTTCCTAAAATAAACTATACTGAATACCAAATATTCGTACTTCATACGAAGAATTTGAAACGAGTAGTTAATATATTTTGTGAGAAAAGTACTAAATATTATTGCGCTATCAATCGTATTTATATACAAGATACATAAGCTCAAATATTTTATTATCAGTGTAACTACTTTGCGTTGGTCCTTCACCCAAAACTTGTAAATAATCAAAAAGTGCCAATATAACATGTGATTTAGAAAAAAAAGTTATTGTCTTAATATTTTTTAATTTCGATAAAATTACTTAAATCAGAAATCAACTAGTAGCTGTAAATATTATGCTAGCAACTTTATTGTCTACAATAAATATTGTATATAAATCACATATGTACCATTATATAAATGTATATTGAATAATATAACAAATTATATTGTCAAAGTCACGTATGCAAAAACTTTATTTCATAAAACTTTGAGTAATCAATTCAAAATATTAAGTAAATATGTATGTATAAAATGTATAATATTTATATATGTGAAGAAATACATACAATATTATTACTTAGGAATGGGTAAATAAAATAAAATGTTACTATTTTTGATATTTATAACACATTTTATACTATTATTTTTAGAGTAAATATAGATATGTTTTCTATTATCTGTAATCCTACTACACACCCTGACTAAGTGGCAAGATATTATATAATATAAAATAGATGATACACAGGTTGATAGTTCATTAATGATTATTATATTAAAATCAATCCAAAAAAATACCTATTTTGGTTTGACTGTGAATTTTATTCTTCTATAAGTACACACACAATATTATTATTAATAGTCGATATTATGTTCTTAATTTGTGGATCAGTAGTGTTATAGTTTTAGGATGTTAAATAAAATAGGTTTTAGTTAATATTATTACAGTTAAAGGTCACGGGTAAATTGGTCAGTTTCTAAAGTATATTTTGATATTGTATTTAGAGATATATAGAGAGGAATATCTAAAGAAGTATATAGGTTTAGCAAATATAAGATTATTTGGGCAATCTACAGTATAATTAAATGTAAATATAATTATATTTATTATGTGTATACGTTTTGGTCACACTCACTACTATTCAAGCCTTACACACACTGAGTTAATGCATATATATTTATTTTACTATATGTTGAATTGTGAATCATCAAGTCGCTTAAATAGATAAAATATTTTCGTACTTTGGCATTTATACAGCAGATCTTTCACTCCTTAGACGTCCCAATATTTTTAAATATATTTTATAAATGTGCTTTACTAAGCAAACCCCATAAATATTATATTTTTATATATTAACACCACTCCAATGACGTAACTTATCCTGAACAAAATGGCGGGCGTTAAACAAGATGGCGGTTTTGGCGGGTTTTATTCCTCTTCCTCATTTTGGTAGCTCACGTAGCGTACTGATGATTTGTCGCTTATAATCAAGCTCTGAAAAATAAAATGTTAATTTTAATACTAATACCACAATAAGCTTAAAGAGACGGTGGGAAAGCCACGCTTCAATATCAATGGACCGGCTCGACCGATTTTTCCTTTATCTGACAGGTGGCAGACGAGCAGAAGGATCGCGTGATGGTAAGCGATTGCCGCCGCCCATAGATAATCGCGACACCAGCGGAGTCACAAGTGCGCTGCCAACATTTAAACCCACTTTTCCATCGGATTGGGTTTCCGATCTCACGCAGCGAAACACTTCTCTGTGAGGCCGTAGTATTACTCCTGTCGAGCTGGCCCACTCATGCCGAAGCGTGGCTCCCCCACGTTCACACGTAACACGGTTACTTAGAAATCCAGCGTGAGGCAGCGCCTCCGTTGTGTGGGAGGAAGGGGAAAAGGTTGACATCGCACTAGTGACGCCACTGGTGTTGTGGATGTTCATGGGCGGCGGCAATAGCTTGCCATCAGGTGACCCGTCTAATCATCTGCCACCAATCACATATAAAAAGTTGTTGCCACATTGAGAAACGTACTATAGGACGGCCTGGAGCACCTGTCTCACAACGGTTTTCTGTGAGGTGACATCACTCCTCTCGAGCCGGCCCATTCATGCCAAAGTGTGGCTCTCCATCGGAAAACGTGAGAAAACCTTCACGTCTCGGATAGTGTCTTAACATTGTGCATACCTACAATTAGTATTTGAGATAATGAGTAAATAGAAAGGCCCATCTGCTCTGGTAGTACCATGAAAACAATCAAATAGTGAGACATTAATTATTCGTTCTTTCTATCATTGTCACAACACTAATCAAGATCGTGAAAGATCGTGTCAACGTACCACGATATCGCCTATTGTCTTTTGGGGTTATTTGTCGCAAAATATGTAGATGAAAAATGATATTATTCTGTGAAATACCGTTTATTTTATTAAAAAAATACTTATGCGTGATAGGAAAGATACATTAGATTTTTCTGATCGTCGCTCGCAAGTAAAAACTGCACAACAACCATTTTGAGGAGTTCCGCTCAGCGACAGATACGAATTCGAAATGGCGTACCTACACGACCAAACGTGGAATCACGTTGGTCGTGTACTTTGGCAGAGGGGAAATCGTCCAGTTGCTACGTCCCATGTTAAATTGTCTAAGGATCTCTACATAGATACCCCACACGTACGGGTTTGATGAAATAAAAAATTGAGTTTCAGTTCTATGGGGACCTCCCAAACTTTTTTTCCTTTTTTGATGTAAAAATCGTAATGCGGTTAACAAAATACATCTAGACGGGCAGACGGACAGACGGACAAACGGACAGACGGACAGACGGACAGACGGACAGACGGACGGACGGACGGACGGACGGACGGACGGACGGACGGACGGACGGACGGACGGACAGACGGACAGACGGACAGACGGACAGACGGACAGACGGACAGACGGACAGACGGACAGACGGACAGACGGATAGACGGACAGACGGACAGACGGACAGACGGACGGACGGACGGACGGACGGACGGACGGACGGACGGACGGACGGACGGACGGACGGACGGACGGACGGACGGACGGACGGACGGACGGACGGACGGACGGACAGACGGACAGACGGATAGACGGACAGACGGACAGACGGACAGACGGACGGACGGACGGACGGACGGACGGACGGACGGACGGACGGACGGACGGACGGACGGACGGACGGACGGACGGACGGACGGACGGACGGACGGACGGACGGACGGACGGACAGACGGACAGACGGACAGACGGACAGACGGACAGACGGATAAACGGACAGACATGACGAATCTATATGGGTTCCGTTTTTTGCCATTTGGCTACGGAACCCTAAAAACAACGAGGTCAAAGCTCACCTGCTTCTCATCCCGGGCCGGAGGCGAGCGCAGCAACAGCAGGAACGGCGCGTACGCGAAGTTCAGCACCGCGATGATGACCAGCATCCACTCGAAGCCGATGCTGTTCACCAGCCAGCCGGAGAACGCGGGCCCTGAGGAGGTAACATTAAAAATACTTATACAGCGTTCTTTTTTTATCGTTTACATCTGAATAACCTCATAATAGGTAACGTGAATAAAGTTTCGTTGATGTAACATGCTAAATGAGCATGTTATTAGATCAACAATATAAGCAAAAAAAAACCGCCTTCAAAAACCGCGAACTAAAAAGTTTAAAATAACATTTTTAACACTTAAAGTATCAGCCTTTAAATTGTCCTACTGCAGGGCAAAGGCCTCCATCATAGAAATCAAGTTATCGCTACTATGATGGGATTAGGCTTAATCACCACGCTTTTAACACTTCATACACTTTAAATAACATTTTATAACAGTACACTCGAGAAAAGGTGTTACCGAAGTCGGCGCCCAATACTATCTTGTAATTGAATACAACATTCAATTAATTCAACAGGGATTTGGCGCCGACTTCATTAACACCTTTTCTGGTGTGTACTGTTTTAAAATGTTATTTAAAGTGTATGAAGTGTTAAAAATGTTATTTTAAACTTTTTAGTTCGTGATCTTTGCACGCGGTTTTTTTTTCGTTGAAATATTTTTATGTATGTACGTTGTGAGTGCTCATTTTGTGAAGTGCACATCTTGAATCTGTGCAAATTGGGCACTTTTTTTTATAGAAAGGCCAATCAGGATGACCTCACTCTGCCTGATGGTAAGCGGCCGTGAAATCCAAATATGAGGTTGACAGGCACAAAAGAACTAACAAAGTACCCATTGAGTCTGCCATCCTTACCCTGATGGCCTGCTGAGATGACGCTTCACGCCCCGCCTAAAAGACCCCGGATTGTATGCTATACTTCGTGGAATCCGAACCTCCCAGTAAAGACATTAATTCAGTCATCAATATTCAGGGCTTCCTTAGACGATTACCCTCTTATTACAAAAAACTGCTCTGATACCGGTTTTATGTTAGTTCATATTTTTTTATTACAAATCCTCGACTAACCATAGACCACTTAGTACCGCAGAATACTGTCAAAATTGATCGAATTATTCAATCATTCGTTCAGTGACATTTCATTTACATAAGTTGTCTGAAGTAAAAATATTTTAGAATTATTTTTACAATAAATTAAAATATTGACCTAAGTAAGGTTTCCAAGTAATATGCATAGGAATTGCTTATGTTTTTGGAATAAAATTAAAAAAAAATATCTACTTTCTCACAAATATCTTTGGTGTAAAACGGAATGAACTGTCAAAAGAATAAGTTGTAAAAAAAAATATTGACCTAAGTAAGGTTTCCAAGTAATATGCATAGGAATTGCTTATATTTTTGGGATTAAATCCAAAAAATAAATTATCTACTTTCTCACAAATATCTTTGATGTAAAACGGAATGAACTGTCAAAAGAATAAGTTGTCATGGTTGCCGAATAGATATTTTGAGGTTATTATTTTAGTACACATTTTTGGAGCGTGTTTTTTGGTAGACGGGTTTAAGTTTTTTGAAGTCAGTTAAAAAAGAAGTACACTCACCAACAGCGTAGCCCAAACAGAACGCCGTGTCACCTATAGCGTACACCGAGCCGTACACAGCTGCGTGCCTGATATCCACCAGGAAACCCAACTCCGGCATCATGGAGGAGTCCACCATGCCGATGGCGAAGCCCAGCCCCGCGTTGGGGATGATCAGGTGCTCCAGTTTACGCGCCATTGGGATCTGGAAAGCGACATCTGTTAGCGAGAGATACGTGATTGGTTTGAGCTTTTGATGATAGATGGCACTGATCAAGGGTTTAGTGAATGGAATTAGAAAACGCGCGCTTTAAGGCGACGGGTAGCTCTAACTAGCGACACCATTCGTTTTTAATTGTTAGCTACTAAACCGGATCTATTTTAAACAATTTCGGGGTTACAAACTCTTGACAAACACTTATACTATTTATAAAATAACAATGCACAAATTTTGGGTCCAACGCGTACCTACCACTTTTGGCGGTAATTAATTTTTCGCAGATGTTGGGTCCGCATTTGTGCATGGTTATTTAATAAATAGTATGTTTGCCGAGAGGTTGTACCTAACCCCGAAATTGTTTAAAATAGATCCGGTTTAGTAGCTAACATTTACAATCGATTGGCGTCGCTAGTGTGCCCTACCCATCACCTTAAATGGAATGTATAAAACGTCACAGAGTGTGAAAGAGATCCAACCGGCCCAAACGCAGATTCTATACGGGTGCGGTAGAGAAAGAACTTCATCGAGCACGTCACGCCAGTACTGACAGCTTCGCGCGGTTTTTCAAGTAAGTATGGCCACAGTAGATAAATACGCTAAAGCAGTATCGACACTCCGCCATTTTGGACAGAAAGTTACCTACCGTGTAGGGTTGTCCTCTTATTTTTGTAAAATATTATTCTTACCTTGGGACTACTAGTTTAAGTACCGGGCCGTGATCGCGGGGTCCTAGGTGCAACAAGGATCATCTGGTGCGTGTTAAATTAGAACTAATGATATTTTTAAAGAAAGAAGCATAATACTAGCATACAATATTCGTACACAAAGGTACACAAAATGATTCCTAAAGTTGCAAAAAGCTACGCAAAGATACATAAAATTAGACATACTTTTCATAACGTTTTGTTTCGTTACTTGGAAACCACGTTAAGGTATTGGTCATGCATCCGATCGCTCGGGCCAAGACACAGTGAGGTCCCACCATCCCCCCCATATCAATCTCCATCTCCGACCTCCCAAAATGTAATTGTGTTCGTAACTCGTAAATTACAGCAGACAACAATAAATTACAGCAGACATTTCGACTAAAATAGAAAGAACGCACCAGTGGCGAAGAGTCCATACAACCCGATTCCCGTCGGCTTCCCTTACGAAAAATCGAATCTATGGGCCAACGATATTTTTATCTGTTAAATTCACTTAGTGTCACACTTACATAGTTCAAATAGTTTGAATTATAGACTTAACGCCTACAAAATTTGATGAGCAACGCAAATAATGCAGGTGGCAAGCCGGTAAAATACCGAGTTACTTCTTCATACTACAAATTCTCATACTTAGCATCTGTCCTTTTCATTTATGTGTATAGATCGTCATGTTCCGTCTCGTTTTAGCACGTGCAAATTTACTAAGAAATAACTCGATGCCTATCGGCTTGTTATAGAGATAGGTTAATTAGCAACGCACAGGTGCAAGCGAGAAAGAAGGAAAATTGTAATGATTCCGAATTAAGAATGAATGTAGCACGCTATTAAATCATGACAGGAGCGTACATTTTTATTTCCCTTGCTTTTTAGTTTTTATTTAATGGCGGATAATGCTAATTGTAAACAACTTGTTGCTTTCGTTTTGTCGAATTTTATTTGTTTTGGTGTTGAATTGTGGTGAATTGGATTAATTTTTGTATTGTGTGTTGTGCTGAAGTCATCTTAATGTCGGTGGTCGGTTTAAAATGTCATTAATAGATACTGATATATTGTTGTCGCACAGATTTTTTGCTATCGAACAAGACTTCGTTCTCTAAGTTTTGAAAACAAAAAACATGTAGTAAAATAGGCCGCGCCAATCAAAATATATTTTTTTCGACTTTAACATATGACCGTGGGATAGCCACGCATCGGCATGAATGGGCCGGTTCGATCGTAGTGGTACCACGACCTCACAGAAAACCGGCGTGAAGCAGCACTGTACTGTGTTTCGCTGCGTGAGTGGGGGTACCGGAGGTCCAAGTCGGGGGAAAGTGGGGTTTAAAGGTTGGCAGCGCACTTGTGACTCCAATGATGTCACGGGTATCCATAGGCATGCTGAGCATTTTGGTAAGTTAATTTCATATTCCGGCTTCCCTTTGGAAAATATTCACCCTTCGCCACTGGAACGCACCTTAGTTACACAACTTAAAGTACTACTACCAAAATAAAGTAAGCGGCACTCGAGTAAAACCGACAACCCTGAATTTAGTTCCTACGATTGTACTCCGATGGCACCTTCGAATCCGTGTGAAGTGTGCGTCTGTGTGCGTGCGTAATCGAGCGTTTGTTCGTAGTGTCCATACTGCTTGCGTACATATCTACTGTGGTATGGCTTTCTAGGAAAAGGCACAGTCCACAGTCTGTTTAGGGTGCATGTCTATGGTTTAGTGCGACACAACTGCATGGAACTCGAAAACGCGCTTTAAACGAATCGTGCGATTTTCGGAAAAAAACGTCACAATGTTAAAGAGATCCAGCCGACCATTTTTTTCCCCAGGGTTAACCATCATGGCCGTCACCTTGCTACGTGTAGGGAACAAGGTGGTGTGTGGGACTGTAATCCTAACCAAAACCCCTGGGATGTCATCTCCGCGCAATCGCGGTCGGAAACCCCACAGCCGGGACTAGACCGTACCGCTAATCGCGCTCGCCGCTTCACCCCTATCTGGCGCAGTACAGCCCTGGTAGCGGATACCCAAGTACCGTGCGCCGGCTGGCCACCTCCAAGGAGAGGAAGGGAAAGGAAATTGCCGTCATATCCGACCCCTCCTCGCTTTTCGGAGCGCGTCGGTGGAAGGTTCTTCCTGCCATCACTTCCAGAAGGTGGCGAAGGCCTTCCAGGCCCCTTCCCCTGCCAGTATAGCTTCCACTATACTGCCAACGGTGATGTCCTGGCCGACCTTCGCCACCAGTGTCTGGCGCTTACTGCTCCCACAACAGACAATCCGCGAGCGTATGATCCGCTGCGTCATCAGCAGATTGGCTCCTACCTAATGCAACGTAATAAAGGTGTTTTCCTTCTCTGGGTGCTGATGATCATGCCAGCAGCTTTACCTTAGTCGCCTTTTACGACACCTCGGTAAGAGTGAGGGTGGCCTATTCTACTCTGCCGGGGACCACACGGCTTCAATAAAGGTGTTATCAAGCTGCATTACGATTGATTCTAAAGTCATCTGTAAACTTGTAATTATTTTGTCTGTATTTAATTCTTACCAGAATGAGACAAACGCCAATGATGAGCAGACCAGAGCAGGCGGCTAGCCACCGGCCCATCTTGTGGCCCAGCGGCCCGAACAGGTTGGTGCCTAAAAACAAAATGAATAAATAAATAAATACTTCACAATATCACATACATTGATCTGACTCCGAGATGGGTACCGTTTACGATATTTATTATTATAGACATCACAACACAGAACATATAGCAATTATAAACAGAACACAATTTGGCACAAACAGAAAACAAAACATAAAACAATTAAAAATACATAAAAATAAAACGAAAGGAAAAAAAAAACAAAACTATATTCAATCATGTCCAGACAGTGCCAAATGAATATTATGATGTGTTATGACGTCTAGTATAAATGGCCCTCACTCAGCTTATGTCACAGCTCAGACAAAGGCCATGGACGCTGGTTTTCAGTGAGACCAGCTGAATGAGTTTATATAATTTTTTTTTATTTTATTTCTTAGAAAACCAACAGCGTTATTCCATTAATACATTACAAAGGGTACAAATTAATATTATGGCCAATAACAGGTTTTCCTCATATAAAAAAAAAATGAATTGTGCTGGCAACAATTCACAAAACAGAATCACAAAATCTATATTTAAGTTGTGAGCGTGCATAACTACTCGTCACTGTCTCGACCAACGTGTACACACGGCGTCACGCCAATGTACCCTTATTGGACTTTGGACCGACCTTATTTCTGATTTCATCATCATCATCAGCCCATTTTAGTCCCCACTGCTAGGGCACAGGCCTCCCTCAATCACATGAGGGGTAATTGCCATACTCACCACGCTTGGCAGACGGGTTGGCGAGGGTTTTGATATAAATGCAGAGTTTTCCTTCTCTGGGTGCTGATGATCATGCCAGCAGCTTTACCTTAGTCGCCTTTTACGACACCTCGGTAAGAGTGAGGGTGGCCTATTCTACTCTGCCGGGGACCACACGCCGACCGACCGACCACCGACCGACCGACCTTATATCTGATTTAATACTTTTCTATTGTAAATACATACTTATAATACATAGAGAACACCCAGACACTGCACCAGAGGCAGTGTTCACTACCACTGATCCAAACAGATGACAATGTTATAAAAGTGTAGTGAAAAATTCTAAGTGACTTGGCTGGCCAAAAAGCCGTGAAACAGACATCCATTATTGTATGAGTTTTGGAGTGGAAACCGCAACTTGGTAAACGTAGAGTAGGCTTACCAAGCTTCGGTATTCGGCTACAACGCCCCCTGTCAATGTTACTGAAGTGTCTTCTGATCTTGGTCGGTCTGTAGTCCCCAAGATTTTGGCGATGTCGTTGACGCATCGTGAGACTGGACGACCTGTATTTCGCCTGCTCGTTCAAGGACACCATTTGGTCAAGAATATACTCCATCTGCCGTCAAGGCACCTGACTAAGTATCCTGCCCAATTCCACTTTGGTTCCATCACTCTTGGGAGCTGTTAAACTGACTCACTGATCAAATAGCAGAAGCTGGCAGGCAGGAAGGCGACGCCCTGCCGCCACCGCCTGGCCTCCATGGTGTCAGCCATCCATATGGGAGCTGATTATCAGCATCGTCAACAACCCGGTAGTATAGGCCTCCTGCTGAGTATAGGCCTCCATCCCTTTACGTCAACGTCTGAGCAGATCGGATCCCCACGATTTTGGTGATGTCATCGACGCATCGTGACACTGGACAACCTGGATTTTGTTTGCTGGTTTTGGACACCATTCGGTCAAGACTTTACTTCAGACGTGTGTAACTCTTTACTGAAATGACTCAGTGATCCGACTCAGCCAAATGATACACTGTTCCGAACCTCTAATGTTCGCTCCTAATGTATCATTCGACTCAAATGTATCTCGAATACGAGAGAACCGAATGATCCGAATGAGACAAATGATTCGAATTCAAAGCGAAAGAGTAAGCTGTGGGCTGTTCAGGGTGAATAGGTAGGTTTTTCATCAGTCTTTCCATGTATTACGCGGGGAAAAGAGATAGATATATTACATGGCAGAACGAGGGTATCGATTATTCATTCGTAAGAAAATAAATTAATCACGGATCTATCTGAGAGTTGATGTTCCAAATGATTCAAATGAAGAGTTTCACTGTTCCGCATCTTTGCACTGATCTTTTGAAAGATAGTTTTTTGCCAGATCTACATTAGTTCTTCTGCCATCACCGCGCCTAGTTAAGTGTCCTGCCCAATTCTACTTTAGCTCCACCACTCTTGGGAGCTGTTAAACTGACACACCGATCAAATAGCAGAAGCTGGCAGGCAGGAAGGCGACGCCCTGCTGCCACCGCCTCGCCTCCATAGTGTCAGCCATCCAGATCATCATCATCAGCCTATTTAAGTCCCCACTGCTGGGCACGGGCCTCTCTCAATCACATGAGGGGTAATTGCCATACTCACCACGCTTGGCAGACGGGTTGGCGAGGGTTTTGATATAAATGCAGAGTTTTCCTTCTCTAGGTGCTGATGATCATGCCAGCAGCTTTACCTTAGTCGCCTTTTACGACACCTCGGTAAGAGTGAGGGTGGCCTATTCTACTCTGCCGGGAACCACACGGCCACCAGATGGGAGCTGATTATCAGCATCATCATCAGCCCGGCATTACCCACTGCTGAGTATAAGCCTACTTTCATTTACACCAATATATCCGGTCCTGAGTTGCTCGGATCCATGTTGTCCCCACAATTTTGGTGATGTCGTGACACTAGACAACCTGGGTTTCGTCTGCTGGTTCTAGGACACCATTTGATCAAGAATTTACTCAATCTGCCATCAACGCACCTGACTCAGTGTCCTGCCCAATTCCACTTCAGTTCCATTAATCTTGGGAGCGGTTAAACTGACTCACCGATCAAATAGCAGATGCTGGCTGGCAGGAAGGCGACGCCCTGCTGCCACCGCCTAGCCTCCATGGTGTCAGCCATCCAGATGGGCAGGCTGGGTTCCAGCATGGCGATGCCGACGTTGGCGAAGGTTATGGCTCCTGAGGGTTCAAGGAAAAAGGAGTTAATTTTTGTAATATCTAGAGATGAAGACAAGATGGAGTACTATAGGAGTGAGGTCCATATACAATGTGATTGGTTATTTTTAAACGTGATCTGTCAAAATGTCAATTTCACAAACTAAACAACCAATGCGGTTGATGCTGGACCTCAGTACAACCAGTACGGTATCTAGCGGATTTTTCACACGCGAAAACCCTCATTGGTCTCCAATGTCTTTGGACGAAGGCGAGAATGTCCCGTAAAACTGACAATGATGACGAAACTCACCGGCAGCGACCAAGATGTAAGGGTCAGTGACGAGAGCCTTCAGGGACGGCGGATCAGACTCCTGGCGCACCACTCCGGGCTGCAAGATCATCAGCTGCAGCACTGGAAATATGGAATTAGATTGGTGTTCATCATTCTGTAGATACCAAAGCGTCGCTTAACTTGATATTAGTTATACGCTGTTATTTTTATATTATTTACATCCCGAAAAACTCATAAAAGGTACCGTGTATAGACTATTTAGCATGATCAAGAAAATAAGTAACGAGGTTATTAGTCAGAGAACTAAAGTCATGGACATTGCAGGCAGGATCAGCACGCTGAAGTGGAGATGGGCCAGTCATGTTTCTAGCACTGATAAAAGATGGAGTCGACACGTACTGGAGTGGAGCGGTTGACACGTGGGGAAACGCAGTGTTGGACGCCCTGCGGCGCGATGGACTGACGATTTGAGAAAGATGGCTGGTGTCAGATGCGGACCGCTCAGGACCGGGCTGGTTGGTGCTCTTTGGGGGATGCCTACGTTCAGCAGTGGACTGCGATAGGCTGATTGATTGATTGATTGATTGAAGAAAATAAGCGAAAAAACAAATCATCCATACATTATTGCCGGATGGATATTCTATTTTTATTTTTTTGAAATTTGTTGATCTAAGATACTAAATATACTTCATTCACAATACCTATTAGAGGTTTTCGGGTTGTAAACGATAAAAAAATAACGGCGAAAAAAAAATTACATTAATCACGTGACACCCTGTAATGGGACTGCAATAAAGAGAGAATAATACGTTTATTTATACCAATATATATCTATAGGTCATAAAATTTGTAACAAGTATTTCTTGATTATAATTTTATGATCTATAGTTCTTTATAGTCTTTATAATATCGATTATAATCGATAAATCTGAAATTATAAGTATCGGCCTAGTTCCAGTTTGAATTTAATTGATTTAATCGATAGTATCGTCAATTCAAACATTTATAATCGATTATTGAAGTATTGAAAGGGTATAAATACACTACCGCGCGCATTGAACGCTACGAATTAAGCGCTCGTAGAACTGCGTACCTAAATTACGCGCTGTTAGGGCACTTTGTTTAAAATATATAGGTAGGCAAAGTGAAAGCAAACAGTCGGCAGTCAGCCGCTCACTGTTGCAGTCGGCCGCCAGTGTTGCTAGATCTATTTTGTAACATTGCCCCAAATTTTTGCCAAAATTATATCTAAGGTTGGGCAACTTCTTCCCCTTACGTATTAAATTAGGAACTAGAAATACAATAGAAATAGAAAATATTTATATTTACATAATAATACAGCACAGTATTAACCCACTTAGGTTATAATTTATATTACATAGGACATAGGTCTCCCCTAATGCACGCCACTGCTCCCGATTTTCGGCCACTCTCATCCAGCCTTCAAATGTCATCATCCCATCTTGTCGCAGGGCGTCCTACACTACGCTTACCGAGTCGCGGTCTCCACTCAAGGACTTTACGGCTCCAACGGCTGTCAGTTCTGCGGCTAATATGACCAGCCCACTGCCACTTCAGTTTGCTAATTCGGTGGGCTATGTCGGTGACTCTGGTTCTCTGTCGGATTACATCATTTCTGATGCGGTCCTTCAGAGATACTCCGAGCATAGCATATATTGTCTTAAACTTTGTTTAAATTGTTGATTTTTTTTTTATAAAAAGGCCAATCAGGATGACCTCACTCCGCCTGATGGTAAGCGGCCGTGAAATTCAAATATGAGGCTGACAGGCACAGAAGAACTAACAAAGTAACCATTGTGTCTGCCATCCTCACCCTAATGGCCTGCTGAGATGCCGCTTCACGCCCCGCCTAAAATACCCCGGATTGTATGAAGGAGGAAACACATGAGCTGGGAGGGCATTCCATGCCTTGATGGCTCGGGGCAGGGTCGAGGAGCAAAACCTCTTGGTGCGCGCCGCCATTGTCTGGATGGTATGCGGATGGCAACGCTGTCCAGCACGTGTTGTTCGGAAGTGGAAAGGACAGGATGGGATAAGTTGAAATAACTCAACAGAGCATTCCCCATTATAGAGGCGGTAGAGAACACTTAGACTGGCAATGTCTCTACGTAGCTGAGGAGGTGGATTTATTATTGATCAATTTATTTATTAGCTTATTAACAGAGAATGATTATAAAGTGACGATGCAATTACACTCTTTATTATGGACAAACCACTAACACACTTAATTAAATAATAAATAAAACTAAACATGTGTTTTTAAACACGTTTATTTAAAAAAATTAACGGCCGCACGCTCAATAGGGAATTCTCCTATTTTTTCAAATATTTTTCATAATGCTCATATATATCAGATAATCAAGCATTATTTTTATTTCTGCAAAATATGCCTGCTAAATGTTATAAAAAAATTATCAAAAATTTGACGTAAAATATACGCGCTAAAACACCGACCGCCATAATGGTGACGGCGCATGACGTCACTATAACTAAATCAAAAGGCATTGAACTAAAATTGAGAAATGTCAAAATTTCGATGAACGTTGTAGGTAAGTAAACAAAGATGTCAAAAAGATGTTTTAGTATAATGACGTCACATCATGGCGGTCGGTGTTTGAAATCACGTGACATACAGATACTAAAACCTCAATTTTGATTTTGAAAAATAAAATTTATCTTAGGATTTCATGGGAAAATAACGTTATATTTGCATTTCCCGTGATGAAAACTATACAAGTAATATAATTTCATAATTTATTGTTGATAGATGAAAATGGCCTATTAAATAAAAGTTTAAAAGTCAAGTTCAGTTAATTTAATGTTTTCTTAAACAGAAGCATCTAAAATGCCTAAAACCATGATGAATGAATGTTGATGGCGACTGAAGCACGCATTCGATCTGCTAAAGGCCTTATACTAAAATTGCTTGCTTTCGCGCGCGAAAACGGTGAGGTAGTTTTTTTTATGTCGATGTAAAATTATGATCCCACATGACAATGGCGAATTAATTTTCAACATTCATTCGAACATGATTTCAACCAAAATTCCTCTTGATATTTTTTTCCCCAAGGATTTCATTTTCTCCAAAATTTCCCCAACAACATTATTTTTCCCCAGAATTGCGAAAAAACCCCCAATCTACCAACCATGTCGGCCACGCTCTAAAAGTGGACCACTTACATCCATCTCCGAGGGCCAAGGCAGACAGCATGAGGAACGGGGCGGTCTTGCCGACGAACTCATACATCAGGCCACCGAAGGGCGGGCCTATGAGCACGCCCAGCGCTAGCCCTCCCAGAGCTATGCCCATCGCGTTGCCTCGCTCCTGGGGGGTAAGAGAGGTAGATATAAGTATGGGCCAGGAGTTCCTAGGTCATCAAGATTGCCATTAGCACCCCATATTCACAGAACTATGGTTTTCACAGGTAGCTTCCGCCATCAAGCAACTAAATGCTGGAACAACTTGCCTCCTCCCATAAGGGAAGCTCGTCCATAGGTTTTGACAAGTTAAAAAAAAACTAAGTATAAAGTAAGAAACAGAAAAATATTTGTTTCATTCATACAGAACACAAATGATGATTCAAAATGTCAATAAAATTTATATAGAAAAGACACCCGCCAAAAATGGTTTTACAAGAGTCTGTTAGCGGGGCGGCAATGGGCATACGACAAAAAAAAAGCACTCGTGGGGTGCGAGAAGTGAATAGATGCGCCTTCATTTCTGATCCCATTTTTTATCCGCACAGGTTGTAAATAACCCGATAAGACGAAACATCTACGCGATCTAATCGACACCCAGTGCCATCTACTGGTAAACTTTGGAAGAAAGTACCTTATCGTCCGGATACCGCTCGGCCAGCATGCCCATCCCGGACACAGAGGAACAGGAGGAGCCGATGCCTTGCAGCGCGCGCGCAACGAATAAGACGCCGTACGAGCGCCCGAACGCGAATACTGTGGAGAGATGGTCACACAATATAAGTAACTTGTCTTAGCGTATAGTTAAGGTTTAAGGTTTAAGATCTTTATTCTCATTAGGGGCCGTCCATTAATCACGTGATCTTTTTTAGCATTTTTTTAAGCGGGAAACGTGCGGGTTTCCTCGCGATGTTTTCCCTCACTGCCAAGCTAGTGGTAGCAACACTTACTCAAATAGATTTGAAAAATCTAGATGTATGCTCGGGGGGCGATTTAATCAATAGCATCGTCAATTTAAATCGATTACATCGACGAAAATTTAAATCGATAGTATAATCGATTATTAGATTTTTAAGGGTGAAAATAATCGATTAATAAATAAACAAATAAATATTTCACCACATCACATACATTGATCCGACTCCGAGTTAGGTAGCTCAGGCACCTGTGTTACGGATATCAGAATCAACAGTGGGATTACAAATATATACATATAATACTTTTCTTTTGTAAATACATACTTATAATACATAGCAAACACCCAGACCAATACAAATAATTTATGTTCATGCACACAAATGTTTGTACTGTGCGGGGATCGAACCCGCAACCCTTGTATCAGAGGCAGGGTTCACTACCACTGTTCCAATCAGGTCGTCAATTAATCGATGAATACTTGTAGTGTACAGACGACGTCCAGTCTAGTTACCCTTCCGAAGTGCAAGATCAGTAGGTAGGTACGTGTTTGTGTCTCAGGCATAAGGAGTAATTTCCACTTTGTGGTAAAGTTGGCAAGTACAACACAGGCCTCCATTGTGTGTACCTCCGATAAATGGCTTAAACCAAAACAAAGAATTAGATAAGACCAAAACTTACTTAGGGTCGACAAAAACATCAGTATAAAGCCGGTGAACATGGGGATGCTATAGCCGATTCTGAAACAAAATAGGTATTATCGAGATATCCTCAAATTGCAAATTATTTTGGTATGTATTAAGTTTGTATGGGAAATGCGTTGTTCGCCGGCCCCTTAAGAGTCCGAGCCACCATAAAAGTCCTTAGACAAGCTTCAGTCGAAATCAACATTCTTTGAGCTATAAGTCGATACTCGATAGATCGATAACCTAAAATTTAAGTTTCGATTTTGACTTCGAGACTTCTTTTGTGGCGCGAACTCTATGACGAAGTATCTTCTACTTAGTTTGTGTCTATGACTCACTTTCAGTCCGCCATTTTTGTTTTTTCTTAAAAAATATTATAGACTTTTGTAAAAAGGTTTTAATCCTGAGCCACTGTTAAAACTTTTCTTCAAAGGACTGCAAACATTTTTTGAGGTGTCAGTCATGGCCGCTTCTAAAGAAAAATCATGGCGCATAAATAGGTGAGGCAGGCTTCATAGAAAAAATGCCAATCCTCTTTAATCCATCCAAAATCTAGCAATTTTTTTTTTGGCCGATGCAATTTTTTTTCTTTGTAGCGGAATACGTGTCGCCTCAGCACCAGGAATGTCGAATTCGCGTTACAAGATAACAAATACCTATGGTTATATATGGCAAATTGTAATGTGAATATTTTAAAATAAACACCAAAGGACATCCTCTTTTTTGATCCAATTGCGAGCTAGAAATTTTTTTGCTGTATTATGTAGAACTTGTCCCTCTGAGTAGTTATTAATATCCTTGGTATTATTTGACCAAAAAAATCCACATCTTCATATATTTTCAGTGAATTACTTAACTAAAAAAAAATTATTTGTTTTTGGCATCCCAAATCTTGTCATTTAAACTCCAGGAGGACAAATCCTAACCCTTTACAGCAATTTTTTTTGGCCGGCACTTTCATGTTTGGACCAAAAATATAGCAAGTCCTTTCTCCTGAAAATTATACGAACAAGAAAATAAGGCTTCCCGGCGACCCGACTTGATAGAGTTTTTAATCTGATCCTCTAAAATTACCGATAATTTTTACATCAGCACCAGGGTTTCCAATATCTAATATTTTTAAATTTTATGTTTATTTGAAATGAAATGAAATTCGTGTTCGCGCGGAAGCATTTACATACTTCCACTAGATTTATGATTGCCTGGTACTTTAAAATAACCAAAAACTAATTCAGTGATGTTTGATTTCTTTTTGAGCATGAAAATAAAGGAGGGGTAAATAAATAAAACTAAATAGGTGCCATTCACCAACGGCGTGGTAGACGCCACTTTGAAAGGGACAAATGGGAATGGAGCACGCGCCACGAAAGAACCCCTCCGCGGCAAAACATGGAACTAAAGTTTAAGATTCCTTGTGTCTATGTAAACAAAGCTAAAATTTGAATATTGACGTGCGTGACAGAAGTGACATCACGGGACTTCTTTAGAGCGCGAACTCTAAAGGGAGCTTACTTGTGCGTGATTCGCCAGCAGCTACATCAAGGTCATGCTGGCTCCTGGAGGCCCGTCTCTTTCTCCGCCGTGATGAGTGGGTGCGATAGCAAGCCTAGCACGTCATGTATACCCAATGGCGTCTTCTAGCACAGATGATAGTGGACTCGGGGCGGATACAGGAGGTGGATGTCACTTCCAGATCGATGGGGACTGATCTGTGTTTCCGTTACATCTGCCCCTTCATACTTTGTATCGAAAATCATTGAATAATCGTTTTTGTATATTTTAGGCACGATTTGACCAATCTTTATACATGGATAAATCTATGGTATAACGTCAGATTTGTATCGGAATAAGACTGGTCAAATCGGCCCTTAAAGTACCAGGAAAGCAGAAATCAAGTAGAAGTATGTTTAGAGAGGTAAGGCGATACCTTGTAGATAATTTCGAATAAATTATTACATTCATGTTCTCGCGAGAACAGCTACACTTCCCACCTGATTTATGCATGCCTGGTACTGTGAAATAATCAAAAACCAATTAAATGATGTTTGATTTCAATTTTCACTGACTAATGAAACTCTACAAAGGGGGTAAATAAAACTAAACAGGTGTTAGATGCGACTTTAAAAGTGGCAAACGGGAATCAAGCTAGCTTACTTGTGCGTGAGGGGGCCTACGAAGGGGTTCGCCAGCAGCTGCACCAAGGCCTTGCTGGCGAACATGACGCCCACGGCGACTGTCTCGTGGATTAGCTCCTGGTGGCGCGTCTCTTTCTCCGCTGTGATGTTGACTGTGGACAAATTATGTCACTATGTCAAAATAAATAAATAGATTGATTAAATATTTAAAATTTATAAATAAAATCCACCCTGCGCTGGATCCTCCTGGACTAAGCCAGGTCATGACCTCCCTGGATCCGCCCATGCATCATCTGGACACTTAGAGACAATCGACATGGTGCTCCATTTTTATGAATGCCATCAAAAGGGAAAAATCGAATACCTAGATCACGTAAGTAGGTACTTAGGCATGAGAGGTGGAGGAGGAGGAAAATAGAGGGGAGGCTACGCGTTGGAAGAAGGAAAAAGTCGCGGCTGCGTAATATAAGGGAGTGGACTGGCATCGTATCTGTGGAACAATTGTATCGACTCGCATTGAACAGAGAGGATTTTGGAAAGCTGACGGCCAACCTTCAGAACTGAAGAGGAACTGAGGAAGAAAAATAAGAACAAGTTAAAATTCTATGTCAGCGGAAAATAACAAGATCCGTAAGTTTATTATTTTACTAAGAAGTTTATAAACTTTCGTAGGATTGTAAACGGGAGATAAATTGTATTTTTTTACGTCCACATTTTCGTACATTGATACACTTACTGAACTCACTCGTAAAGTAATAGTAAGCAATATCCAAACGCTACGCGCGATCTGATTGGCATTGCCTCTATGAACATTGACCAATCAGAGAGAAATGTGTTATTTTACGTATTTCAAAGATTCGTATATTTAAAAGAATTTCTGTCATTGGTCGAACCATATTAAATTTTACGAATAGATATTTATAAATTTACCGTGTGACGTCGGAAATCAATAAATTTACGAAAGTGTGAAAATTATACATTTTATCTCCCGCTTAGAATCCTACGAAAGTTTATAAACTTTCTAGTAAATTGATAAACTTACGGATCTTGTTATTTTCCGGTGACATATATACATGATTTAGTCTTTTCAAAGATGGGAAACAATTTAGTAATTAGTCAAACAAAACATCAATATCATTAAAACAAAGTTAATTAATGTGCAACGTATTGTTTGCCTGTGAGAGAGCCACGATTCAGCGTGAATGGACCGATCGTCGACCGGAGTGGTTTGTACAACGGTCTCACAGATAACCGGCATGAAACAGCGCTAGCTCTATGTTTCGTCGAGTGAGTGAGGTTACCGGAGGCCCAATCCGGGGGAAGGGTGGTTTAAAGGTTGGCACTAATGACTACACTGGTGTAGGGGGTGTAGCACTTACCATCCGGGAATTTGTTTGCTCGTCTTCCAAATATCACATAAAAAAATCTATACTAGGTGTCTATCTATCTATACTATTTATAAAGTGGCCTACAAACAGCGGCAACCACAGAGCACAACGCTTATAGGTAGGTAATACGAAACGCTTGCGCCATGTAATCGACACTTAGCACCATCTATTAGTGTAAAATGGAACTAATTTACCGAAAGTAAGGTTTAAGGTGACGGGTAGGGCACACTAGCGACGCCAATCGATTTGTGCATGGTTATTTAATAAAAAGTATAAGTGTTTGCTGAGAGATTGTAACCCCGAAATTGTTTAAAATAGATCCGAAAAATTGATTCACAAAGTATCTCATATATATATATATATATATATACATATATATATATATATATATCGTATATATTTATCAATGGCACTATTAACCCTTAAGGGCACACTAGCGACGCCAATCGATTTTAATTTTTAGCTACTTAACCGGATCTATTTTAAACAATATCGGGGTTACAACCTCTCGGCAAACACCTATACCATTTATTCAATACTTATACTTAACTTTTGGGTCTGCTTTTGTACTCATTACCGCCAAAAGCGGCCACTTTTGGCGGCAATCAATTTTTCGCGTACAAAAACGGACCCAACATTTGTAAATGGTTATTTAAATAGTATAAGTGTTTGCTGAGAGATTGTAACCCCGAAATAGATCCGGTTAAGTAGCTAAAAATTAAAATCGATTGGTGTCGCTAGTGTCGCCTTAAGCAAATCTAGTCCTTTAATCCTAATTCTCGTCTCAGCGTGTAATTCCCGGTGGCGACCAAAGCTGTTGCTTTGGAACCCGGGGTATTCTTGCTATTGTTGTCATCATCATCATTTCAGCCAATAGACATAGGCTGCTGGACATAGGTCTCCCCCAATGATCTCCACACAGATCGGTCCTGTGCCGCCCGCATCCAAGGATTTCCCGCGACCTTCACCAGATCGTCGGTCCACCTTGTGGGGGGCGCCACGGCTGCGACTTCCTGTACGTGGCCTCCACTCGAGGACCTTTCCGCCCCAACGACCGTCTGTTCTCCTCGCTATGTGCCCTGCCCATTGCCACTTGAGGCATAAAATCCTGTGACCTTAGTTCTGCGGATCTCATCGTTTTTGATACGATCACGCAAGGAGATTCCGAGCATTGCCCTCTCCATTGCTCTCTGAGTGACTTTGAGCCTCCTTAATCGGCACATTGTAAGCAGTTATTTAATGAACCGAATAGTAAAAAATCATACGTAGATTTCCATTTATTTGCGGGCCCTCGCAATGTGAAACGAGTTATTTTAAACAAATCAAACATCCTAGAGAACCATTTTGGTAACTATACCCGAAACTGGAATTCAAGACCAAAAAAGCTACTACAATGTTGCTACTGCAATAAAATGATTGTACAATAGTATGTACCTATTTTCTAAAAACATACGCTAACAAAATTTATTTATTGGTAATTTTAATTCTATTATGTAAAAAAGTAATTAAATTGACTTATTTTTACATAAATACAAGACGCTTTAATAAAAACTTAATCATCCATAATGTTTGGTAGAAAAGCTGGTATTGAGCTTGTGTCACTTCAGGAGTTAATAACATTTGGTACAACATTTGAACTTACATGTTGTTGTTTCGTGCAGTGAGGTGACATTTATACGCAAAGTGATATTTATATAAGAATCTTTGAATTACATCGTTTTCAACATTTGTTTAGAGTTCGCTAAGAGTAGTCTCGACAGAATCCGTAGGTTGATAAAACGCTAAACGCCCCCGTTTTATTGAGTGACTGAAACTGACTGACTTCGACTACCCACTTTGTTAAAGTATCACTTAACAATTTTCCTTACGAGTCATTTCGCTTAATAATGCCTCAAATCGAAAACATGTGCAAAACATGACGAATTAATTACTGGAGTGGTGGAAAATGTTATTCTACATAAATTAAAACTGACCGACTCAGGTTCCGTAGTCAGAGATTCTGAAATTAGTTGTGGTGAAGATGAAGATAAATAAAAACAATTAATAAAAAAATGGTTTTATTAACTTATATGCCACACTTTCGTGGGTATGGGTGGGTTCATGGGTATTTCAATTTGCTTAAGTTATTTACAAAAAATAATTATCAATTTTAGTTGAGTTTAAAATAAAGTTTGTAATTTAGTATTTTTTTGGGAAAATCCTTATCATGAATTGTGCCAGCCTATACTTACAAAAGAAGCATATAACAAAAAGGTTGGCAAAACCTGAAAACTTGATTTCAGGTTTTGCAAAATAAATAAAATAAATAAAAATCTACAAAAAGCCATTTGGCTATTTTAAAGAAAAATATAAGGGCAAATCATTGGCTCTACTAACGCCGCAGTTTATATTTATTTATTTTGATGAATTTAAGATAGGTATTATAGAAAAAAATCCTAGTTTAAGTTACTAAAAAGATATTAAATATTTTTTTTAGATTTGTCGTAGCAAAAATGACGAAAAATACGAATTATAACCTAATGCACTGTCTTCTTTTGCTAAATGCCTTTAATTCCAAACAACAAAATAAATTACTCGCATCGCTAGTGAGCCCAATACATCACACAGCTTAATGTCAAATTACCACGTCCTCACAGAAAACCGGCGTGAAGCAGTGCATGCGCTGTGTTTCGCTGCGTGAGTGAGGGTACCGGAGGCCCAATCCAGGGGAAGGGGGGTTAAAAGGTAAGCAGCGCACTTGTGACACCACTGGTGTTGCAGGCGTCCATGGGCGGCGGTAATCGCTTACCATCAGGTGATCCGTCTGCTCGTCTGCCACCTATATCATAAAAAAAAAAATATTTTTAAGGAAGTGATATTTTGTATTTTGTTTTGTGTGTAAGCTGCCTGGTTTTTATAAATAAAAACTCTTTATTAATTTAAGATTTTACTATTTATTTTTTTCTTGGTTCACTATAAGACGAATTCTGGTCGAAAATTCGATTAGAAATTATTTATTTATGTGAAATTTGGCTGACGAGCAGACGAATCACCTGATGGTAAGCGATTGGATGGTAATATGGAATTGCTGCCGCCCATGCAACATCAGTGGACGTAACCCAATAGAAGGAGACACAAATGTTTGCTATCAACCTTTCCCCCGAATTAGGCCTTCGCAAACGAAGCCCAAGCCCAGTTTCACGCTGGTTCTTATGAGACCGTGGTATCACTTTCGTCGAGACGACCCATTCATAACGAAGCGTCGCTCTCCCGTAATCAAAATTCAATGCGATTAGTACGTTTATTTTGGAAAGTACCAGGGGAGCAGATATGAAGTGGAAGTTCGTTCTTTTTTCAGGGTGACTCTTCTTAGCACTGTGATGTTCTCAGGCATCATCGGCAAATCGAAAAAGGACAATACTTGCGCGATGAAATCGACACCCACCGCCAACTATTGGTACAATAACGGAATTATTACTGTGCGTAAAAAGGCGCGGGGTCGTTGATTTCGTATAACACACAATACCTACTTGGGCGAAGTAATCTACACCTAACGCCATCTATTATTGCAATATGGAACTAACTCTTACCGTGCGTTATGTTCTCAGGCGGCTGGTAGGTGGCGTTCCTCTCGCAGGGGCAGAAGGGCACGGCGGGCGGCGGGGGGGCGGTGATCTCGTCCAGTGACATTGAGAGGGGCGCGTCAGGGTGGCGGATGTCGTACAGGAATTCGGGGATGATGGGTACTGCGAACAAAGAAAATAAGATTAAATTTAATGTAGTCACGCACGTTCGGTCGGCTGCAAAGAAATGTACAACCCTCGCATGTCATGGGTGTTCTATGTACATGTCTATACTCGCACCCCACAAGTGCGAGTATAGACGCAAATAGTGTGCGAGCGAGAAGTGAATAGATGCGCCGCAATTTCTGATCCCATTCTTTATCCGCACGGGTTGTAAAGCCTCAGGACTACGTCACTTCCTGCATTATCTATCTTTTATTTTTTTTATTAATTTTTTTTTTAATGTAAACTAAAAAATACGGGTCATCTTTTTTTCTTTCTTTATTCGAAACGCATATAAAAATGGTAAAATATTTTTTGTCGTATTGTCCTTTGAATTGACCTTTTGTCACAATAGTTATCTCGTATTTTTACGTTTTGTAGGTATTGGGACTAGGTACTAAAATGTATGCATATTTTTGCAGCTGGCGGTACGTGCATGCGCAGTGGGCTTACATTGACTGCCTCGGTGGCGCAGTGGTTAGAGGGTCGCACTTTAAAGCGACGGCTGCGCAAGAGGTCCCGGGTTCGATCCCCGGGTCGGGCCAAAAATTTGTACCTATGTTTTCGGCAAGAAATTCTTAGTGGGAGCCAGGAGTCTGGAAGTTGGCTGTCTTGTACCCCCGTGCCTCGGAAAGCACGTTAAGCTGTTGGTCCTGCGCCCGATCCCTCTCCGGTCGTGTCACATTAGTGTCCCATCGGATTATGAGGGTAAGGGAATAGAGAGTGCACTTGTGTTTGCGCACATACTTGAGCACTATAATATATCCTGCGTACGTCGCTGATCGTTGAGATTGGCCGCCGTAGCCGTAATCGGTTGGAGGATATTACATTGCGAGGTGATTTCACTTAGTACTTTATTCCTTAGTATGGCAAAAATTGTTCAGCGGTTTTCGTTAGAGGGAGTTTGTAAATAGCAGATGTAGCTTTAAAAAGCAATCAAGCCGATGGTTCGGCGTTGTTACGGTAGATGTCACTATGCATTTTTAACCGACATCAAAAAAAAAAGGAAGAGGTTCTCAATTCGACATGTTTTTTTTATGTTTGTTCGCCGATTACTTTGAATCAAATCAAATTAATCAATCAAATAATTCTTTGTTTGCATAGACTTGTGCATAGCACTTACAAATCGTCATACATTTGAATGATTTAAGACTATTTATAAGTACCTACTTACGTAATAATTTACATGTAAATACATATATATGTTGATACATAAAATATACTAAAAAAAGTAAATAAACATAATGCGATTCTACCACCGGCTCGGAAAGTTGTTTCTGGTCGAGAAGATCCGGCAAGAAACTCGCCAGTTACTCTTTTTAATCGCCAACTTTTTATACAATGGTTTATTATCCTCATACCAAGTCATACAGTCTAATGCAACACAAAAAAGAATGAAGCAAATTAAAAGCTAAATATGAGGTAAACCGAAGCGGACCAGTCCCCAAAGGTGGCACCTGTTCACAAGTATGACGTATGTGTGAGTTCGCCATTTATGAACCGATTGAGATAATTCTTTTTCAGTGGAAAGAAGATGCTAAAAAATGAGACACTAAAAAGCTTGAAGAAAAAAAATTCTGCGAACAAAAACCGCCTTCTATATCCACGAACTAAAAAGTGTAAAATAATATTTTTATCACTTTATACACTTCAAATAACATTTACGTTGGGACGTCTATACACGTTGCCGTGTGGTCTCCGGCAGAGTAGAATAGGCCACCCTCACTCTCACCGAGGTGTCGTAGAAGGCGACTAAGGTAAAGCTGCTGGCATGATCATCAGCACCCAGGGAAGGAAAACTCTCCATTTATATCAAAACCCTTGCCAACCCGTCTGCCAAGCGTGGTGAGTATGGCAATTACCCCTCATGTGATTGAGAGAGTCCCGTGCCCCAGCAGTGGGGACTTAAATGGGCTGATGATGATGATGATGAATTAACATTTTTATAACAGTACACTCGAGAAAATGGTTTTACCGAAGTCGGCGCCTAATCCCTGTTGAATAATTGAATGCTGTATTAAATTACAAGATAGTATATAGATAGTTTCGGTTTCGGATGGCGCTAGTACTGGCTAGACGACTGAAACCTCTATCTCAGAATATATTTATCAATGGCACTATTAACCCTTAAGGTGACGGGTAGGGCACACTAGCGACGCCAATCGATTTTAATTTTTAGCTACTTAACCGGATCTATTTTAAACAATTTCGGGGATACAACCTCTCGGCAAACACCTATACCATTTATTCAATACTTATACTTAACTTTTGGGTCTGCTTTTGTACTCGAAATTTGAATTACCGCCAAAAGCGGCCACTTTTGGCGTGAATCAATTTTTCGCGTACAAAAACGGACCCAACACTTGTGCATGTTTATTTAATAAATAGTATAAGTGTTTGCTAAGAGGTTGTATCCCTGAAATTGTTTCAAATAGATCCGGTTTAGTAGCTAAAAATTAAAATCGATTGGCGTCGCTAGTGTGCCCTACCCGTCACCTTAAGAAGGGATAAAGATCCATTTCTTTCTTTCTAATCCTTTTTAAGTCAAACTAAAAAATTCAGGTCAACCACGTCGACAATGGCGGAGTCATTACACCCCCCTCCCCCCTACACCGGAAGCCGGGCAATTTCCCGCCGGCGAGATCAAAGTGGAATTCACTTAGCTGCTCTCATCAAAGGCGCCGCTAGGGAGGGGCTGATGTCGATGAAATATGTAAATAAATGAAGATTCTATAAAACCAAACTAGTAATTTTTTTGTTAATGTGAATCAATGATTTTTAATCTTCGCGCTAATCTCGGAAACGATTTATCGGATTTGATATGAAACTTTTTTGTTGTATAGCTGCTAAGCCTGGGCAATAGAACAGAATTGTATTGTGTACAACTTAACTTTGGAAACTGTGAAGGCTAATGTAATATCTATTATAACTTAGTTTAATAATGAAATATATAAAAAGCTGTATGTTTCCTTAAATAAAATAAATAAATAAATATTTAGGGTGGAATTTATTTTGAAAAAATCCATACGATACGAAAGAAGCAGTACTTTTATCGATAATTATGTTTTATTTCTATCGATAATTCTTCGTTCTATATACAACACTACCCTTGTTGAAATCACATCGCCCGCCGCGCCGCGTTATGATCCAATTTTCAGTGAGACTTCATAAAACAATTAGTCGCGCTGAAACTTACGCTTTTCAGCTGAAGAGAAATAAATTGTTATGAAATTAATTTACAGGAAGAATATTTAGCTGAAGTGGCAATGGTTTGGCCAAATCAGCCGTTGGTAACTGACAACTGTTGGTCCAGGGAGTTCTGGAGTGAAGACCGTTTCTCAGAAATAATATCTCATCATCATTTCATCCAATAGACGTCCACTGCTGGCCTCCCCCAATGTTCTCCACACAGATCGGTCCTGTGCCGCCCGCATCCAATGGATTCCCGCTATCTTCACCAGATCAGATGGCATGGAAATAATATATAACCTAAAGTAAATAATGAGTGATACCACGGCCTCACAGAAAACCGGCAAGCAACACTGTGCTCTGTTTCGTTGCGTGAGTGAGGGTGAGGCCCAGGGGAAAGGGAACCCCCCAAAGGTTGGCAGCGCACTTGTAACTATACTGGTGTCGCGAGTCTATTGGCGGCGGCAATCGCTTACAGCGAAAAATCGCGATCCGTCAGCTCGTCTGCCACCTATCACATAAATAAATATTTCACAACATCACATACATTGATCTGACTCCGAGATAGGTAGCTCAAGCACCTGTGTTACGGATATCAGAATCAACAGTGGGATTACAAATATATGCTTTTAATACTTTTGCAAATACATAAGAGTGTTTTAAGAGAATATTTGAATTGAAGGGGTGGAGAGTGGACAGATGACATAGACTACTTTGTGGTTACTGATTCTATCCCTATTACCACCTCTTCTACCAATCATTTTGTCTATGACTTCGTTATATTTTTTTTATGATATAGGTGGCAGACGAGCCGACGGATCACTTCATTTGGAACATCGACTCTCAGATAGGTGTCTGTGATTCATTCCGCTTATTCGGATCATTCGGCTAACTGGATCATTCAGCTCATTCGGATCACTCGGACTCGAGATCCATTTGAGTTGAATGATATCGAACATTAGAGATTCCTAACAGTGTATTATTTGGTTGAGTGGGTTCACTGCATGGTCAGGTTCGAGTTAAAAGAATGGGAGTATAAGCAAAGCACTGAATTTTGGAAATAACTACCTCGACTAGAACAGTCTAAGGCGTTGATGCAGGCGTTCGATCAGAGACGAGCTGTAGAAATAATAAAACTGAGTAGAGGACATGTTAGGGCACTCACTCGGACCCTCGCAGGGCACTGCAAATTAAACAAGCACCTGCACAACATGGGCCTTTCTGATTCCAAAATTGGGTAAGGTTCAAATACTTAGGTTCTGTCGCGAGGACGAGGAAACGATTATCCACGTCCTCGGCAAGTGCATAGCGCTGCACCGCTGCAGAAGCCGGCAACTGGGAGCACACATGATCTCAGCAGACGAGATCAAAAGCTCCCCCATCAGCTCCATTCTCTGGAGCTGGAGCTACATGAGGTGCTGTAATAGGTTCTGGGGCTACCACAATAGATCATCTACTGGTCGCAATGGCTATCAGACGCAAGGCTCAACCCCATTTCTTTCAAATAAAAAAAGGGTCACTGAGTGTTTTCAGTAAAGAGTTACACACGTCTACCCTGTGGGGTCGAGTCCCGCCTGAACACGAGATGATATTTTTAAGTGTATTATTTACTTGTAATGAATATATTTTTGTTTTTTTTTTCATTTTTAATTCATTTTCCTAATTCCGTACAAAGTAGCTTAAGGTGACGGGTAGGGCACACTAACGACGCCAATCGATTTACTAAATCGGATCTATTTTAAACAATTACAACCTCTCGGCAAACACTTATCATCATCATCATCATCATCACTAACCCACACTCGTCCACTGCTGGACATAGGTCTCCCATAATGCACGCCACTGCTCCCGATTTTCAGCCACTCTCATCAAGCCCACACCAGCCAGCCTTCGAATGTCATCATCCCATCTTGTCGCAGGGCGTCCTACACTACGCTTACCGAGTCGTGGTCTCCACTCAAGGACTTTACGGCTCCAACGGCTGTCAGTTCTGCGGCTAATATGACCAGCCCATTACCACTTCAGTTTGCTAATTCGGTGGGCAAACACTTGAAACTATTTATTAAATAACTACGCACAAATGTTGGGCCTAACGCGTACGCGAAAAATTGATTCACGTCAAAAGCGGTGACTTATGGCGTGAATTATTTTTCGCCTACAGAAACGGAACCAACATTTACATGGTTATTTAATAAAAAGTATAAGTGTTTGCCGAGAGCCGGTTAAGTAGCTAAAAATTAAAGCGATTGGCGTCGCTAGTATGCCCTACCCGTCACCTTAAGCACTTGTGTTACGGATAGCAGACAACAGAGGTATATGATGCAATTTGTATGGAAAGGCGAATTTTTTTTTAACATTGAACCCTATGTTCCTTAGAGGAATCATCACACGAATGTATTGCCAAGGCGTGTAAGGCAGGCACTACCAAATTAGCCACCCGGCAAGCCAATTTGAGAATCCAGTGATTCGAAAATGTAAAAACCGTAAAATCGAACAAATTGTCATTTTGCGGCCAGTTAGTATGATAGCCGTGTGGTCCCCGGCAGAGTAGAATAGGCCATACTCACTCTTACCGAGGTGTCGTAAAAGGCGACTAAGGTTAAGCTGCTGTCATGATCATTAGCACCCAGAGAAGGAAAACTCTGCATTTATATCAAAACCCTCGCCAACCCGTCTGCCAAGCGTGGTGAGTATGGCAATTACCCCTCATGTGATTGAGGGAGGCCCGTGCCCCAGCAGTGGGGACTTAAATGGGCTGATGATGATGATGATGATAGTATGAGTGTGTCAAGAACAGTTGCGAGAAAATAGTGAGTCGTAAAAGACTGCAAAGGAGGTTAGAAAGACTGATACGTCTGCCAGTAATAACTTACCCGTAAAAACTTTACTGCTTGTAAGAGCGCCAAAATATCAGAAACTCAAAAATAAAGTATACGGCAGAAATCTCGTAAAATAACTATTCCAATGTGTGAATTGTTGCATGGACGGAACCCTTACACCACTTTTTTCTTCAAACGAACACTAAAATTGATCCATCCACTCTTTCACTCATTCAGAAATCAATTTGTTCATTCACTCCCCGCGGAATGAGCTGTCAAACCCAGACTGAAATGTCAAGTGGGCGCCGCCATATTGGAATCAGCTGTCTACGAGTGGTGTTGTATGGAAATAGGGGCTGATTTTAAATTTTATTGGATATTAAAATATATTATTATTGGATGCGTCTAATAACATCTTACTAGCGACGCCAATCGATTTAAATTGATAGCAACTAATCCGGATATCTTTTTAACAATTTCGATCCTCACGGCAATATTATATAGGTACTATTTATTTAATACTTAGGTACAATTAACTTTTTGATCTGTTTTTGCACTCGAAATTTGGATTAACGTCATAAGTGGCTACTTTTGGCGGTAATTCATATTTCGATTAGGAAGCAGACCAAGAACTTGATTATAAGTATTGAATAAATAGTATAAGTTCTTTTAGAGATGCTCGAAATTCGAAATTGTTAAAAAGATATCCGGTTTACATTCTAACAATGAGGAGTTTTCCAATGACATTAATCAGTCGGTTTCTCTAAAGTTATAACAGATGGCGCTACCTGTATCTGTATAAAAATTACAGCGGTTGGTCGCGGAATTTAAAGTGTTGCCATATTTCATTTTCAATACCCATGAATGAATGAAAGAGGTTTTATTCAAAAATATTTTTTTGAATAATCAACAAGAACAAAGAACTCGTAAAAATTATATTTCGATAAAAATATTTTATAACAAACTGCCCAGTTTCAAACAGGCATCAATCAAAAATATCTCCAGACGTCATGGAAGATATTTGTTACAACTTATTTTAGGTACTTGGCGTTGGTATAAAGTGTTATTTTTTATGTAACTAATCATATGGTTACTTTGAAATATTAGGTAAACGTGAAAAACCTTGCACTTGGAAATTTTCCCATATATAGCTAGGGAGCACAGGATATATCATCCAACACCTAAAATATATAGAGACTGCTTACACCATCTAGCGAGTAACTTCAGAGTTAATAAATACCTACTGGAAAACTGCTCCATTTAAATCAAATGCCATCGCTAGTGTGCCCTTCCTTTCACCTTAATTACCGTTGACCGTGGTAGAGCCACGCTTCGGCACGATTGGGCCGGTTCGAACGGAGTATACCACGGCCTTACAACCTGTGCGGATAAAGAATGGGATCAGAAATGGCGGCGCATCTATTCACTTCTCGCTCGCACACTATTTGCGTCTATACTCGCACTCCATTAGATATAGACTCCATTTCCGATCCCATTCTTTATCCGCACAGGTTGTACTTTTTCTATCTTTAGATAGAAAAAGTACAACCTTTGCGGATAAAGGATGGGATCAGAAATGGAGTATACACTCGCACTCGTGGGGTGCGAGTATAGACGCAAATAGTGAGCGAGCGAGAAGTGAATAGATGCGCCGCCATTTCTGATCCCATTCTTTATCCGCACATGTTGTACTTTTTCTATCTTTAGGGATTTGTTTTTTTTTTTAACAAAATTTAAGCAAAAAGTTTCATACGTAGGACAGTCAACAGAAGTTTCAATACTTACACTCTTGGATTTTTTAAATTTTTGTCGGGGGTTTCCAAATTTTAAATTTAAGCTATACATGTGTATTTAAGAAGACCGAGAGGTTGTAGTAGAAACAGCTCGAGATCCCGATAAGCACTGCCCTGCACCGAGCGGCGGAGCGCAGCCGATGGCGACAGCTGGTCGACAAAATCGGAAGAAGTCATTATCCTCAGCAGTGAGGGAATCGACAGGAGAGAGAGAGTGTATTTAAGCCATCTATATTGTAAGAAATGAATGATTCATCTATCTATCTCAAACAAAATCGGCGTGTAGCAGTGTGTACCGGAAGCCCAATTCGGAGTAAAATGGATTCAAAGGTTGGCAGCGCACTTGTGACACCACTAATGATCGTTATCAGGTGATCCGTCTCTGCTCACGCAAAATAATTATTCAAGGGGCATGTTTTGCCTATTTTTTTGTCATAGGTGGCAAACGAGCAAACGGTTCACCTGATGGTAAGCGATTGCCGCCACCCATACACGCGACACCAGTGGAGTCACAAATGCGCTGCTAACCTTGAAACCCCCCTTTCCCCCGGATTAATCCTCCAGTACCCTAACACACGCAGCGAAACACAGAAAAACGTTACTTTACGCCGGTTTTCTTTGGTGGTATCACTCTGGTCGAGCCGGCCCATTCATGCCGAAGCGTGGTTCTCCCATGGTTGCGATTTGGCATTGAACACTTCGTGTGCAAGTCCGATTCGCACTTGGCCGGTTTTTTACTACTACAAACAGAATGTAACACCGTCTGTTTAACGACAAGCCAAGATGGAAGATAAAACCCACAACGACAGGAATATACGACTGAAAGCTCTCGTTTACTTTTAATATGTCGTAAAAGTTTAATCAATAAGAGACAAAACAGCTATTTTCCCATGGGAAACCATCATGGCCGTCATCCTGCCACATGAAGGGAACAAGGTGGTGTGTAGGACTCAAGTATTAGCCTATTAATTGTCCCACTGCAGGGCAAAGGCCTCCATCACAGAAATCAAGTTATCGCTACTTTGATGGGGTTAGACTTAATCACCACGCTTGCCAAATGCGGATTGGTGATCACAAACCCGAGCTATGTTCGAAAAATTCGAAACATACTATTCGCTCGACCCGGAAATCGAACCCAGGACCCCGAGATCACGGGCCGGTACTTAAACCACTAGACCAACAGGGCGTTTGGGACTCAAACCCTAACTAAAACCCCTGGGGAGACCATCTACGCGCAGTCGTGGTCGGAAACCTCAGAGCCGGGACTAGACCGTACCGCTAATCGCGCTCGCCGCTTCACCCCTATCTGGCGCAATACAGCCCCTCAACGCTGAACGACCTACCAGGACACCCAGTAATGTCATACCCCGCGGAGCCGTATGCTGAGCAAGCCACTCCCCAGCAGTGGATACGCTCACGTACTCCGAAAGCCCGTTTAGTCGCCT
The DNA here is from genome assembly GCA_019059595.1 of Marasmia exigua. Classification (NCBI taxonomy): domain Eukaryota; kingdom Metazoa; phylum Arthropoda; class Insecta; order Lepidoptera; family Crambidae; genus Marasmia; species Marasmia exigua. The sequence continues at coordinate 8,990,859 of CM032490.1, forward strand.
CTTACGACAGGCCGGGAAAACCTTGGCAGTATTCTTAAACGCCCCTAGCCACAGGGCGCAGAAACAACACAGCTGGGACAACTTTATCTTGGCGTGTGATTCCCGGTTGCAGCCAAGGCTGTCACTTTGGAGCCCGGGGTACGCTTGGACCATGATTCATGATTTGGGGAGTCTAGTAATTACAATGAAGCGACTGCCATCTGACCTTCGCAACCCTTTAACAGGGGAAACAGACTAAATAGAATCATGGTTACATGTTTCAGAAACGTGTTGGTTTCCTCAAGATCTTTTCCCTCAACGCCGAGTTAATGGTAGAAATACGCACATAGATTTTAAAATTTCAGAAGTGCATGCTCGGATTCGAACCACGACCTTCCGCACGGAAGGCGTGGTTCGAATGGCGTGGTTTTATTCACTGAGCTAACATAACTGAACTCAAATAGTAAAAAGTTAGGACCTATGGAAAATACAACTTCTAAGAAAAAAACCGGCCAAGTGCGAGTTGGACTCGCCCATGAAGGGTTCCGTAGCAGCAAGTAAGATATATGGAAGGTAAATTGCGGTTTACGGTTTATAACGTATTTAAAAAAAGAAACTACTTACTAGGTCTAGTACAAACCTATTTTCGTTATTAGTTTTCATGGTAATGTATGTATATCATATATATTTTTTTAGTTTTATAATTCTTTTATTATAGAAGTTAGGGGGGAAAGACACACATTTTGCCACTTTGGGAGAGTCTCTTGCGCAAAGTATTAAGTTTAGAAAAAAATGATACTAGAAACCTCAACATCATTTTTAAAGACCTATCCATAGATACCCCACACGTATGGGTTTAATGAAAAAAAAATTGAGTTTCAGTTCTAAGTATAAGGACCCTCCAAAAATTTTCGCTTTTTCGTATTTTTGTGTTAAAATCGGTTAACAAAATACATCTATTCACCAAGTTTCAATAGTATAGTTTTTATAGTTTCGGAAAAAAAAGTGGCTGTGACATACGGACGGACTGACGGAGGGACAGACGGATAGTCATGACGAATCTATAAGGGTTCCGTTTTTTGCCATTTGGCTACTGTTGGCGACCAGCATCGATATGATACTTTTTGGCCAATATTTTTTTTTTTATAGAAAGGCCAATCAGGATGACCTCACTCCGCCTGATGGTAAGCGGCCGTGAAATCCAAAAATGAGGCTGACAGGCACAGAAGAACTAACAAAGTACCCATTGTGTCTGCCATCCTCACCCTAATGGCCTGCTGAGATGCCGTTTCACGCCCCGCCGAAAAGACCCCGGATTGTATGAAGGAGGAAACACATGAGCTGGGAGGGCATTCCATGCCTTGATGGCTCGGGGCAGGAACGAGGAGCAAAACCTCTTGGTGCGCGCCGCCATTGTTTGGATGGTATGCGAATGGCAACGCTGTCCAGCACGTGTTGTTCGGAAGTGGAATATTTCCAAATTTTAGTGATTCGCTTTTTATACATTTTTGTTTTTATATGTTTTTTTTTCTCCTGTCATTCTGCCAATAAATTTCATCGATTCTACACGCGAGTACGTTTTAATGGTGTAATCATCCTTTCGGCAATCCTCAACAGCTACGGAACCCTAAAAAGGAGCCAAATGGGATTAAAACCGGAATATCGAATAATAATTTAATACCTAAACCAGCTACAATTAATTACACTAGCCCACATTATATATACAGGGTTAACGATCCCGACCGCCCGCATACAGGGTGTAACGAGCCATGAAGATAAAGGCTGCCCTACTAAGATATTAATATTTCCGCGAGGGAGTTAAAATTTCGACCTACCTTTGTCAAAGCTGCTTTTGAGGTTCAACGTTCCGTTTTACGCAAATTGGAAGGTTTTAAGAGAGATGGTAGTGTAGTAGATAAGAACACGTTTTAAACTAAGGTCATATAGTGGAGAAATGTTATAAATAATACGAACGAGTAACTTTTATAACTTCACTGTATTACTGGCACATAAATTACGCACTAGTAGCTTAATATTATTCGCACATTGACACTGCACTGGTACGTCTTAACTGTATAGCGCAATCATAACGACTGACTAGCGCCAACCGAACCTCTCAAAACGAAAACTAGTCTCATGGCCGGCAAGCGCGCCAAAACCGCCCGACTAACTGACAGCTCGGTAGGTTGGCGCTAGTAGTCAAAATAAATTCCAATAAACCGGAAACAGTAGCCATCAAAGCCAAAATGTTTATATAATTGCAATATTAATTATTAGGTATTTGTTAATGATAATAATGCTAACACACGTTCGAAGATTCAAGCACGCATTTGGATTTTTCAATCCGTCGCGCCACGCTTCGGCATGAATGGGCTCGGCCGATACGATACACGGCCTTACAGAAAAGCCTGCACTGTGTTTCGCTAAATGACTGAGGGTAGACCCAGTCCGGAGGAAGGGGAGATTAAAGGTTATCGAAGGTTTTCGTACAATCTCTCGGAAGAAGCCACCTGACCAAGCTGACCACATCACGTGGAGAAGTTGTTGCTTCAAAGCCGGCGGTCCTTCGAGAAGTGGAAGACTTCTATGGCCGATTATACGCTTCGCATGCATCTCGACCTGATCCCGAAAATGAGGACTCTAGGGCCACATTAACACGCCATTTCACCGAAGACTTGCCAGAAGTCAGCATTGGCGAAATCGAGATTGCTCTTGGACAGCTGAAAAATGGAAAAGCCCCTGGAGAGGAAGGCGTTACAACAGAGTTGCTGAAAGCTGGAGGATTACCCGTACTGAGGGAACTCCAAAAGCTCTTTAACGATGTCCTCTTCGAAGGGAGAACTCCGGAGGCGTGGAGTAAGAGTGTGGTCGTCTTGTTTTTCAAAAAAGGGGACAAAACCCTTTTGAAGAACTATCGACCCATTTCCCTTCTAAGCCACGTCTATAAGCTGTTCTCAAGAGTGATCACGAACCGTCTTGCGCGGAGACTCGACGAATTCCAACCACCGGAACAGGCTGGGTTTCGGAGCGGATACGGCACCATAGATCACATCCACACAGTGCGGCAGATTATACAGAAGACAGAAGATTAAAGGTTGGCAGTGCACTTTTTACTCCATCGGTGTTGCGGGCTGCCTGTAGGCGGTCGCATACCATCGTGACCAATCACATTAAAAATTTCTACGAAAGAAAACCGGCTTCAAAAACCACGAACAAAAAAGTGAAAATTGTTATTTAATTTCCTTTTTATGCTTGTGTCTCATTTTAATTGCCCTCGATATCCCTGGGATCCCATCATCAGATCCTGAAATGATGACAATAGGACCAACCTGGGAGTGTTTTTTCAAATAAAAAAATATTGTGCAAATCAGTCAATAATTGACGAAGAAATCGATGAACATACATTTCAAAAAATTCAGTCGAACATAGAACCTCCTCCTTTTTTGAAGTCGGTAAAAAAACTTCACAATTCATCTCGGAGGGACTACCATGAAACCGCTCCATGACGAATAAGAGTATACCTATTATACATATGTTAACTGAGAGGCGTACAGCATATGTGAAAGAGACGACGAATCCATTTCCATGAAAGCCCTCTGATTCTTAAATTACGGCGAGAAGCGCACAAAGAAAGAAAGATTCTACATGAAAAGCTCAGAAGAATGGGGTTCTTGATTTAAACACTAACTTTCACTAAGTATTTTTAGCGATCTTCACCAGATCCTCGGGGGCCTGCCTCGGCTGCGACTTCCTGAACGTGGCCTCCACTCGAGGACCTTTCCGCCCCAACGGCCGTCTGTTCTCCTCGCTATGTGCCCTGCCCATTGCCACTTGAGGCATGCAATCCTTTGGGCTATGTCTGTAACCTTAGTTCTCCTGCGGATCTCATCATGTCTGATACGATCACGCAGGGAGACTCCGAGCATAGCTCTCTCCATTGCTCTCTGGGTGACTTTGAGCCTCCTTAATCGGTACATTGTAAGTTGAAAAGTTTCACTTAAATATAATGTCTTCCAAACCGAAATGGTTTCAAATAGATGTTTAGAAGCTAGCAATTAAAACGTGGCCGTGTGGTCCCCGGCGGAGTAGAATAGGCCACCCTCACTCTTACCGAGGTGTCGTAAAAGGCGACTAAGGTAAAGCTGCTGGCATGATCATCAGCACCCAGAGAAGGAACACTCTGCATTTATATCAAATCCCTCGCCAACCCGTCTGCCAAGCGTGGTGAGTATGGCAAATACCCCTCATGTGATTGAGGGAGGTCCGTGCCCCAGCAGTGGGGACTTAAATGAGCTGATGATGATGATGATGATGATGATGAATTAAAATCGATTGGTGTCGCTAGTTAGGGCTACCCGTCGCCTTTCCTTCATGCCCCATAGTTGGAGGACGCTTAGTTTGTTTGGTGTACGCACCTCCAAAGAAGTCCCGTGATTGGCGCCACTTCTGTGACGTCAACATTCAAAATGAGCTTTATTGCTATAAAAACAAGGAATCTCAAATTTTGGCTCCGTGTTTTGCCGCAAGACTTGGCGCGGACTGCTACTGTACTTCTTGACTGTTCGCTTCAAGATATTTCTTTAATCTATCTTGAACTCTATGCTTTTATGTGCAAAGTCTAAAATTACAGAGCTAAATTGTTGTTAAGGCGTAAACTACACCTCAATTTACTTATTAAGAAGTGGCCATTTCAATGATATGTCTAATTTTATCTTGCCCTTGCGTAAGGTAACCAGAATAAAGATATTTTTGCCCGTAAAGTGCGAAAGTTATTTAGAGCGAAAAGAACCCTGTATTCGATACAAAATTATTCATTGTTAAATAACCTGTTTGGATTAGTAGTAGTGAACGCTGCCTCTGGTGTAAGAGTGGCGGGTTCGATCCCCGCACAGTACAAACATTTGTGTGCATGAACATGTCTATTTTTATTGGTCTGGGTGTTTTCTGTATTATAAGTATGTTTTTACAAAAGAAAAGTGTTTTCCAGTGACATATTAATTTAAAAGGCTGAAATTGTTTGTTGTTTCAACATTAAATAGTGCAAAAGTAACCGAATATGAGATGGCGGAACATTTTTTCTGTTTTCGTAACTGGACAAAAGTAACTAATAATTAAGTTAGGGGAAAAAAATCCCCACTTTTTTTTAACCAATTTGACTCGTGTATATATTTTTTTAATGTTTTTTTTTTAACTTTGCCATTTATGAACCGATTTAGATGATTATTTTATTCTTTTCTATAGTTGGCTTTAGTAATAATAATATTGTAAATCGATTTCAAAAGTGTTCAAATGACAATTAATTTACCAGATCACAGAAACGTGCTGATTTCTTAAAAAAAAAGAAAGGAATTTGTGGTTTTTTGCATCCCATAATATTGCATGGAGGTAGAAAACTTGCTCAATCAAGAAAATTGACATGTTTCTGGAGGCTTGTTAAACGATTAACTAAAAAAATAACATTTTTGACATCGATTTACATTAAAATGTTCACTAAAGCCCAAGCTAACCCCCCTTCTTATTACAGTCGCAGCCTCGGTGGGGCAGTGGTTAGTGGGTCGCACTATAAAGCGACGGCTGCGCAAGAGGTCCCGGGTTCAATCCCCGGGTCGGGCCAAATATTTGTACCTAAGTTTTCGGTAAGAAATTCTTAGTGGCAGCCCGGAGTCTGGAAATTGGCGGTCTTGTACCCGTGCCTCGGAAAGCACGTTAAGCTGTTGGTCCTGTGCCCGGTCCCCTCCGGTCGTGTCACAGTAGTGTCCCATCGGAATATGAGGGTAAGGGACTAGAGAGTGCACTTGTCTTTGCGCACACACTTGAGTAGGTACTATAATATATCCTGCGTACGTGGCTGATCGTTGAGATTGGCCGCCGTAGCCGTAATCGGTTGGGATATTAATAATGTATTTAGTACTAAGATACTGTTGTTATTATAATCAAAAAAGTTATTACTATAGATGTAAGGCTCGTAGTACAAGTGAAAAGCTTCATGTGCTGTCGACTTTACCTAGAATGGACTACATTTCATATTTTTAACATGTCTATATTGTTTTTTTATATGAAAATAGACATAAAATGAACAGACCCTTATTTTTTCTTTTTTCAAAATTTGGCCATTTTCATACATAAAATAATTATTGAAATTCTTTATATTCTAAATAGACGTAAGCGCCAAATGACGTCATCGGACGGCTGAATACAGCGATATTCCTTTGCATATCATTGTTTTAATAAAAAAAAGGTACTACTGTCAAAGGTAAATAATACTAGTGTCAACATTGTCAACGTCACCCATTCATTCAACGTTGACAAGTTGTTTTTTTTTTGACAGTTGCATGTCATAAGTTTGGCATTTCGTAAATTTAAAACTATAATGTGCTAAGCAAAGAAATATTTTACATTCTGCCGTCCGATGACGTCATCTTACGTTTTTTAGTTTTTAATTTTTTTCTCAGAAAATAAGCAATATAAAAAATAAATAAATATACATTCGAGCAGTGGAAAAGTAAATAGAGAATTGGTATTTTTTGTTTTATAGCTTAGCAATTTCGAAATGTTGTCCATTTCATCCCTATGAATTGTAGTAGGTAAAGTCAACTTGCCCCCACGTGAAATGAAAATTAGGTCCTGACTCTGAGTCCTAAGTCGATTTGGTTGCTCGCGAGTGTAATATAATGATGCTTGTTTTATTTATCTTTCTACGCGGTCAAAATCTATAACACATTCATAGAATCTTAACTCATCGTCATCGTCAGCCCATTTAAGTCCCCACTGCTGGGGCACGGGCCTCCCTCAGTCACATGAGGGGTAATTGCCATACTCACCACGCTTGGCAGACGGGTTGGCGAGGGTTTAGATATAAATGCAGAGTTTTCCTTCTCTGGGTGCTGATGATCATGCCAGCAGCTTTACCTTAGTCGCCTTTTACGACACCTCGGTAAGAGTGAGGGTGGCCTATTCTACTCTGCCGGGGACCACACGGCACAACACGGCACGGCACGTAATACAAGTGAAAAGCTTCATATGCTGTCGAATCCCTACTTTTCTCATGCATAGAGAATGAAGTATGAATTGTAGTAGGTAAAGTCAACTTGCAAACCCCCCCAACCCCCCACACCCTCGGCTGGTATCCTTGCAATACACATATACTTTCATTATAGACCTCTGTAGTTAGTATGTATGTATGAAAATTTGGTCCTGAGTCTGAGTCCTAGGTAAGCCAATTTGGTTGCTCGCGAGTGTATAATGATGCCTATAATTTGTTTACCCTTCTACGCGGTTAAACTCTATTTTTTTTTTTTGGTCAATAAGCCAACGCTTGACCACAATCGCACCTGATGGAAAGCGACGATGAGGTCTAGGATGATACGCGTTTGCCTAAAAGATGCCTGTTCACTCTTGCCTTAAAGATGCCCAGATTATAGTGGTCAGGAAAAACAGATCTCGGCAGAGAGTTCCATTCCTTAGCCGTCCGCATTATAAATGTGGAAGCAAATCGCTTCGTGCGGATAAGGGGTATTTCTACCACATAAGGATGAAAGCTCTCGCCGCGCCTTGTCGTCCGATGATGGAATGTCTATAACACATTCATAGAATCTTAACTATTTAACTTGTTCTTAATAATTCTATGCTTAACTTCAACAAAGTTCGTGTTATAGAAAGGGTTTCATAACATCTTATTGGAGCACCTCAAATATTTGAGCACAAACATTTTCAGGCCGAGAGCTTATGAAAATCTCTTTGTTGAAACTATACTTGGCTTTGTTTTTCTGAAAGTTTAAGCTAAAGAATATTAAGGTGACAATTGATTTAAATTAATAGCAACTAAACCGGATATCTTTTTAACAATTTCGAAGCTGCAGCCTCTCGGAAAACACTTATACTATTTATAAATAAATAATAAATAAATTGAAATCATTTATTTAACAGTAACATTTACATAACATTATTAAGTAACTTTGTTATAGTTTAAGCCAAAGGTAAAGTAAAAGCTATGTCGGTGGGCCCCAAACTAGGCTAAGCCTGTATCTTGGAGGCCCCTGCAAAGTTTTTTTTTTTTATTGCTTATATATAGTAGGTAGACGAGCTTGCGGCCCATCCGATGGTAAACGGTAACCGCCGCTCATAGACATCAACAATGCCGGAGCACAGTCATGCCGCTGCCTACCGTGAGAGAAGAACTCTTTTCAAACCTCGTTTAAAGAAGGACATGTCATAGCGATCAGGGAACACCGCGGCCGGAAGGTCATTCCAGAGTTTGCACGAGCGCGGAAAAAAGGAGCGCTGGAAACGAAGAGTTCTGGAAGGGACATTTTGTTGAGGAGTTTGGCTGACAACACACGGTAATACAAACAATATTATTAATCTTCCACTATGTGATGTACCTTCGTTTATAAAATAGGTGATTTCACCCCTTTTAGATTTTGAATTATAATGAATTTTTTGAAAATAATGAGTTATTAAAAGTAAATTTTAAAATAATTAGTGAGTAGGTAAAATAAAATGCCAATGAAGAGTTTAGCGCGAGTGTTGGTTATGGAAATGTTATAATGAGTGAGGTGAGTGTGACAGTGAGTATTAGTGTGTGTGAGTATTAGAGTGTGCTTGTGTAGGTGTGATTATGTACGTGTTTATGTATATGCAGACTTATGGCGTGTAAGTAAGTTATCCTATTGGGGTTATGAGTTTTTCAGTATCTGTGTAGGTTAACTTCTGTAGCCAGAGTCCAAATGCTTTCTTTGCATCGAATAGGTTATTGGGTATAGATAGATAGATATTCTTTATTGCACAAAAATAAAATACAAGCATGATACAACAGCAACAGACAGTACAATAAGGCGGTCTTATCGCTTGTAGCGATTTCTTCCAGACAACCTTTGGGTAGAGGAAAGAAATATCGTATTCGTAATAATAAGGGAAGGCAGTGCAAAGTAGTTTAACAAATGAAATTGAGAATGGCAGACAATGGCAGGTATATTTATCTTTTCACTTACCTTGTTAAAGGTTTGTGTGTGGAGGAAGCGAGAGAAGCGTCGACCGAATGCGGTTTTTACAATGGGAGTCTGGATTCTGTATGTGTTGCCTCTGCTTCGGCGTGCTTGATCTGATTTAGTTTAATATTCTTTTATGAGGGTCCAATAAACGTACAGTTGTCGAACACTTAGCACACCGGCTTCTTAATATAAGCGAGCTGTGGGATACCTTCTTGGCTTGCCAAGTAGGTAAACAAGTTATTTAATAGTTATACCACAGATATTATGTTATCGCCAACCCGTCTGCCAAGCGTGGTGAGTATGGCAGTTTACCCCTCATGTGATTGAGGGATGCCCGTGCCCCAGCAGTGGGGACTTAAATGGGCTGATGATGATGATGATGATGATGACACGTTGTTCATGACAAAATAACATTACATACAAGGACGACTACGCACATTGCGAGCTAAACAGGCTACGCACACATATGCGCGCTTACAGCAGCTAGTTTCGGCAATAATGACAGAGACAGACATGTGGGAGAGACACGATACAATATATGTCCTGCTCTAACTTTCTGATAATTGCGAGACGTATCTTGACGTTGTGTATATGTGTAGGCGAATAAATTTACATGTACTCCGTTGACAATGAGGGTAAAAAAATGTACGTGCCGTGGCGCTAGAGGTTGGGAATTCGATGCGATACGGCGCAATGACGTAGCTCATATTCTATGGGGCAACCGCACAGACGCGAATGACGTATTCATTTTACAGAACAAAAGCGTAAGAATAATTGCTGACATAGGCGGAATGGAGACTTGCAGACCCCATTTTAAAGAGCTTGAGATTTTGACCCTAACTTCCATGTACATTTTAGAAATATGCAAATTCATAAAAAGGAACTGTAATATCTTTGACGCTTCACTATGTTCCAGATTATACGATTCACGTGCAAACAACAAAAACAAGTATAAATTACCAAACAGCCGCCTGCACACAGCGCTAGCCCATATGTAACTGCATTAAAAATTCACAATAATCTACCTAATAATTTAAGAATGGAAGTAAACTCAGATAAATTTATAAAAACGATTAAAAAACATTTTCCTAAAAAAATGCTACTATCACCACCACCATCAGCCCATTTAAGTCCCCACTGCTGGGGCACGGGCCTCCCTCAATCACATGAGGGGTGATTGCCATACTCACCACGCTTGGCAGACGGGTTGGCGAGGGTTTTGATATAAATGCAGAGTTTTCCTTCTCTGGGTGTTGATGATCATGCCAGCAGCTTTACCTTAGTCGCCTTTTACGACACCTCGGTAAGAGTGAGGGTGGCCTATTCTACTCTGCCGGGGACCACATGGCTACTATAGTTTGGCCGAATATTTTGATGACAAAAACTTCACACTGTAATAATAATATTGAACTTATTAGCAATAAAATCTTAATAATGATTATACTTTACCTACTACTAAATAAGAAAAAAAAAGGGTTTTCGAATATGATAATGACTATATTAAAAAATAAAACGTAGACACCATGATGATAATTCTTTACTAAATGTCCATTGCACCTTACCAAGTAATATTTTTGTGTTAGCTATGCCCAAAAGGGTAACATGATGTACTGGAATATTTTTTACCACCTGTATGTAACATTCATGAATGCAATAAACACTTTTGAATTTGAGTTTGAGTTTGAGATTTTAGTTCAGGCGGCGAGCGTCATAGTACGTTTCGCGTGTAATTGTATAATTTATTTCGACGCGATAATACGTTGTGCCAGCAATTACTTTAAAAAAATGACGTCTTAAGACGTTGCTCCGCTGAAAGTGTTAAAGATGGCAGCACACTTGTGACTCCACTCATGTTGCGAGTCAATCGGTGGTATAAATCGCTTGCCATCAGGTGATCAGTCTGCCACCATACACAAAAAAAATCTAAGTGATTTTCAAACAAAAGTTTGTAAAAATATCTCTTGTTTGAGAACATCCCGATTCCCGATAGCAACTGACACCTGACCAACCCCTCCAGATCCCCCTCCCCCTTCCATAATGAATCACAATGAGCCACTCATCTGATTGTGGCGCCATCTTGCGTACAGGGTGTTTCGAGATTTTTCTCACCAATTTGTTGGGTATAGCAATTTTTTGAGATTTCTTCTTAAAGTGACAGGTAGGGCACACTAGCGACACCAATCGATTTTAACTTTAGCTACTAAACCGGATCTATTTAAAACAATTTCGAGTTTACAATCTCTCGGCAAAAACTTATACTATTTATTAAATAACCACGCACAAATGTTGGGTCCGTTTTGTACGCGAAAAATTGATTCACGCCAAAAGTGGCCGCTTTTGGCGGTAATTCACATTTCGAGTACAAAAGCAGACCCAAAAGTTAAGTATAAGTATTTAATAAATAGTTTAAGTGTTTGCCAAAGGATGGAACCCCGAACCCCCAGACGGGTTGGCGAGGGTTTTGGTATAAATGCAGAGTTTTCCTTCTCTGGGTGCTGATGATCATGCCAGCAAATTTACCTTAGTCGCCTTTTACGACACCTCGGTAAGAGTGAGGGTGGCCTATTCTACTCTGCCGGGGACCACACGGCCTCGAATTTTGGATTACGAATATTTTTTTTTGCGTACAAAAATGTACCCAACATTTATGCATGGTTATTTAATAAATAGGATAAAAGTGTTTGCCGAGAAGTTGTAACCCCGAAATTGTTTAAAATAGATCCGGTTTAGTAGCTAAAAATTCAAATCGATTGGCGTCGTTAGTGTGCCCTACCTGTCACCTTAACATTAGAGAGCGTGTGATACTCATAGCTATAGAATGTTATGCATTGATTACAGGTTTTATGTTTTCAGGAATTTTATGAAATATCGTAATGCACCTGCTATGACTATTTTTCACAAAACGAGTTGTATTGGGGGCGATCATCATCATCATCATCAGCAACCCACACTCGTCCACTGCTGGAGATATGTCTCCCCTAATGCACGCCACTGCTCCCGATTTTCGGCCACTCTCATCCAGCCCACACCAGCCAGCCTTCGATTGTCATCATCCCATCTTGTCGCAGGGCGTCCTACACTACGCTTACCGAGTCGCGGTCTCCACTCAAGGACTTTACGGCTCCAACGGCTGTCAGTTCTGCGGCTGATGTGACCAGCCCACTGCCACTTCACTTTGCTAATTATCGACAGCATTTTTTTTAAGTTTATTTCTTTAACAGCTATTATTGACAGCTAATAGTAGTGTAGGGGCGATATTGACAGCTAAATTATTCGCGCCCTAATGTTTCTTTGAGTTTTATTTTTAGCTAGTAAAACAAAGTGTTTATTTTGAATCACAAAGATACAGATTTCCAGTATGTAGAGGATGGAAAATGAATCTCCCATTGAATACTGTGTTGTCTTTGTCTATGTGTACGTTTTGTTTTGTTAAAGGTGGTGATTTCCCTAAAAAGAAAACTCAATTAATTAAGAAATCTACTCAAATCACCGGTCAATTCAATAACATACTGAATGTGTCTCTACTCACTTGACATTGGCAGAGTTGACTGCGTCTCTGACGTACAACACTTCATCGTCAGCCCATTTAAGTCCCCACTGCTGGGGCACGGGCCTCCCTCAATCACATGAGGGGTAATTGCCATACTCACCACGCTTGGCAGACGGGTTGGCGAGGGTTTTGATATAAATGCAGAGTTTTCCTTCTCTGGGTGCTGATGATCATGCCAGCAGCTTTACCTTAGTCGCCTTTTACGACACCTCGGTAACAAAGAGGGTGGCCTATTCTACTCTGCCAGGACCACACGGCCAACACTACTAGCCATTAAAATAAAAAAATAAAAAAAAGAGGCAGGAAATGTCTGGTTAAGTCTATAAACTGTCCCACTGCAGGGCAAAGGCCTCCATCATAGAAATCAAGTTGTCGCTACTATAATGGGATTAGGCTTAATCAGAAATTTCTGTTATCACACAATTAATTATATTCACCGGTCATTTCAATATAGTCCCTATGGCCCCTTAATAACTCTTTTGTAAGCAAACCCTTTGGTTGGGACCCTCGGGCCTGAAATATCGCCTTGTAATGAATTACAATGAACCACTCTTGCGATTGCGCCGCCCACCCACCCTGTATAAGAGGTATACAGGGTGGATTAGGATTATTTTTTACCTTTTAGAGGTCAAAATGTTTTTTAAGCACTACAGGCTAACGTTTGACCACAATTCCACCTGATGGAAAGTGACGATGAGGTCTAGGATGTAACGTGTTTGCCTAGAAGATGCCTGTTCACTCACTCTTGCCTTAAAGATGTCCAGATTGTAGCGGTCCGGAAAAACAGACCTTGGCATGGAGTTCCATTCCTTAGCTGTCCGCATTATGAATGAGGAAGCATATTCAATATCGCTTCGTGCGGATAAGGGGTGAGCCAACAACATATGGATGAAACCCCTCGGCGCGCCTTGTTGTCCGGCGATGGAATGGGCTAGGGTGATCAAATTATGAAATAAGGAGTTCCATCATCATCATTTATCAGCGTATTATCACACCAAATATTATCGGTTGCATACAAAGCCTGTCGCTTTAGAACACACCTAAGTACTTCCATTTGATTTCTGCTTCCCTGGTAGGTACTTTAAATGGAGACGTGCGACTGAAGGCACCACTAACAGATTTTTACTGATTCTAATGAAATTATGACAAATTAAAAATTGGTCAAGACATTAAAAGAGGATTTGTGATTTTTCAAGCTAATTTTTTTTATATAAATAAATATTTCACAATATCACATCCATTGATCTGACTCCGAGATAGGTAGCTCAAGCCCCTGTGTTACGGATATCAGAATCAACAGTGGGATTACAAATATATCCGAGTACATATAATACTTTTCTTATATAATACTTTTCTTATATGTATACACTTTAGTATCCTGTCACAATACTATACATTCCGTGTAAGAAAGTATAAGTCAGAGATAGCTTTTATGACAAGGTGCTAAACTGTGCAATGTACATTTCTGTGCAGCCCACCGTATTATGAGGTAAAATGGGTACTAATATGTTATCTTATGGGATATTGACTCACCGACTGTGGTGAGCAACATGTTGTCCAGCAGCAGCGCTACAAGTAAGCTAGGTTTAAAAATAGACAGTATGGGATAAGATGGATAGTATGGGGTAAGATGGATAGTATGGGGTAAGATGGATAGTATGGGGTAAGATGGATAGTATGGGGTAAGATGGGTACTCTGGGGTAAGATGGGTAGTAAGTGGTAAGCTGGGTAACATGGGGTAAGGTTGGTACTATGAGGTAAGTTGGGCACTAATGTGTTATCTTCTGGGATATTGACTCCCCGACTGTGGTGAGCAACATGTTGTCCAGCAGCAGCGCTACAAGTAAGCTAGGTTTAAAAATAGACAGTATGGGATAAGATGGATAGTATGGGGTAAGATGGATAGTATGGGGTAAGATGGGTACTATGGGGTAAGATGGGTACTGTGGGGTAAGATGGGTACTGTGGAGTAAGATGGGTACTCTGGGGTAAGATGGGTAGTAAGTGGTAAGCTGGGTAACATGGGGTAAGATTGGTACTATGGGGTAAGTTGGACACTAATGTGTTATCTTCTGGGATATTGACTCACCGACTGTGGTGAGCAACATGTTGTCCAGCAGCAGCGCTACAAGTAAGCTAGGTTTAAATAAAAATAGACAGTATGGGATAAGATGGATAGTATGGGGTAAGATGGATAGTATGGGGTAAGATGGGTACTATGGGGTAAGATGGGTACTGTGGGGTAAGATGGGTACTGTGGAGTAAGATGGGTTACTCTGGGTAAGATGGTGAGTAAGTGGTAAGCTGGGTAACATGGGGTAAGATTGGTACTATGGGGTAAGTTGGGACACTAATGTGTTATCTTCTGGGATATTGACTCACCGACTGTGGTGAGCAACATGTTGTCCAGCAGCAGTGCTATGGCCACGATGACCAGCACCAGCTTGCGCGACTCGCGGCACGCGGCCACGCGCGCTCGCCAGCCGCCCAGCCCGTCCGACGCCACGCCCATCGTGAGGAGAGGGCTGGGGAAGAAGACATAGAGTGACTTATATTATACTGAGATAGAGGCATCAGTCGGCTAGCCAATGCTAGCGCCATCTAGAGGAAAACGACCAAAACTCAACGGCTATGTAGTACGGCCACCTTCGAGAATCGGTTATGGAGGTAGATTATTATATAAAATATTAAGAATAATTTTATTAACTTTATAAAACTATTCACTCTGGTATATTTTCCATACAGTTTTAAATGATATCACTGATACTACTTATTGCTAATGTGGGCAGGCGGCTTGAGGTCAATAAAAAGGCATAGTGACATCTACCGAAACAACGCCGAACCATCTACTTGATTGCTTTTAAAGCTACATCTGCTTTTTACTAGCTCCATCTAACGAAACCCGCTGAAACATAATATAGACGGTTAAGATCCAATACAATCTACCTTCAGGTCTAATCTACGTCAAAATTGAACTTTAAAACCTTCCTAATTATGTTCAAATTTACGAACCCGAAAAGAGTAGATAGGTGTTATCGGTTCTTAAAAACTCGAAGAAGTATTGACTCTTTTCGTCAAAAGAGTCAATACTTACC
Organism: Marasmia exigua; assembly: GCA_019059595.1. Lineage (NCBI taxonomy): Eukaryota > Metazoa > Arthropoda > Insecta > Lepidoptera > Crambidae > Marasmia > Marasmia exigua. The sequence continues at coordinate 9,006,474 of CM032490.1, forward strand.
TACTCGATTTATCTTTTTTATCCGACTACGGCAAAGCAAAAGGAGGGTTATGATTTTGACAGGCTATGTATGTATGTATGTATGTTCATCTGTTTCCACGTAACTTCTAAACTAGTTATCATATTTGAACAAAAGAGGTGTCGTTAGAAGCGTCTTGGTTGTCTTCCGGTTATAGGCAACATGACGTCACGTTTAATTTATTACAGCGCCCTCTAGGAGACTTAGAGTAAGGAACTAAAAAAAAATTTGCTTGACGGTACCGTGTGGGGTATCAAATGAAAGAGCTTTTTTAGCACATTTCAAATATGTAATTATATTTACATAACTATAAATATGGTTAATAAAAATAAAGTTTAAAAACTAAAATCCAACTACCAAAAAAACACGATCTAAAAAGTACAAAACAAGAAAATTGTCTCTGCTGAAATGATTATGCCGTATATATTATTATAATGAATCTGAAAACCTACTGTAGCAAAACCGATTCATTATAATAATAAAATAAAATCAATGTGGCATACGACCACGGCGATACGGCATAATCATTTCAGCAGAGACAATTTTCTTGTTTTGTACTTTTTAGAGCGTGTTTTTTTGGAAGTCGGGTTTTAGTTTTTAAACTTTATTTTTTAAAGCAAGTAAGTTACTAAAACATTTATTGACCACAAACACAAATACAATTACAATAAGACAGAAAGGAACTAATAATAACTGAAAATGAAAAATCTTTATTTCGACAACTTACAGAGACGCTTTACAATGGTGGGAATCTCCTTTTAAGCAAAATTTTTTTTTTTTATATATTTATCATATAAAAATACATTTCAAATTATCTTAAAATAATCACGCACTTAAACCACTATGGTTTGTGATGGCGCGACCTGAGTCGATGTTAAAGTTAAGCAAAGTGCATAACGAACAATACACAATTCCTACCTACATAATTTATTCTATTAAGATTTAAGTAAGTGCATCTCATTCAACATTATCGAGAAAGTGCATCTTGAGTTTCTGTTTGATATTTTTATCATTAATCTTATCACGCAAGCTGAGAGGTAGCTGGTTAATAAGACGTGGAATTAGATAACTCACCATTCGTTCCCCGTACATGTTACTCGCACCGCCGATTAATTTCAACCTACGGTTGCTAACAGCGCGCGTACACACGGGGTGGTTTATTGGTTGGCTAAACTGCTTGTTAAAAAAATGATGTTTTAATAATATCAATTTTACTTGGGTTTCAACCGGCAGGATTTTACAGTGTTTAAAAAGTCCGCTATCGTTATTTTGGAATTCACGCCTTATTTTGTTGGAAACGATGAAATTGCTTGTGTTAGGGGATTCCGCTCTTCAATATTGACACAGTTGACATTTTTTATATAGTGACGTAAACTATCAATAATATAAGTAATATTAATACAAAAACACAGAGGCAAGTAACAATTTAAACACTTAAAGGATATATAAGTACCAATACAAAAACAGTAATTACAGTGCACGGGTGTGTGCGCGCGTGTGTGTGTGTGTGTGTGTGTGTGTGTATGGATATTTTGTTTTATTTTGTATATATTTATATGGTAAGTTGTAAATATAGTATAATATAATAAGTTATATAATATAAAATAATAAATTGAAAAAAATAAATAACTAGGTCGCATGTTGCATGAAATATTACCAACAAAATCAATTGTCCACAAAGTCCAATCTCAGCATGCGCTGCAACTGCTTGAAGCCGCTGCAGCGCTGGTTTTCAGTTTGGACCTTGAGTGTCAGTATTCATTGTGTGGTTGAACAAGTGATCGCGTGACATTCGTATTGATAAGAAATAAGAATAAAAAAAAATCTGCGAAAAAAACCTCCTTCAAAAACCACGAACTAAATAGTGTAAAATAATATTTTAACGCCGTGTGGTCCCGGCAGAGTAGAATAGGCCACCCTCACTCTTACCGAGGTGTCGTAAAAGGCGACTAAGGTAAAGCTGCTGGCATGATCATCAGCACCCAGAGAAGGAAAACTCTGCATTTATATCAAAACCCTCGCCAACCCGTCTGCCAAGCGTGGTGAGTATAGCAATTACCCCTCATGTGATTGAGGGAGGCCCGTGCCCCAGCAGTGGGGACTTAAATGGGCTGACGATGACGATGATGATGATGAATATTTTTAACACTTTACACACTTCAAATAACATTTCATAAAAGTATACTAGAGAAAAGGTGTTACCGAAATCGGCGCCCGATACTATCTTGTAATTTAATACAACATTCAATTATTCAACAGGGAGTAGGCGCCGACTTCGGTAAAACCTTTTCTCGAGTGTACTGTTATAAAATGTTATTTGAAATTTATAAAGTGTTAAAATATTATTTTACACTTTTTGTTCGTGTTTTCAGAAGGCGGTTTTTTTTTGTAGAAAAATTTTTTTTCAAGGTTTTAGTGTCTCATTTTTTGATTTTCAGTTTGGACCTTGAGTGACGGGATTCATTGTGTGGTTGAACAAGTGATCGCGTGACATTCGTATTTATATGTAATAAGAATAAAAATAGATATAATAAATTCATTTATTATATCTATTTTTTGTTACCTATTTACTTGGACGACCCGTTTGGAACAGTGGTAGTGAACGCTGCCTTTGGTCCAAGGGTTGCGGGTTCGATCCCCGCACAGCACAAACATTTGTGTGCATGAACATATCTGTTTGTATTGGTCTGGGCGTTATCTATATATTATAAGTATGTATTTACAAAAGAAAAGTATTATATGTATATATTTGTAATCGCACTGTTGATTCTGATATCCGTAACACAGGTGCTTGAGCTACCTATCTATCAGATCAATGTATGTGATGTTGTGAAATATTTATTTATTTAATATTTAATTAATACATTTATTATTTATTCTACGCATCTCTAATAGGTACTTCTCTGTTCTTCCCTGTACTGATCTCGGTTTACGATATAATTGCCATTTAAAGCGCTATAAAGTTTGAATTTCACTTCCTACGAGTTTAATCACGGCGGCCTTCGAGTGTGTACAAGAATTGTTCTCTGTCTGGAAATATAGAGTGTATGAGTAAATAAAGAACAATCTTGTGTTATCGTTAAAGGCAATATTTTAACCGTGGGAGAGCCAGGCCGTTGGGGCGCGTTAGGGCGGAAAGGTCCTCGAGTGGAGGCCACGTACAGGAAGTCGCAGCCGAGGCGCCCCCCACAAGGTGGACCGACTGGTGAAGATTGCGGGAATCTATTGGATGCGGGCGGCATAGGACCGATCTGTGTGGAGAACATTGGGGGAAGCCTATATCCAGCAGTAGACGTCTATTGGCTGAAATGATGATGATGATGAGAGCCACGCTTCGTTTCCTTACAGAAAACCGGCGTGAAGCAGCATTGTGCGGCGTTTCGCTGCGTGAGTGAGGGTACTGGAGGCCCAATTCGGGGGAAAGGGGGGCTTAAAGGTTGGCAGCGCACTTGTGACTCCACTGGTGTCGCGGGCGGAAATCGCTTACCATCAGGTGATCTTTCTGCAAATGTAATTTATTAATGATATATAATAAAAAAGAACAACTTTAATGCTAAAGCACGATTCCTGTCTCCTAAATTTTGTTGTACCCTATCATCGTCAGCCCATTTAAGTCCCCACTGCTGGGGCACGGGCCTCCCTCAATCACATGAGATGTACCTAATAGCCATACTCACCACGCTTGGCAGAAGGGTTGGCGAGTGTTTTGATATAAATGCAGAGTTTTCCTTCTCTGGGTGCTGATGATCATGCCAGCAGCTTTACCTTAGTCGCGTTTTACGACACCTCGGTAAGAGTGAGGGTGGCCTATTCTACTCTGCCGGGGACCACACGGCTAGGTTTTACCCTAACAGGGTCCATAATTTGTTCTAATAAATGATATATGTACCACCTTACTGTACCTTATTCGAAGCAATAAACCATTGAGTATTGAGTATATCACAGAAAAAAATCGGTAGACTATTGTATCCGATAATCAATTCAACAAAAAGTTGATCTGCCTAAATGGAATTATAGCAATGAAATTAGAGATTTGTTTTTTTTTTCCTTTTGTTTTATTTTTATGTACTTTTTATTTTTTTTTTTATTTTTTTTTTTTTTTTTTTTATAATACAACTTTTTATTTTTAATCAAAAAGTATATAACAAATACCCTACAGTCTAAAATGCATACATAATAAAATTTAAATTACATTACAAATTAAATAAAATTACAAATTCAATTCAACTACAAATGAAATAAAATTACAAAGAAAGTCAGTAAATTAAATTAAAATACTAATGAGATTACAAATAAAATAACGAATTAATTATATACAAACACTGACTAACGGCCAAAAACAGGCAACTCACCCCCGCCCGTCTTTATTTTTAATTGTTTTAAGTTTTGTTTTCTGTTTGTGCCAAATTGTGTTCTGTTTACAATTGCTGTATGTTCTGTGTTGTGATGTCTATAATAAAAAATATTTTCTATCTTTCTTTCAATGTTTTTCCACTTTATTACATTTGACTTAATAATAAATATTAAACTTATAGTAGCGGATATTGTAAACGTGAAATCCGTTCCATTCCTTTTGAAGCACGGATATGCTTGAAAAATGTGAAATGTTATATTTGAGAAAGCGAATATTCTAACGGAAATAAGATTCTCGAAGAATGGAGCTACAAATGATTACTCATAATTCAATCCATATTTTACATTGAGGTAAAATTGACTATTTATCACAATGATATTTTAATAGAGTAGAGTAATAATCATAGAGTAACAAATAATACTCTGGATGCATTGTGATGACGATCGAACTCTTTGGAAGAAGCTGTCTGTAATTCCTGAAACAAAGTGAAGCCTTCAAAATTAACGGAAAAATTTAACGTCAAATTTATTTTTAAAATAATTAAGGCATCTATCAAAGTTTTTCTTTCCCAAACTGCCAGATCAATGAATTTTTTTTTTTGTAGAAAGTCTGATAGAAAAAAGAATCTGCGAAAAAAAACCGCCTTCATAAACCAATGTTATTTGAGGTGTATAAAGTGATAAAAATATTATTTTACACTTTTTAGTTCGTGGTTAATGAAGGCGGTTTTTTTTTCGCAGAAAATTTTTTTCAAGCAATCGATTTTATCTTAATTTAATTTTTATGACGTAGCAACTGATTTATTTTCTTAATTACTTTGACATTTAAGTATCATTTAAGTATTCCCATCTCTGTTTAACTTTCATACGCCAACGAGGCAGAACACGGTGTGACTTTTATAATTCTAATTAAGATCTTAATACCTACCTGTGCTTCATGAATAAATGATTTGTATTTGTATTTGCAACCCTAAATGTACCCGGTTTATCCCCGCTGTTCACCCTCTGCTTGTCCACCCCGGGTGGACAGTGAAACAATTGATAAAAAAAATCCTGCTGTCCACCTCTTCTTGGTTGAAATAGGGGGTGGACAGCGGGAATAAACCAATGTACCCTTGGCTTGGACGAGACGGCTTTGGCCAGAAAATACCGCACTGAAAGATTCTGACGGTAGGAGTCAAACACGCGTGGGCTGATGCAATTCAAAGGTTTTAAATTAGTATCGAGTGATTTTTAATGAACAAATTTGATGTTTATTTGTGCAGTGAAGTGCCGCGAAGTGAACCTGATTATAAGAATCGTTGAATTGTATCGTTTTTGACCCCCGACGCAAAAACGACGGGGTGATATGAGTTTGACGTGTCTGTGTGTCTGTCTATGGCATCGTAGCTCTCGAACAAATGAATCGATTTTGATTTTGTTTTTTTTCTGTTTGAAAGATGAATAAGGGAGTGTTCTTAGCTATGTTGAATAAAAACCGATCCAAGATGGCCGCCGTCACAAATATTATATGGATTGTATGTTTTAACACAACCTCCAATATGGGTATCATGCAAAAGGGCTTGAGTAGCAGAATATATTTATTGTGATATATTTCAAATCCCAGATGGCCGCCGTTAGAAAATGACGAATAACCGATTGGTTTTTGGCGGGAGTTTTTTAACACTGCTATTGTGTGACGAGTGAGTTGACACGGACAACTTGCTTGGACCTATAGAGTCGTAAACCCGCGATTGTGTTTAGAGTGGTGTCGGCAGAATCCGTAGGTCGATAAAACGTAAAACACCGGCGTTATATTGAGTGACTGTGACTTTTACTGGCATCGACTGATGACTACCCATTTATTCTCAATAATTTACTTACTTGATATTGGCAAGATATCTTCAGGTAGAGTCATAATATGAAGAAAAAAACACATTGAAATGATGGTACGATAACTAGACATTTAGCTTGTACCAGAACTAATTCTGTGCTTCTTGAATGAATGAATAAATGAACGAATGAAACATTTATTGACCCAACAAATACATAACATATAACAGATTTCACTCGAAGGAAGATATGGGAACAATAATTATATAAAAAACAATAAAAATAATAAATATAAATTAGTGATGTGCTAACACAAGTAGAAGCGTCTTGGCAAACGTAATGTAGGGCGCCCTCTGGCTAGGTGGGGGGACGATCTGCGCAGGATGGCTGGCAAGAGCTGGATGCGAGAAGCCATGGATAGATCACAGTGGCGAACAACTGGAGAGGCCTACGTCCAGCAGTGGACTGCGATAGGCTGATGATGATGATGAACACAAGTAGCTTTACAAACTCTCGTGAAATGCAACAACTGCTTTTGATGCAAGTCCTCAGCGTATAATTCCCGGTTGCGTCCAAAGTTCTCGCTTCGGAACCCGGGGAACGGCTGGACCATCATGCAGGATTCGTGAAGTCTGGTAATTACAATGAAGCGACTGCCGTCTGACCTTTGCAACCCTTAGACAGGGGAACCAGACCAACTCAATAGTTACACATTCAGAATCAGTATCTCAAAAAATGTAGGTAGCCACAGTTTTGAGAAATCCGAGACGTGCAGGTTTCCTCACGATGTTTTCCCTCACCGCCGAGCTTATGGTAGAAATATGCAAGTAGATTTGAATAATGTAGAGAATGATCTACTTTTGAAGTATTTATTTTATTATTTACTATATATATATTTTTGTGTCACAATTAAACTGTATGGCCTAGTATGATGATGACAGAACATTGTATGAAAGTTTGGCGATTAAAAAGAGTCACTGACGAGTTTCTTGCCGGATCTCCTCGACCAGAAACAACTTTCCGAGCCGGTGGTAGAATCGCATTCTGTTTATGATATTTTTGGTATATTTTAATACATAAGAACTTATAAACAGTTTTAAATCATTCAAATGTATGACGATTTGTAAGTGCTGTGTACAAGCCTATACAAATGAAGTATTATTATAGTTTGAGTTTATAGACGCAAAATAATGAAAAAAACGCGACTTCCATAACCTTTTCAGATACCAGATCCGTACAAATTAGCAAAATTTAAATTCGAAAACGCACCACAATGGCGGTGGAAAAATCAAAATGGCCACCGGAAATGAGCTGCGCGCTAACGACGCGCCCCGGCAATATGGCGCCGCTTCCCGTCTTCTCGCGTTGTGTTGTGATGATGAATAAAATTTCGGTTTTCAAGCGAATTATTTCGAAGTTTTCTTGTGCCTTTGTAATGATACTAATTGGTGGTCGTTTTTTTAGTCTGGACTTGTTGTTTTGTGAACAGAGAACCCTACGGTTATTTGGCACGTGGAAAAAAATGAACTGTTGCTGCGTCCTTTACCATTGTCAGTATTTTTGACACTTTTCATGGAAAAATTGTTATACAACGCCCTCTTGTCAATGTCATTGAAGTGCCTTCTGATCGTAGTCGCACTGTTGTATGCTGAAAAGCAGAGCAAAGCGTAGTTGTGTGCTGAAAAGCAGAGCATAGCGTACGTATCTCTTAAATTAATTACAACACCTTTGTAACCTATGTTTTCACAAATAAAGATATTTTGTATTTTGTACTGTTTTAGCTATAAACTTACGATCACGGTTATATATATTGTCACGGTTGTGACATTTTCGCATAGAAAAAACGTTTTACAACGCCCCCCTGTCAATGTCCTTGAAGTGCCTTCTGATTTTGGACAGTCTGTAGGATGCTGTTTTAGCCGAAAATTAACACTGACAGATTTGCTTTTCTATACGTCTTTGAGCCATGTGGTCCCCGGCAGAGTAGAATAGGCCACCCTCACTCTTACCGAGGTGTCGTAAAAGGCGACTATGGTAAAGCTGCTGGCATGATCATCAGCACCCAGAGAAGGAAAACTCTGCATTTATATCAAAACCCTCGCCAACCCGTCTGCCAAGCGTGGTGAGTATGGCAATTACCCCACATGTGATTGAGGGAGGCCCGTGCCCCAGCAGTGGGGACTTAAATGGGCTGATGATACGTCTTTGATATGTTTTTTTTGATACGGATTTTTTTTATGCAATGTCTTAATGGATGATGGAGACCGTAATGCGGGCTTATTTTTCGCCGCCCGGGTAGCCTTTGTAGGCATCAAAGTCAAAGTCAAAGTCAAATAATTCTTTATTTGCATAGGCTTGTACACAGCACTTACAAATCGTCATACATTTGAATGACTTAAAACTATTTATAAGTACTTATGTATAATTTACATGTTAATACATAAATATGTTGATACATAAAATATACTTAAGAAATAAATAAACATAATGCGATTCTACCACCGGCTCGGAAAGTTGTTTCTGATCGAGAAGATGCGGCAAGAAACTCGCCAGTTACTCTTTTTAATCGCCAAACTTTCATACAATGTTGTGTCATCATCATACCAAGCCATACAGTTCAATGGACAACATTTCAAAATTACTAAGCTCTGAAACAAAAAATACCAATTCTTTGTTTACTTTTCCGCTGCTCGAATATATATTTATTTATTTTTTATATTGCTTATTTACTGAGAAAAAAATTAAAAACTAAAAAACGTAAGATGACGTCATCGGACGGCAGAATGTAAAATATTTCTTTGCTTAGCACATTATAGTTTTAAATTTACGTAATGCCAAACTCATGACATGTAACTGTCAAAAAAAAAGACAACTTGTCAACGTTGAATGTATGAATGACGTTGACAATGTTGACACTAGTATAATTTACCTTTGACAGTAGTACCTTTTTTTTATTAAAACAATGATAAGCAAAGGAATATCGCTGTATTCAGCCGTCCGATGACGTCATTTGGCGCTTACGTCTATTTAGAATAAAAAGAATTTCAATAATTATTTTATGCATGAAAATGGACAAATTTTGAAAAAAGAAAAAATATGGGTCTGTTCATTTTATGTCTACTTTCATATAAAAAAACAATATGGACATGTTAAAAATTTGAAATGTTTTCCATTGTTACACAAAATAAAATAAAGGAAATATTAATAAAATAAATATTATGAGGTAAACCGAAGCAGACCAGTCCCCAAAGGTGGCACCTGTTCACAAGTATGACGTATGTGTCAGCCATCATTTCACTCAACCATATTAGAGGGAATGTAATGACCCGCCACATAGCGCCACCACCTCAGAGACATTTGAGTGAGCATGACTACTTAGGTTCCCCTCATAGGTCACAAAGAGTAGTAGTTACTTAATCCAACACTAATAAACTGCAGGACGAGGTGTACAATAGTAGTAGGTGGTTAGCATCTTGTCAATTATTGAATAGTCAATATAAATCAATTTTTATACAGTAATAAATGCTGCTAAGCCTAATTTATTAAAAATGAGTAATTATATAATATTAATAATTTCCGTCAATATATATGAAAATGCTACAAGTGTGCAGGCATAGAGGTCATTATGTCCATGAATCCTTATCATTTAGGTAGTCTACAATTTTATAGTATCCTTTACTCATGAAACAGGCTCTCACGTGAGATTTAAATTTATGCGTTGGTAACTCAATAACATTTTGTGGCAACTTATTGTACATTTTAATACTTAGACCAACAAATGAATTATTAATTTTTTGAAGTTTCAGATTTGGAATCGCGAGCTTGTGTTTATTTCTAGTGTTAAAACCATGACAATCAGATTTTTTCGAAAAAATATCCATGTTCTTTCGCACGTACAAAATACAGTCTAAAATGTATTGAGAAGCTACGGTTAAGATGTTAATGCTCTTAAATATTTCTTTTAGCGAATCGCGAGGTCTAAGGTTGTATATGGAGCGGATGGCCCTCTTCTGCAATACAAATATAGTCTGTATATCAGCAGCAGACCCCCACAACAAGAGACCATAAGACATTACACTATGAAAATAACTAAAATAAACCAATCTCGCGGTTTCAATATCGGTCAGATGTCTAATCTTCTTAACCGCATACGCGGCGGAACTAAGTCTTCCCGCCAAGGCTGCGGCGTGGGGACCCCATTGCAATTTGGCATCCATGGTAATGCCAAGGAAAACTGTTGAATTAATGACTTCAATACGTTCATTATTCATAGTGATGTTAGTATTAACCTGTCTTACATTGGGCATTGTAAATTTCACACATTTAGTTTTCTTAGCATTAAGAAGTAAGTTGATAGTGGTAAACCAATGGAGAACTTGTGACAGAGTGTCATTTACATCGTCAAATGTACTTTTTCGTCGGTCAACATTAAAGATCAACGAAGTGTCATCAGCAAATAGCACTACCTCACAAAGGTCTTTTGTAAAGTAAGGAAGGTCATTTATATATATCAGGAAAAGCAGAGGCCCCAATATCGATCCTTGGGGCACTCCCATCAATAGAGGAGTGCTCCACCAGAAGAATATGTCCCATTAATGTTTACTTTCTGAATTCCATCAGACAAGTAAGAATTTATCAAACTTAGTGAAATCTTGGATACACCATAATGAGCTAATTTTAACAACAATGTTTGGTGCGTAACGCAATCAAATGCTTTCGATAGGTCACAAAATACTCCAACAGCATCCTACTTGTTTTCCCATGCATCAAAAATATGCTTGATTCATCAGTTGTTGACTTACCTTTAGTGAACCCAAATTGTTTATTATGAAGCAGGTCGTTAACTTTAAAATGAGACAGCAACTGAACGAATATGACTTTTTCAAAAATCTTACTCAGTGCTGGTAATATAGAAATAGGCCTAAAGTTAGAAGGGTTACTTTTATGACCTGATTTGAATAACGGTATGATTTTGCTATACTTCATTAAGTTAGGAAATTGGCTTTCGTCAACACATCTGTTGAATATCATTGCCAAATGGGGTGCGATATGCAGTATTATATTTTTTAAAATGTCTACGGATATTCCCCAAAGATCTTCAGTTTTTTTTATATTCAGATCTTTAAAAGTTTTTACTATTATCTCTGGTGTTACATGGGTAAATCTGAAAGGTGTTTTACATTCGTCGACTTTTGCCTTTAGCAAGGAGACAGCAAGATGTGAACTTGAGTTTAATGTACTTGTCGTTGTCACTGGTATATTAGTGAAAAAAGACTCAAATACATTTGCCACATCAGCATCAGAGTCAAGTTGTTTGCCATTGATTTTTAGAGAGACCTTGTGTTCTTGTGTTTTGTTTTTACAAGTCTCTTTGTTTATGATATTCCATGTGATTTTCCATTCCATCAATCAGACGGTTTGCCCTCATCATCCGGGTAGCGACGGTAGCCCACGTTGTGCCAGCCTCCGTCATCCATCGTACTAGCCGGTCCAATCCACAGATCACTATATATGTAGCAAGCTAGTCCAGTCACCGACCCCCTCCTGTGATGTGGCTTCGCCACAGGAGGGGAGTATGTTGAGGATCGACGGCTGATCCAACGCGTACGCGAAAAATAGATTCACGCCAAAAGCGGCCACTTTTGGCGTGAATCAATTTTTCCCGTAAAAAAACGGACCCAACATTTGTGCATGGTTATTTAATAAATAGTTTATGTGTTTGTCTAGAGGTTGTAACCCCGAAATCGTTTAAAATAGATCCGGTTTAGTAGCTAAAAATTAAAATCAATTGGCGTCGCTAGTGTGCCTTACCCGTCACCTTAAGCCGTTGGTCCTGCGCCTAAACCCTCTTTGGTCGTGTCACACTAGTGTCCCATCGAAATAAGAGAGTACGGGAATAGAGGGTGCACTTGTGTCTGCGCAAATACTTGTGCACTATAATATGTCCTGCGTCGATGGCTGATCGCTGAGATTGGCTGCCATGACCGAAATAACGGTTTGGAGGACATTATTATTATTAATTTCTGAATTTTAATAAATTAGGCTTAGCAGCATTTATTACTGTATAAAATTGATTTATATTGATTATTCAATAATTGACAAGATGCTAACCACCTACTATTGTACACCTCGTCCTTCAGTTTATTAGTATTGAATTAAGTAACTACTACTCTTTGTGACCTATGAGGGGAACCTAAGTAGTCGTGCTCACTCAAATGTCTCTGAGGTGGTGGCGTTATGTGGCGGGTCATTACATTCCCTCTAATATGGTTGAGTGAAATGATGGCTGACACATACGTCATACTTGTGAACAGGTGCCATCTTTGGGGACTGGTCCGCTTCGGTTTACCTCATATTTAGCTTTTAATTTGCTTCATTCTATTTTGTGTTGCATTAGACTGTATGACTTGGTATGAAGATAATAAACCATTGTAAAAAAGTTGGCGATTAAAAAGAGTAACTGGCGAGTTTCTTGCCGGATCTTCTCGACCAGAAACAACTTTCCGAGCCGGTGGTAGAATCGCATTATGTTTATTTATTTCGTTAGTATATTTTATGTATCAACATATATATGTATTAACATGTAAATTATACATAAGTACTTATAAATAGTTTTAAGTCATTCAAATGTATGACGATTTGTAAGTGCTGTGTACAAGCCTATGCAAATAAAGAATTATTTGAATTTGAATTTGTGATTGAGGGAGGCCCGTGCCCCAGCAGTGGGGACTTAAATGGGCTGATGATACGTCTTTGATATGTTTTTTTTTTATACGGATTTTTTTTATGCAATGTCTTCAATGGATGATGGAGACCGTGATGCGGGCTTATTCTTCGCCGCCCGGGTAGCCTTTGTCGGCATCAGTCGGACGGTTTGCCCTCATCATCCGGGTAGCGACGGTAGCTCACGTGGTGCCAGCCTCCGTCCCGTCATCTATCGTTCTAGTCGGTCCAGTCCACAGATCACTATATATGTAGCAAGCTAGTCCAGTCGCCGACCCCCTCCTGTGATGTGGCTTCGCCACAGGAGGGGAGGATGTTGAGGATCGACGGCTGATCCAACGCGTACGCGAAAAATAGATTCACGCCAAAAGCGGCCACTTTTGGCGTGAATCAATTTTTCGCGTAAAAAAACGGACCCAACATTTGTGCATGGTTATTTAATAAATAGTTTATGTGTTTGTCTAGAGGTTGTAACCCCGAAATTGTTTAAAATAGATCCAGTTTAGTAGCTACAAATTAAAATCAATTGGCGTCGCTAGTGTGCCCTACCCGTCACCTTAAGCCGTTGGTCCTGCGCCTAATCCCTCTTTGGTCGTGTCTAACTAGTGTCCCATGGAAATAAGAGAGTACGGCTATAGAGAGTGCACTTGTGTCTGCGCAAATACTTGTGCACTATAATATGTCCTGCTTCGATGGCTGATCGCTGAGATTGGCTGCCATGACCGAAATATCGGTTTGGACATTATTATTATTATAAGTTATAATGTTTATAGGTATATAGTCCAATCGTAACTATAGATATGAAATCCTAGTATTTTATCATCTCTATCCTTTTCACTCACAAAACAGTAAATTTAGAAACCTTCGGATCTCCAGACCTCCCGAATCCTGGATTACGTACCCCGGGCTCCGAAGCGACAACTTTGGACGCAAATGGGATTTACAAGCTAAGATAAGCAGGAACAATAAATCTAGAAACCTTTACAATTGAAACGGACAATACCAGGATCCCATAAATTAATTGAAAGTTATCATCAACTTTGGACGCAAATGGGATTTACAAGCTAAGATGAGCAGGAACAATAAATCTAGAAACCTTTACAATTGAAACGGACAATACCAGGATCCCATAAATTAATTGAAAGTTATCATCAACTTTGGACGCAAATGGGATTTACAAGCTAAGATGAGCAGGAACAATAAATCTAGAAACCTTTACAATTGAAACGGACAATACCAGGATCCCATAAATTAATTGAAAGTTATCATCTCAATACTCAAAGATTCTTGGAGGATTATAAATCGCTTGGAATCTGGATCGCTCGCATATTTCCCGAGGGAACGACGTCTTTAGCCAACCTGTTGAGATGGGGGGAAGGAGGGCATCCTTTTTACGAACTCGATCGCGCAGTGGCTAAGTTTGGCGATCCTCTTTGGATGGTGTATATCCCCCAAATGGGGGAAATGGCCACCGGAAAGGGGGCAAATGTTTGATTAATTATGAATTTGGGGGAAACTGAAACAAAAAAATCCCAGTTTCCCCCAAATTACCTATTATTCATTTTGGGAACCAAAATAAAAAACCAAAATAGTAACTTCATACCTTTTTAGGGTTCCGTAGATAAATGGCAAAAAACGGAACCCTTTAAATGATTCGTCATGTCTGTCCGTCTGTCCGTCTGTGTGTCCGTCCGTATGTCACAGCCACTTTTCTTTAAAACTATAAGAATTATAGATACAATTGAAACTTGGTAAATAGATGTATTTTGTTAACCGCATTACAATTTTTCCACAAAAATTGGAAAAAATAAAAAAGTTGGGGGGGTCTCCATACTTGAAACTGAAACTCAACAAATTTGTTTTCATCAAACCTAGGTACGTGTGGGGTATCTATAAAAATGATGTTGAAGTTTTCAACATCATTTTTTTTCTAAACACAATACTTTGCTAGAGATGCTCCTAAAGTGGTAAAACGTGTGTGCCCCCCCCCCCCCCCCTAACTTCTATAATAAATTAATAATAAAACTAAAAAAAATATAATGTTACATAATCATGAAAACTAACAACGAAAATTGGTTTGAATCGCGAGTAAACGTGCAGCAGTTTTTTATTACTACGTTTATAAACCGTAAACCGCAATTTACCTTCCCAGTAATCCTTCACGACGACCCGGTTTGGAACGAGTGGTAGTGAACGGCTGCTTTGATCCAAGGGTTTGCGGGTTTTCCCGATCCCCGCACAGTGCAAACATTTGTGTGTATGAACATGTCTGTTTGTATTGGTCTGGGTGTTTTGTATGTATATAAGTATGTATTTACAAAGAAAGTATTATATGTATATATTTGTAATCCCGCTGTTGATTCTGATATCCGTAACAGAGGTGCTTCGAGCTACCTATCTCGGCGTCAGATCAATGTATGTGATGCTTGTGGAAATAGTTTATTCTATTTATATATCTTTACTTGCTGCCTACGTGAACCCTTCTAATGGTGCGAGTCCGATTCGCACTTGGCCGGTTTTTTATGTTACGATAAACGAATTTCATTGGTACGCCTGAGCCTCAATTATATCATCATTATTTGTATTACGATAACTGATCACATTTTTTTTTCAAAGTTTAACATCAAAATACCAGGAAAACATAAATTTGTTTTTTACCAGGAAAACATAAATTCAGTGCTAGTGAACGCTACCTCTGGTGCAAGGGTTGCGGGTTCGATCCCCGCACAGTACAAACATTTGCGTGCATGAACATGTCTGTTTGTATTGGTCTGGGTGTTTTCTATGTATTATAGGTATGTATTTACAAAAGTACGCCGTGAGGTCCCCGGCAGAGTAGAATAGGCCACCCTCACTCTTACCGAGGTGTCGTAAAAGGCGACTAAGGTAAAGCTGCTGGCATGATCAACAGCACCCAGAGAAGGAAAACTCTGCATCTATATCAAAACCCGTCTGCCAAGCGTGGTGAGTATGGCAATTACCCCTCATGTGATTGAGGGAGGCCCGTGCCCCAGCAGTGGGGACTTAAATGGGCTGATGATGATTTACAAAAGAATAGTATGAACACAGGTGCTTGAGCTACCTATCTCGGAGTCCGATCAATGTATATGATGTTGTGAAATATTCATAGAATTATAACAACACTAGAAACCTAGTTTGCGTTCCACAATTTGAAGCAACTCAAACGGAGCCGTACGGCTCCAAACGCCCGGACCGCTCCGCAGTCTTCAATGTCAATGCCTGTTAAACGCATCTCGCGAAAATTAATATACTATGACGATTTGTGCGATTAAAATTTTGTCACAATGATTCGGAAAAGCATAAGAAGTGTAATATTAACATAAGTTATGTTTTTACCCCCCTTTCCCCCCGATCGGGCCTCCGGTAACCTCACTCACGCAGCGAAACACATCACAGTGCTGCTTCACGCCGGTTTTCTGTGAGGCCGTGTTATCACCTGTGGTATCACTCCGGTCGAGCCGGCCCATTCAGATATAAATGTGAGAATAACATATTGTATAAACCCCTTTATTATATTACCGAGTTTCAATAGTATAGATCTTATAGTTTCGGATAAAATCTCTTATTACTTTAAATGTCTCAATCAATTTCTCATTTACAATCTTCATTTAATTATAATCAGTAAAGACCGAACCGGCAATAGTCTTAAACCTTAAATGCATTAGAAATGACCTCAAATGAATCCGTAGAACGATAATTCGTTGAACACCAGGTGTCTGATTGAATAAATGAGAGTTGACATAGTTAAATATCACATGACATTGGCAAATTGCATTATAGGTTAGAATGCTATAACTAGGAACCAGGGGCGGCTTCTAGCACAAGAAGCGGCCGGGCGCGCTCAATAAACTGGCGCCCTCTTGTTTCAAAATACGCGAACAAAATGGAATACTTACAACATGTTCGATATATATTTTTCAAAGCAACTTTTCATGCATTTTTTTTGTCGGTTAACCTATGTGTGCACGTTTTGGTTTTGAACAGAGTCACCGGGCTTGTGGGGAGCAGAAGGCTCGCACCCTAAAAACTTTAAGCAACAGCCTGAGGGCGCCCCCTAGCGGGGCTACGACTCGGCTCAGGGCGTTGCTGGGAGAGGGCAAATGAACATAAGTTTGGGGACTGAATCGGCCCGGCGCGTACCGGTTACGCGAAAAGGGACTGACTCTAACTCTAGAGGGAACCGACGAACGTCATCGCCGGCGAGAACGGTACCGCGGGGGTCTTGAAGTGTTGTTTGTCGCGAGTTGTTCGGCCTGTTGCATGGCGACTGTGATAGGTCTCGGTCAAGGACAGATCGAGGGCGTCTTTTCCTAACAGTGGGGGCTACGGCAGGGCTTTTCATGCAACAGGTGACATAGTATTATTTGTCCCTTTCTGTCTTATTGTTAACATCTTGTTGTACTAATTGTATTCGTGTTTGTGGACAATAAATTTACTTACTTACTTACAGTTTTACTAATTTTATAAGTTACACCAATGTACCTGCGCAGAAGTCTTATTTTTGAAAACTGCGGCAGAATCCTAACCAATCACAACGCTCCATTTACGAGCGCGAAAAATTACATGTTCGGTGCGAGTGCGGTTAAGAGAGAGATAGCGTTCCTCTCTGGATTTATTGTATTTAATCTTCATCGTCATCGTCAGCCCATTTAAGTCCCCACTGCTGGGGCACGGGCCTCCCTCAATCACATGAGGGGTAATTGCCATACTCACCACGCTTAGCAGACGGGTTGGCGAGGGTTTTGATATAAATGCAGAGTTTTCCTTCTCTGGGTGCTGATGATCATGCCAGCAGCTTTACCTTAGTCGCCTTTTACGACACCTCGGTAAGAGGAGTTGCCTATTCTACTCTGCCGGAGACCACACGGCTATTTAATCTTAACGTAACGCAAGTCTGTATTTCAACTGCTTTCGCAATCGTAAGCAATCTGATTTAACTTGCTCTTCTGCGTAGACAAATTTGGCCGATGTAACTTATAAACGCGGTACACCTGTACCTATGATGATGGTTGACAGTCTTCAACTCAGACTTCATAAAATCGGTAATTCATTTTGTTGGCTTAAGTATTAAGATATTCAATAAGCTACCACAAAATGTCATTAACCTATCACCGGATAAGTTTAAGTCTCATATTAAAACCTGCCTAATGAAGAAAGGTTACTATAGTGTACAAGACTATTTAAATGATAATGATTCTTGGTCATGTTAACTTGATTAATCTTTTGAGTATTATTCATAGTAGTCTATTAACTTTCATAATTGTATTTTTTTATTCTTCTCAATTGAAACACTGTAACATCATCAATATTTGAAAAGACTAACTACTGAGTTTCTTGCTCGACATTCCGAACCAGCGGTAGATATTGTGTATCTATTTTGACATTTGTAAGTGTTCTGTGTGGACCTAAATTGAATAAAGAATTTTTTATCTTTATCTTATCTTTATCTGTGCGTTTCTCAAGAACCTTTTTTGGACGCAACTGGGAACCACACCCTAAGATGAGGAGAACGATCAGTGCTCGAGTCCGCTCCTCGCGGAGCGTTACAGTGGAGGCTCTATGTGTAGCGAGGGGCTCTCGGCGCCCTCTTACTTCTGGCGCCCGGGTGCACTGCACCCCTACGCTATAGGTAAAGACGCCCCTGCTAGGAACTGCGTAGGTTAGTAGAAAGAGTCATATCGGTTGATGCAACACAGAAAGGATCCAATCCACGAAAATACCGAAATGAGCAGTTTTCCAGTAGGTATTTTCGAGTGGTTTCTAAAAGCAACACCAGATGACGCTACTCTCACTATCAATTAAAAGTTCCTTTTTTGTCTATGATAGATAGGAAATATTTGATAAACCAACCATCATCATGACATTTACGGTCCTGCCTTAATTAACTTTATTTTACCCATAAGAAAATAGAGATAAAAAGTAAACAAGTAAAATACATAATTTACTTCACTCTCTGTCATTTAAAATTCAGATAATTAATAGTAAAAAACCTAAAACGAATTTTCCCATAAATTAGGGTCCACATGAAATATCATACCACACCTAACATTTACAGGGACCGATTGCGCCATCTAGTGAATCTTTAGGAAATTTATAAATACCTACTGGAAAACTGCTCATTGATTTAAATATACCAAAGAGGTTGTAAAAGCATATATTAGGTACTAAAAAGATCGAAGTAAAATTTACATTTTGACATTTTATCATTACAAGATACCAATACACATTGTAATGTAGAGTATTATTTTTTAAACCATTGTAACGCTCCATGTTACTTGGATCTTTGTAGCAAAAATTATATTGAAACAAATAAATAAATAATTTTGAATTATTCAATGTTTAGAGGTTTTTAGTGTACAAATTTCGTGGTGTTTTGTGCAGTGAAGTGTTGCTCAGTGATATTAATATCATCGTCAGCCCATTTAAGTCCCCAATGCTGGGGCACAGGCATCCTCAATCACATAAGGGAGTAATGCATACTCACCACGCTTAGCAGACGGGTTGGCGAGGGTTTCGATATAAATGCAGAGTTTTCCTCTCTGGGGCTGATGATCATGCCAGCAGCTTAACATTAGTCGCCTTTTAGACACCTCGGTAAGAGTGAGTGTGGCCCTATTTACTCTGCCGGGGGCCACCGCGGCGAATTATTAATATAAGAATCGTTAAATTATATCGTTTTTAACTCGTGTGTCGAGAGAGTTGTCACGGGAACAACTCGCTTGGATCTAATAGGGTCTTAAAACCTGTGATTTCGTTAAAAGTAGTCTCGGCAGACTCCGTAGGTCGATAAAACGCTAAACACCTCCATTTTATCGAGTTTAACTTTGACTGACTTCGACTGTTGACTACGCACTTTTGCGAAAAATCACTTGAATTTATTCTATTTCATATAAGGACAGGTTGGGCCGTTTCTCAATGACCTCTCTGGAGGGCGTAGGGATATTTTGGATATAAAATTTCTATTTAAGGTGACGGGTAGGGCACACTAGCGATGCCAATCGATTTTAATTTTTAGCTACCAAACCGGATCTATTTTAAACAATTTCGGGGTTACAACCTCTCGGCAAACACTTATACTATTTATTAAATAACCATGCAAAAATGTTAGGGTCCAACGCGTACGCGAAAAATTGATTCACGCTAAAAGTGGCCGCTTTTTTCGCGTACGCGTTGGACCCAAGTATAAGTGTTTGCCGAGAGGTTGTAACCCCGAAATTGTTTAAAATAGATCCGGTTTGGTAGCTAAAAATTGAAATCACTTGGTGTCCCTAGTGTGCCCTACCCGTCACCTTAAGTGCAAGTGTTCATTGCTAACAATCTATCTAAATAGATAGATAAATCAATTGAATTTTATAAAAAGACACACACGTATACATTATGTCATAATTTCTTTCTGTAAGTAACCATAATTTTCATAATTGCCAAAACTGGCCACTTTAGGCAATGATTGTACAAATAGAATTATTACACAAGAACATCTCAAAAATAGTTAATACTTTTCTTTATGGATTCACCGTGGTACTTTTTAAAAAAATGTCTACAAATCTGTTGGCGGCGCTATTTACGCCAATGCGTCACCCTAAGGCGACGGGGAGCCCTAACTAGCGATACTAATCGATTTAAATTGACAGCTACTAAACCGGATCTATTTTAAACAATATCGTAGCGGGAGTCTCTAAGCAAACATTTATACTATTTATTTAATAATTGTGCATTACTTTTTGATCTGTTTTTGCATTCGAAATTTGGATTAACGTCATAAGTGGCTGTTTTTGATGGTAATTCAAATTTCGAGTACAAAAGCAAACCCAAAAGTTAAGTATAAGTGTTAAATAAATAGTATTAATGTTTTCCGAGAGGCTGCAGCTGCGAAATTGTTAAAAAGATATCCGGCTTAGTTTCTAACAATTTAAATCGATTATCGTCGCTAGTGTGCCCTACCCGTCACCTTAAAGTTTTTTTTTAGATATTGTTTTACCCGTTTCCAGTTATCTGTGCGTTTCTTCTACCCCAAGTTTGTCTGGAAGAGATCGCTATAAGCGAAGACCACCCTGACTGTATAATACAACCATATAATAATTTATCAAGTTCTGAAAATTTTTAAGAGTATCTATTTGCTTTGAAAGTGCTTAAAATCTCATTACCAGCTTTATGGAAAAAATCTCAATAAATAGCACAGAATTCAATGAATTCTGCCAGTCATCTACAAAAAAGGACATTAAAAATACTTACATTTAAATAAAACTCTTGAACACCACCCCTTCCATCACGGAAACTAAAACTAATAAAAAAATATTAGTCCAAAACGACGGTTTATGCACACGTCCACCTCCCTCCACGGTCGGGGAGCGACTGATTCTAGTTCGAAATTCAAATTGTCTTCGACGCGTCCAAAACCACTTGAGCCCTGGTGGAAGCGATATATACCCTTTATAGGACTGTATTACGTCATTTCTCGGGGGGAGAAGGAGCTCACGTTAAATTGGTCATCTGTTATCAAGACTTCAGATTCATCTCACACGAATACCTAACATCTTTCCTTACGTCTAAAGTTCTTTTTCGCTTGAGTTGGAATTAAAACTCATTCGCCGATATAGAGTGATGAAAATTGAGATCTATCTCGAGTAGACTTTAGGTGTGTTTTAGAATGAAAAAATGCTGAAAGCTACAGGTTTTCGATAAGTTCAGCTGAAAATGCGAGTTTCCGAATAAGAGCGTAACTTTTCGTCTCGATAATCGTATAAATGGCGGTTTTATTGCTTCAATGAGAATATATTATTTTTCATATATTTTGAATTACACGGATTTGTTGATGTATTTTGTTTCAGGATTTTGTTAATTTCAGTATAAAATTATTTATTTATTCTTTATTGCACAAGAAAATAAAGTCAAATTGGCGGACTTAATGCTATACAGCATTCTCTACCAGTTAAAATTAGTATTAGTATTTAAATATTATCTAGCAAGATATGATGTGTACACATGATTTTGGGATAATGTCTGGACTAAAAATATTTAATTTGTTAATTTTGATGCTTTTTTGATGTTATTCTGTTTTGTGTGCTAATAAATAAATAAATAAATTTTAAAAAAAGAAGTGAAAAAGGGAAAATTTTAATCTCGGTTTCGAGTCGAAATTATTGTGCCTTATCGTGTGCAAGGTAAGCTTGAAAAATCACCAACCGTTTTTCATTTTAAATCCATTAAAGCATTGTGCTGAGTTTCGCTGCGTAAGTGAGGGTACCGGAGGCCCAATTCGGGGGAAAGGCGGCGACCACGGCCGACCACGGCGATACGGCATAATCATTTCAGCAGAGACAATTTTCTTGTTTTGTACTTTTTAGATCGTGTTTTTTGGTAGTCGGGTTTTACTTTTTAAACTTTATTTTTATGGCTGCTACTGTGTTGCCCACGGCGAACACTTAGGTATATACGAGTAAATCTGTCAATTCCGAATTATTAAATAGACGCGAGAACAACTTGCCGGCTTCTGTATTCCCAGAGAGCTACAATTTGGGTGTCTTTAAGTCGAGAGTCAATAGGCTTCTTCTGGGTAAACACGCTACATCTTAGACCTTATTTTCAATCTCCATCAGGGAGGTCAAGTGCAAACACATTTAATATATAAAACCATCAAGAAATGGAACTCGTTGCCGGCGCATGTATTTCCCCCTTCCTACAATATGGATTCCTTCAAACGAAGCGTGAAGAAGCATCTCGCGGGCCAGTATGTCGGTGCCAACGGAGGTGATGCCTTGACATCGCTTCCGTTTTGATTGCAACTTGTACAATATACTATGCTACTATAAAAAAAACACGTTTCTAAGGTGACGGGTAGGGCACACTAGCGACGCCTATTGATGTAAATTGTTTGCAACTAAACCGGATATTTACCCCTTACCCTTACCTTTTTTAACAATTTTGAAGCTGCAGCCTCTCAGATAACACTTATAATATTTATTTAATACTTATACTTAACTCCATCCCATCCTCCCCTTTCCACTTCCGAATAACACGTGCTGGACAGCGTTGCCATTCGCATACCATCCAGACAATGGCGGCGCGCACCAAGAGGTTTGGCTCCTCGTTCCTGCCCCGAGCCATCAAGGCATGGAATGCGCTCCCAGCTCATGTGTTTCCTCCTTCATACAATCCGGGGTCTTTTAGGCGGGGCGTGAAACGGCATCTCAGCAGGCCATTATGGTGAGGATGGCAGACACAATGGGTACTTTGTTAGTTCTTCTGTGCCTGTCAGCCTCATTTTTAGATTTCACGGCCGCTTACCATCAGGCGGAGTGAGGTCATCCTGATTGGCCTTTCTATAAAAAAAAAACTTATGTGTCTGCTTTTGTACTCAAAATTTGAATTACCGCCAAAAACTCTGGCTGTAATATATCTGTCTGGGTGTAATATATGTATTTAAGTATATATTTGTGTTCCTCTGTTGTCTGATATCTGTAACACAAGTGCTTAAGCTACTTAGTACGGAATCAGATCAACGTATGAGATGTTGTGAGAATTATTATTATTAAAATGGCCACTTATGGCGTTAATCCAAATTTCGATTGCAAAAGCAGATCAAAATTAGTGCTAATCAATTTAAAAAATAGTATAAATGTTTACTTAGAGACTTCCGCTCGGGAATTGTTAAAATAAATCCGCTTTAGTACCTAACAATTTAAATGGATTGGTGTCGCTACCCGTCGCCTTAATGTATTTTTTCAGACAAAACAGCGCCCCGAAAAATCCACACCACTAGATCAGTTGTCATAACAATAAAATCTAAAAACCATACATACCCATACTTACCCTTAAAAAGCTCATAAATATCCCCCCCCTCACCCTCCCCCATAAATCCTAAACTTACCTCCTTTTCCTCTCAGAGCCGCGAAGTCCTTAATTTCTCTCGCCGTCTCTTTCTGACGTAAGGGATGGGGTGGGTTGTCTCATTCGACGCTACTAAAGACGTGTTCATTGTATTTAAGTGCATTATTTTTAGAACTAGGAAAGAGATAGATGTAGTATATGTATTTTATTTTCTAGTACGCCAAATCCGTATGCTTGTCTGTCACTTATCACTAATAAGATTGACTAATAAGATCATCACTATTAAGACTGACGACCCGTTCGGAACAGTGGTAGTGAACGCTGCCTTTGGTCCAAGGGTTGCGGGTTCGATCTCTGTTTGTATTGGTCTGGGTGTTCGCTATGTATTATAAGTATGTATTTACAAAAGAAAAGTATTATACGTACATATTTGTAATCCCACTGTTGATTCTGATATCCGTAACACAGGTGCTTGAGCTACCTATCTCGGAGTCAGATCAATGTATGTGATGCTGTGAAATATTAAAAAATAAAAATATAGTAAAAGAAAAATAAGATAATAATTGAGGGACGAGAGGTTTGAATCTGATCATGCACCTCACGATTTTTCAAATTTACAAATGTGCACATTTATACCATTACAGTGAGGGAAAACATTCTGAGGAAACCTGCACCTTTCGGATAGCTTTTAAAACATGGAAACATGATTCATTTGGTCTGGTTCCCATGCAAAGGGTTGCGAAGGTCAGACGGCAGTCGCTTCATTGTAAGTACTAGACTCTTTGAGTATACTCAAAGACCAGACTCCCCGCTTACCTCCTCGCTCCCCTACGGGGTACGCTTGGACTGAATCATGGTCCAAACATACCCCGGGCTCCAAAACGACAGCTTTGGACGCAACCGAATTAATATACTACGATGAAGAGGAAATAGTACGCATTAATAATGATATTAGTGGGCTGGTCATATTAGCCGCAGAACTGACAGCCGTTGGAGCCGTAAAGTCCTTGAGTGGAGACCGCGACTCGGTAAGCGTAGTGTACGACGCCCTGCGACAAGATGGGATAATGACATTTGAAGGCTGGCTGGTGTGGGCTGGATGAGAGTGGCCGAAAATCGGGAGCAGTGGCGTGCATTAGGGGAGACCTATGTCCAGCAGTGGACGAGTGTGGGTTGCTGATGATGATGATGAATAATGATAACTTGGATGGTAACTCGTATCTACGCACACACTCGCGCACTAGTTTTATCGTTTTTTTTATGCGAAAATGTCAAAACATGTCGGGCTTTTCGTGTATGACTCGTGTCCACACCGCAGTTTGTCACAATGGTGTGGATACGAGGAATTCCATATTAAATGATTAAAACCATGACTCGTACAACCCTTGCGGTTAAAGAATGGGATCAGAAATGGCGGCGCATCTATTCACTTCTCGCTCGCACACTATTTGCGTCTATACTCGCACTCGCACTCGCCGCCATTTCTGATCCCATTCTTTATCCGCACAGGTTTTGGTCACACTGCTTTTGCCACGGGCCAAATAACCGTCCGTGGTCGTACTGTACCGTAGCAGTAATCGTAGCGTAGAAGTTCGTAGCGTAGAAGTTCGTAGCACTACTTGCTACAGCTTTCGCAGCGGACTACGAGAGTGCTTCGTAGCGAACCGTAGTGTGAAAACTATGCATTTCTCTCGGATTTGGGCTAAATATAAAGTTGTTTGTTCTAGCCGTGTGGTCCCCGGCAGAGTAGAATAGGCCACCCTCACTCTTACTGAGGTGTCGTAAACGGCGACTAAGGTAAAGCTGCTGGCATGATCATCAGCACCCAGAGAAGGAAAACTCTGCATTTATATCAAAACCCTCGCCAACCCGTCTGCCAAGCGTGGTGAGTATGGCAATTACCCCTCATGTGATTGAGGGAGGCCCGTGCCCCAGCAGTGGGGACTTAAATGGGCTGATGATGATGATGATATTTTGTGTTGTGGTGCATATATATGTATTGTATATCTTTGTTTGTAGTGTATTTATTTATTGTTTTGTTTAATTTTAGTATTATATTGCTTATGGTGATAACGACGTATAGATAGATATTCTTTATTGCAGGATCGTCAGGATCTTTTTTCGGTTAAAAACGCCTTTATAGGCTTTTGTTTTTTTTTTTATGTGATAGGTGGCCGATCACCTGATGGTAAGCGATTGCCGCCGCCCATGGACACCCACGACACCAGTGGAGTCACAAGTGCGCTGCCAACCTTTACCCCCGGATTGGGCCTCTCGTAGCTCACGCAGCGAAACACAGCACAGTGCTGCTTCACGCCGGTTTTCTGTGAGGACGTAGAATCGCTCCGGTCGAGTCGGCCCATTCATGCCGAAGCGTAGCTCTCCCACGGTCAAAATTTTTTTATACGATAAATAAACAAACAGATCAGTGATAGTAAGCGAATTCCGGCGCCCATGTGTATCCAGCATCACCGTTGGAGTTACAAGTGCGCTGCCAACATTCAAACTCCCCTTCCCCCCAGATTGGGCCTCCGATAAAAAACTGAAGAATGTTTTATTCAGCCCAACTATAAGACCTCATTATCATCGGAAACCGAATACCGAGGATCGGATTCTTCTATTTTACGCCGTGACGTGTTCATTTTAGTGGTGGGACTTTGCTGTGTTTTTTTTACTCGAGTGACTTTTTTGAAAATATTTTATTATACACTTTTTTATCGGTTACATTTCGAAAACCTCATATTATACGGTCTGTCGGGGGGGCGTCGATGATACGGCGCAATCACGCGCAAGTGGGCAAAGGACGACTGCCCCGCGCGGGCAAACATCCTGGCACTCAAACGGTTGACGAAGTCATCGAGGCTCTCCATTTTTAGGGTTCCGTAGCCAAAATGGCAAAAACGGAACCCTTATAGTTTCGTCATGTCCGTCTGTCCGTCTGTCCGTCTGTCCGTCTGTCACAGCCGATTTACTCGGAAACTATAAGTACTACAGTGATGAAATTTGATGGGAATATGTGTTGTATGAACCGCTACAAAAATATGACACTAAATAGTAAAAAAAAGAATTGGGGGTGGGGCCCCCCATACATGTAACTGAGGGATGAAATTTTTTTTTTCGATGTACATACCCGTGTGGGGTATCAATGGAAAGGTCTTTTAAAATGATATAAAGTTTTCTAAAAAACATTTTTCTTAAAGTGAACGGTTTTTGAGATATCAGCTCTCAAA
This sequence comes from Marasmia exigua, assembly GCA_019059595.1. NCBI lineage: Eukaryota > Metazoa > Arthropoda > Insecta > Lepidoptera > Crambidae > Marasmia > Marasmia exigua. The sequence goes on from CM032490.1 coordinate 9,033,458, forward strand.
GTCGTAAAAAGTATGTCCCCCCCCCTCTATTTTTATAACTACGGGGTATAAAATTCTAAAAAAAATAGAGGTGATGCATGCTAATTAACTCTTTCAACGATTTTTGGTTTGATCAAAGTATCTCTTATAGTTTTTGAGATAGGTTGATTTAACTGTAATTTTGGTTAAGTTATTGTGCTTACACTGAAAACGATGGCTGAACCTTATAAGATAGATCAAAAAATATACTACAGTATTGTACACCTTTAAAAATCCGCGATGATATAAAATCTTTATAATGTATATTTGCTGCTACGGAACCCTTTGTGCGCGAGCCCGACTCGCACTTGGCCGGTTTTTTCTTTTTTTTATGCTAGAGGCGGACAAACGAGCAAGCGAGTCACCTGATGGAAAGTAATCATCGCCGCCCATGAACATCCGCGAAATCAGAGAGATCGCTAATGTGTTGCCGGCCTTTTTAAAAAAGAGTACGCTCTTCTCTTGAAGGTCCCTAAGTCGTAGCCGTCCGGAAACACTCCTGCAGACAAACCGTTCCACAGAACTGAGGTACGTGGTAGAAAGTTCCGGGAAAAACGCACAGTAGTATTAAATGTTTTATCTATCTATCTATCTATCTTTCTATTACTTACATATAACATAGCAAATTTAGAAAATGTTAATGCATCTCTAATTGAAAACTCTTGAAAAGAAAACTTCACAATTTCAAAAAAATACGCGGAAACAAAACTTTAAAGTCTTTCTTGTGATAGGTGGCAGACGAGCAGATGGATCATCTGATGGTTAGCGATTGCCGACGCCCATTGAGAGAGGCTGGAGTTACCTTTAAACTCCCTTCCCCCCTGAATTCGGCTGCGGCCCTCACTCACCCGTCGAAACACAGTGCAGCTACTTTAAACCATGTCGACTTTCTCACTCATAAAGTTAACTTAGTAGAAAATACATAAAATGCGATATCTCGTAGAGTTCTCTTGGGAAAAAGTCGATATCTCTATTATGGATAGGTCCTATGGTTACAAATAGGAAAAAAATATTGTCAGCAGTGGCAGAGAAGCTGACGGATGATATGATAGTAAGCGATTTCGCCGCCCATAGACATCCAACATCAGAAGAGAATTTTAAAATAACTCGAATAAATTGACTTACGAAATTCGGCTCTCGTCGCATCTCTACCCCATCTTCCGTCTCGCTTGCACGCGTCTCTGACCGGCGGCTGTCTCGCTCTAACACTTAGCAGACCCTTAGGGATGATGGAATGAACAGGGCGATGTGTGGAGTAGATGGTATATGTGAGTTGTATTTTTTTTTCTTTTTGAGATTGTAGATCAATTTGGCTGTTTGTAGGTACGGACAGCGACACGACGAAGTATCTCGTCTGCCAATTTTGAACACATTTACTTCAATCCTCATTTTAGCGTGTGATTCCCGGTTGCTTCCAAGGCTGATACTTTGGAGTCCAGGGTACACCTGGAGCATGATCCAGATTCGCGAAGTCTGGTAATTACAATAAAGCGACTGCCGTCTGACCTTCACAACCTGTAGACAGGGAATCAGACCAACTGGATCACGGTTACACGTTCAGAAACATTATCTGAAATATTGTAGGTATCCACATTTTTTTAATTAAGTTCAAAAAATTTTTTTCTGCGAAAAGAAACCGCGTTTAAACACCACGAACTAAAAAGTGTCAAATAATACTTTTATCACTTTATACACTTCAAATAACATTACACACACACACACACATATTACACAGCACACTCAGGAAAGGGTTTTACCGAGAACCTCTTTTTTTTGAAATCGGTTAAAAAAGAGGTTCTCAATTCGACATGTATATACATATATATAATTCTCACAACATCTCATACGTTGACCTGATTCCGTACTAAGTAGCTTAAGCACTTGTGTTACAGATATCAAACGTTATCAGAGATGTTGAGTGCAAACCTTTTTGGTGACACATTTTTTTTTTTTTTTATTATTACTTTATCTCTTTTTACTGTACATATTTTATAAGATGTAAAAATGTTTTGTAATTTTGTTACTTTATTGTGTCACTAAATAAATATTATTTCTTTCTTTCTTTATATATCAACACACAGAGGAACACAAAATATCTACTTAAATACATATATTACACCCAGACCCGAACAAACCAGTGTTTCATCGCACGAATGTTGTCCAGGGTGGGGATCGACCTACGACCTTTGCGTAAGAGGCAGGGTCACATGCATTGCGCCATCCGGTCAGATCGCATATAATAATAGATTAATATATATATATTATATTTTTAATGGTTTGTTCGCCGATTACTCTGCCATTTATGAACCGATTTAGATGATTATTTTTTAGTAGTTGGAAAGTAGATAGTCCCGGATTGGTACCATGATCAGGATATCAGATCTGGAAAACTTGAGGGGAACTCTCAAATTTTATAGGGACACGTAATGTTTTTCTATCTTTATTCAAAACTGCACCAGTATTTACGCCTAACTGTATTAATTTTGTGGCATCAACTCCTCAACGGTAAGGAGTTAAAGGATAACTCTTTCAATAATGTATTCACAATTAGTTTTTTAGTTATTTGGCGAGTGGAAGAGGAAGGGAGGGGGCTGCCAAAAAAATTAGAGACTTAAAAGTTTGAAATAAAAAAATCTGCGAGAAAGAAAAGGTTTTACCGAAGGTGGCGCCTAATTCCTGTTAAATAATTTAATGTTGTATTCAATTACAAGATAGTATTGGGCGCTCACTTCGGTAACACCTTTCTTGAGTGTACTGTTATAAAATGTTATTTGAAGTGTATAGTGTTAAAAATATTATTTTACACTTTTTAGTTCGTGGGTTTTGAAGGCGGTTTTTTTTGCAGATTTTTTTAATGTGATGTTTTTCCTCATCGCCGACCTAAGCTAGGAATATGTGCACAGCTTTGAAAAAACCAAGTGGTTGGACGGCGCGTTCTACCATCACTCCGGATTCCATACCATTTTTTTGTATACCTAGCCATAGTCCACTCCACTCACACCCCTGTTCCCCTGAGTGGCGTACAGAGGTCCGCACTCACCACTAATCACTCGCTCACACACCCACACACCCACAGCTCGGGTGTGAAGTGAACTATTGTGCGATTCAATTCAGTACTGTTTTACCGGTAATTCTAAGGACGTTAATTAGGTACTTATCTTATTCTTAAATGTTCATTCCATCATGGACTAAAAAATTTGGCAGTTTCTATTTCTGCCGCACCATCAAGAAATGGAACTCATCACCGACGCATGTATTTCTTCCTTCCTACAATACACCTTTTAGTTGAAATACAAGTCTTTTTTACTTATCTTACAGAAGAGTATATAATAATATTATAAAATAGTAACCAGCTCATCTTACATAATTTTATATTTTACTATGTATTTATTTCCTAAATAATTTCGTTTTCCACATCTATGTGTAAGTACTTAGTGATATCTTTATGTGACTGATTTATTGCAATGTTTAAAAATAGCTGTCGTCGGCTGAGGCCGCGTGGCTCGTTCTTTTGGCATCCGCAGAATACCAGTGGTTTAGCGTGGCATAATGTGTGTCACGCTCAACCGTATACTGAGCGGAGACCATTTTGGTACCTATTATGTAATTACGTAGTTAATAAGTTTATATTTTGTTCTGTAAAAACTAAAAATTGTTGATACGATTATGTAATTATTGGTTCCAAATAAACATTTCTTCTTTCTTTCTTTCTTTCTTTCAAAGCGTGAAGAAGCATCTCGCGAGCCAGTACGGCGGTGCCAATGGACGTGATGCCTTGACATCGCTTCCGTTGTAATTGCAACTTTGGCTCTTCGCTTGCTTACCATCAGGCTGAGGAGAGCTAATATACTGTGTGTCACTCTTAGACAATTTATGTCACTTACTTACTCCGATGGCTCAACGACCCAAAATGAGTCTTGGCCTTTGTAATCTTACTAAAAATGTTGTATGTAGTTTTTAGTAAAACCTAGCCGATTAAACCTAATCGCTTAAAACTATCGTTAAAAACGTTAATTTCTAAAAACGATCCTAATAATAACAACTATTATAATAATTCTCACAACATCTCATACGTTGACCTGATTCCGTACTAAGTAGCTTAAGCACTTGTGTTACAGATATCAGACAACAGAGGAACACAAATATATACTTAAATACATATATTACACCCAGACACCGAACAAACACAAGTGTTCATCGCACGAATGTTTGTCCAGGGTGGGGATCGAACCCACGACCTTTGGCGTAAGAGGCAGGGTCACTACCAATTGCGCCATCCGGTCAGTCTCCGCAATCTCCGCAATCTCTCTCCGGTAATCTCCGCAAACAATGGCTATAGGTTTCACTAAACCATTCTTAAAACCCAAAACCTAAGTTTTAAATGGTAGACTATTATCAACCATACGAATGTTCGTATTTTAATCCAAGGTACAAACATTTGTATGGTAGGTTGTGTATGTATCTCATTGTCAGCCCATTTAAGTCCCCACCGCTGGGGCACGGGTCTCCCTCAATCACATGAGGGGTAATTGCCATACTCACCACGCTTGGCAGACGGGTTGGCGAGGGTTTTGATATAAATGCAGAGTTTTCCTTCTCTGGGTGCCGATGATCATGCCAGCAGCTTTACCTTAGTCGCCTTTTACGACACCTCGGTAAGAGTGACCTATTCTACTCCGTCGGGGACCACACGGCAAACTCGTATATGGATTTTCATCTATTCCTTTTTTATCCGATATAGAAGATAATTTTAGTGTAAGAAGAAGATATTTTTGTGTGCTAACCTTACCTCATACCATATGAACGGTCGTATTTTTTTTGAGTCTAAAGTACGAATATTCGTATAGTTAGATTGTTTATATATGTAGAGCTATGGATTTTCATGTATTCGTCATCCAATTATTCGTTTTGGTCATTTTAGTCATTAACCTAACCTATTTTTTGTTTGCACTTTTAAGTAATTAAAACCTCAAGAATTGTTTGGTAATGTCTCGCCTAGCGACTATTGCGAAATAGAATGCCACCGCGCAGTGTGGCCATCATATTAATCACAATATAACAGTGACAAATATTGAGTGATTAAATATCATGTGAATTAAATTTTAATCAATAAATTACACAAAAATATTATAAATAAATCTGTAAATTGAAATATAGTTTTTCTAGATTTTAAAATTGTTAACAGCACGCTCTAAAAAGTACGAAACAAGAAAATTGCCTCTGCTGAAATTACTATGCCGTATCGCCGTGGTCGTATGCCACCTACTGTAGCAAAACAGATTCATTATAATAATAAAATAATATCAATGTGGCATACGACCACGGCGATACGGCATAATCATTTCAGCAGAGACAATTTTCTTGTTTCATACTTTTTAGAGCGTGTTTTTTTGGTAGTCGGGTTTTAGTTTTTAAACTTTTTTTTTAAGTGTGAAATTATTAAAAAAATATATATATACCATTGAATAACCTATACAATTTGCACCAACTATTGATTACATAGATGTCACCATTAGTAGATAGAATAGGTACTTATAGCTAGGCATACACCACAGTAGAACCATTGACATAAACGAAACATTTGATATAACTACCTTACAAAATTCAAATAGAGTCATACACGTTCGGTTCAAAATTAATTGGGGAATTTTCACAGATTGTCGTGACAGGACGTGTATACGTAACTTTTTTTGTATTTTCATAGATGTATACCCACTTACTTACTACGCTGGCTCAGCGATCCAAAGTGGGCCTCGGCCTCCGACGTCAAAGTTCGCCATTTTTTGCGGTCCTGTGCCAATGCCGCCCAATCGTGCACGTTGAGTGCTTTGAGGTCCTTGGCGACTTCGTCCCTCCAGCGCGCAGCGGTATCTCGGACGACCCACTGGACGTCGCCCCATTGGTCCCCCACTAACACTGAAGGAGGAAAATCAACTGCTGGTGACGGAACGGAAGATACTCCGAAAGATACGAATAGAAGAAGACTTATCTATATAAGTACCTATGTACTTAATACCCTTTGTCAACAAGCCTATTGTAATTCATGTCATCATCATCATCATCGTCAGCCCATTTAAGTCCCCACTGCTGGGGCACGGGCCTCTCTCAATCACATGAGGGGTAACCGCCATACTCACCACGCTTGGCAGACGGGTTGGCGAGGATTTTGATATAAATGCAGAGTTTTTCTTCTCTGGGTGCTGATGATCATGCCAGCAACTTTACCTTAGTCGCCTTTTACGACACCTCGGTAAGAGTGAGGGAGGCCTATTCTACTCTGCCGGGGTCCACACGGGGGGCACACGGTAATTCATGTAATAGATAATATTTTTAGGCACTGTTTGTCTTAATATTAGTACATAGAAGTTTTAGTAATAATATTGTAATGACTGTTTGTGCCAAAATAAATTTAAAAAAAAAATGAAAAAAAAAAGATTCTGGGACCAACCAAAGGAGAAGATGGGTGCTGGAGGCACAGGTTCAACCAGGAGATCGAAGACCTGATAGCCGAGCCGAACATAATCAGGGAAGTAACATCATCCTGACTGCGCTGGTTTGAACACGTGGAGAGGATGGGAGAGGAACGTGCAGCCAAAAGAGCCTATCATAGATGTATAAACTTCCTAATTTTGTTATTTAATTTGTGTCACTAAATTTGTTTTTACTTCTTTTAATAGTTCTGATTTAACCACGTGCCTTAACACCCTTGTCGCTATACTTTCAGGACATTCCGTCCTCTACCGGCATAGGTTCACCCCCGTCGCCTAGCAACGGCGTGATCAAGCCTCTATTGAACTAATCTACTCTATGACTCTAAGGGACTAGGGTTGGGTATTTTTAGAAACGGCTCGAAAAAATGAAAACTTATAAAAAAAAATATATCGGAAAAAAATCTGAAAAGGTAAAAATAATAAGCCTTTTTTTATTATCTCAATTATATCTTAAAATAAAACCCTTAACTTATAAATTATTTTTTTAAAAAGCCGCTACCCTCTCTACGTTTTTTTTTTGTAGATAGTTAGCCACGTTTCGGCATGAATGGGCCGACTCGACCGGTCCGACCACGGCCTCAGAGAACCAGACCACTAGGCCACTGTACGAAGACAATAGGATATTTGACTAAGCTCGAGATTTTACAAAATATAAATATATTATCCGGTCTAGTCGGTTTCATGGTCATTCAAAGATTCATGGGCAAGTCCATTTTAAAAGTATGAAATTATTGAAAAATACAATATGCACCAACTATTATAATAGAACCATTGACATAAACGAAACATTTGATATACCATACAAAATTCAAATGAAATGCTTACAAAATACTGTCGTGTGACGTCACATCTCGGTAGCCATTTGTATGGAGCTTTTTGGGTTTGTCCAAAATAATGTGATTTTAAAGTTGTGATATCTCAGGTAGTTTAAATGAGAATCAAGTGATTCTTTCAACGATGTTTCTATCATTGAGAGGTCTTTTGATTACACAAATAAAAAAAAATTGTCAAATACTGTATTGAAAAAATAAAATATGTTTTTATAGTTTTTATATTACACAAGTACATCTCAAAAAATGTTAGATGAGTACTTCTAAGAATACCTATAGAAAAGTAGGTATACAAATCCATTGGCGGCGCTTGTTACGATACCTGACCTTAGGTGAATCTGTATCCATTTAGAGAAATAATTGTCTTAGGCTGGATTCGATTAAACTTTATCCGTGGATAAATCTATGGTAAGTATACCTACCGACAGATTTGTATAGAAAGACAGCACTATAAGATACATTGATTATGGGAATAAAGTTTTTTTATGTCATAGGTGGCAGGCAGGCCCTCGACAACATGGAGTTACAAGTGCGCTGCCAACCTTTAAGCCCCCCATTCCCCCGGATTGGGCCTCCGGCACCCTCACTCACGCAGTGAAACTAGGCTTGCCAGACCGCCGGGAAATCCGGGATTGTCCCGGAATATTGCCTTTTGTCCCGTGTCCAGTAATTAGCGCTTACTGTCCCGGATTCTGAAAACTTATTATTTTTAACAAAATAAACTGGCTGACTCTTTCATGTCTAATTTTTTTTATGGTAGTATCTTATTATTACTGCTTTTTTCTTCAGTTTATTACTATTTAATTTGTTATTTAGTTTTCATTGTCCACCAAAATTTAAATTTGCTCAAATCTATAATAGTTTAACGCAGTCTTTCCCAAAGTGGGCGATAACGCCCCCTTGTGGGCGCTGCAGGTCTCAAGGGGGGCGATAAGAGACCCAGATAGAAAATGGGAGCGTTGTGTAGAGGCGCGGGGGGAAAGATACAGAATTGAACGACAAGCTCATAACATCAAATAATGATACAGCTTACATGACAGACCTGTATAAATTCAACGACATGAATCTCCAACTGCAAGCCGATAACTAAATTTTTTCGCAGCCAAACTGCTTCTACACAAAAATAATCTGGGCAGACGTGAGTTTCACAATTTTCCAAATTTATCAGTATCATGCAGTAACGACGAATTGTTTGCACTTTTGACTTCACCGAACGATACCAGGACATTTTGAACTTGGAAATACCAGACTGGGTGTTGGATCCGTATTCAAATATCAACACAGCAATGTCACCACAGCTGGAAGAAGACCTTATAGAATTGACAACAAACGAGGAAATAAAAATCAAGTTCAAAAATGGTTACCAAGAATTTTGGCTACAAAAACCGATCCCGCAATTGTACTCTGGATTGTTGTCAATCGTTCAACGATTCTTGATAGCATTCCCATCGTCATATTTGTGTGAACGTGGATTTATAGTGTTGTGATAACACCGCTTACTAAAAAGAGAACCTGATATCAACAAACTTATTAAACAGCATCTGATTCATCCTTCAACATTAGTTTTTATATAAGGATTGATTAATTTAGTTATATTTTTAATAAAAGATACTCTGTTTTAATACTATAAAGTTGTGTTTCAATAATCATTTTTATTGGCAGGGGGAGCCCGTAAGAGTTAACTTGAGACCTAAGCGCCGTTGTATGTTACCTACTGCGCTTAGGTTTCAAGTAGCGGGTTATAGTAAAAGTTTCGTATAGAATTTTCATTTAATATACACATATATATAGGTCACAATAATTAATTAATTTAATTTGAAGTTATAGTGGTTTTTAAATAGGTGAAAAAATGGGGGCGCTAAAAAAATATTTATTCTCAAAGTGGCAGTAGACAGAATAAGTTTGGGAACCACTGGTTTAACGTGTGATTTACTACCACAGCGCTTCAAATACAAATTTATTTACTATAAAAAAATCATCTTAGAATTATAACTGGCTGTAATAACCTTCTAATTACATACCTACACATCCATCTAATAAAAATTTGTATTTGAAAATAAATGTCATTTTTCTTTTGAATGAATGCTTTGAAAAAACTTTTGACATTGTTTTTCTAGAACTGTCCCGGATTTGATAAGTTACTATCTGGCAACCCTAAGTGAAACGCAGCACAGGGCTGCTTCTCGCCGGTTTTCGGTGAAGCCGTGGTATTCATTCAAGCCGAAGTGTAGCTCTCCCACAGTCAGGGTTGGCCTTTAATTATAAACCGTATCGTTTTCTTCGTTACCAATCGATACTGTTCAAATCAAATCAAATCAAATAATTCTTTATTTGCATAGGCTTGTATACAGCACTTACAAATCGTCATACATTTTAATGACTTAAAACTATTTATAAGTACTTATGTATAATTTACATGTTAATACATATATATATGTTGATACATAAAATATACTAAAGAAATAAATAAACATAATGCGATTCTACCACCGGCTCGGAAAGTTGTTTCTGGTCGAGAAGATCCGGCAAGAAACTCGCCAGTTATTTTTTTTAATCGCCAAACTTTCATACAATGTTGTGTCATCATCATACCAAGCCATACAGTTTAATTGTTACACAAAATAAAATAAAGGAAATAATAATAAAATAAATATTATGAGGTAAACCGAAGCAGACCAGTCCCCAAAGGTGGCACCTGTTCACAAGTATGACGTATGTGTCAGCCATTATTTCACTCAACCATATTAGAGGAAATGTAATGACCCGCCACATAGCGCCACCACCTCAGAGACATTTGAGTGAGCATGTTACATCACTACTCGTTATAACTTTCATCGCTTCAGCCTCATTTATGCGACTTTGTTGCAATACCTTTCAGGAATCGTCTAGACATTACTAGGTACTATAGAAGTAGGTAACAATAGATAAAGATAAAGATAAAAAAATCTTTATTCAATTTAGGTCCACACAGAACACTTATGAATGTCAAAATAGGTACATAATATCTACCGCTGGTTCGGAATGTCGATTTCTACTGAGAAGACACCAGCAAGAAACTCAGTAGTTACTCTTTTCAAATATTGATGATGTAACAGAGTTTCAATTGAGAAGAGAAAAAAAATACAATTATGAAAGTTAATAGACTACTATGAATAACAACTCAAAAGATTAATCAATTAACATGACGAAGAATCCTTATCATTTAAATAGTCTTGTACACTATAGTAGCCTTTCTTCATTAGGCAGGTTTTAATGTGAGACTTAAACTTATCCAGTGACAGGTTAATGACATTTTGTGGTAGCTTATTAAATATCTTAATACTTAAGCCAACAAACGAATTAATAATATCCTCCAACCGATTACGGCTACGGCGGCCAATCTCAACGATCAGCCACGTACGCAGGATATTTTATAGTGCTCAAGTATGTGCGCAAAGACGAGTGCACTCTCTATTACCTTATCCTCATATTCCGATGTGACATGACCGAAGAGGGATCGGGTGCAGGACCAACGGCTTAACGTGCTTTCCGAGGCACGGGGGTACAAGACCGCCAACTTCCAGACTGCGGGCTGACACTGAGAATTTCTTAACAGAAAAACTCAGGTACAAATTTCGGCCCGACCCAGGGATCGAACCCGGGACCCCAAGCGCAGCCATCGCTTTAAAGTGTGACTCATTTAACCTCTGCGCAGGCAGTCTAAGATTTTTTTTTTCATTCATTCATTCATTCATACGCCAGATATTTTATAGTGCTCAAGTGTGTGCGCAAACACAAGTGCACTCTCTATTACCTTACCGCCTTATTCCGATAGGACACCAGTGTGACACGAGCGGAGAGGGATCGGGTGCAGGACCAACGGCTTAACGTGCTTTCTAAAAAATCACATTTATTTTTATTTTAGCACATAATATAAGCGCTTTAATTTCGAAGAAAAAAAATTAAACTACCTACGGATCGATTTCTGTTTAGGGCATGAAACTAGAAGTCAGCGGAATGTGTCATTTTCAAAAAAACGGCACAGGGTGTGAATGAGAAATCGTTCAACGATTCTTGATAGCATTCCCATCGTCATATTTGTGTGAACGTGGATTTATAGTGTTGTGATAACACCGCTTACTAAAAAGAGAACCTGATATCAACAAACTTATTAAACAGCATCTGATTCATCCTTCAACATTAGTTTTTATATAAGGATTGATTAATTTAGTTATATTTTTAATAAAAGATACTCTGTTTTAATACTATAAAGTTGTGTTTCAATAATCATTTTTATTGGCAGGGGGAGCCCGTAAGAGTTAACTTGAGACCTAAGCGCCGTTGTATGTTACCTACTGCGCTTAGGTTTCAAGTAGCGGGTTATAGTAAAAGTTTCGTATAGAATTTTCATTTAATATACACATATATATAGGTCACAATAATTAATTAATTTAATTTGAAGTTATAGTGGTTTTTAAATAGGTGAAAAAATGGGGGCGCTAAAAAAATATTTATTCTCAAAGTGGCAGTAGACAGAATAAGTTTGGGAACCACTGGTTTAACGTGTGATTTACTACCACAGCGCTTCAAATACAAATTTATTTACTAAAAAATCATCTTAGAATTATAACTGGCTGAAATAACTTCTAATTACATACCTACACATCCATCTAATAAAAGTTTGTATTTGAAAATAAATGTCATTTTTCTTTTGAATGAATGCTTTGAAAAAACTTTTGACATTGTTTTTCTAGAACTGTCCCGGATTTGATAAGTTACTATCTGGCAACCCTAAGTGAAACGCAGCACAGGGCTGCTTCTCGCCGGTTTTCGGTGAAGCCGTGGTATTCATTCAAGCCGAAGTGTAGCTCTCCCACAGTCAGGGTTGGCCTTTAATTATAAACCGTATCGTTTTCTTCGTTACCAATCGATACTGTTCAAATCAAATCAAATCAAATAATTCTTTATTTGCATAGGCTTGTATACAGCACTTACAAATCGTCATACATTTTAATGACTTAAAACTATTTATAAGTACTTATGTATAATTTACATGTTAATACATATATATATGTTGATACATAAAATATACTAAAGAAATAAATAAACATAATGCGATTCTACCACCGGCTCGGAAAGTTGTTTCTGGTCGAGAAGATCCGGCAAGAAACTCGCCAGTTATTTTTTTTAATCGCCAAACTTTCATACAATGTTGTGTCATCATCATACCAAGCCATACAGTTTAATTGTTACACAAAATAAAATAAAGGAAATAATAATAAAATAAATATTATGAGGTAAACCGAAGCAGACCAGTCCCCAAAGGTGGCACCTGTTCACAAGTATGACGTATGTGTCAGCCATTATTTCACTCAACCATATTAGAGGAAATGTAATGACCCGCCACATAGCGCCACCACCTCAGAGACATTTGAGTGAGCATGTTACATCACTACTCGTTATAACTTTCATCGCTTCAGCCTCGTTTATGCGACTTTGTTGCAATACCTTTCAGGAATCGTCTAGACATCTCTAGGTACTATAGAAGTAACAATAGATAAAGATAAAGATAAAAAATTCTTTGTTCAATTTAGGTCCACACAGAACACTTATGAATGTCAAAATAGGTACTTAATATCTACCGCTGGTTCGGAATGTCGATTTCTACTGAGAAGACACCAGCAAGAAACTCAGTAGTTACCTACCCTTTTCAAATATTAATGATGTTACAGAGTTTCAATCGAGAAAAAAAATACAATTATGAAAGTTAATAGACTACTATGAATAACAACTCAAAAGATTAATCAATTAACTTGACCAAGAATCCTTATCATTTAAATAGTCTTGTACACTATAGTAACCTTTCTTCATTAGGCAGGTTCTAATATGAGACTTAAACTTATCCAGTGATAGGTTAATGACATTTTGTGGTAGCTTATTAAATATCTTAATACTTAAGCCAACAAACGAATTAATAATATCCTCCAACCGATTACGGCTACGGCGGCCAATCTCAACGATCAGCCACGTACGCAGGATATTTTATAGTGCTCAAGTGTGTGCGCAAAAACGAGTGCACTCTCTATTACCTTACCCTCATATTCCGATGTGACATGACCGGAGAGGGATCGGGTGCAGGACCGACGGTTTAACGTGTTTTCCGAGGCACGGGGGTATAAGACCGCCAACTTCCAGACTCCTGGCTGACACTGAGAATTTCTTAACAGAAAAACTCAGGTACAAATTTTGGCCCAGCCCAGGGATCGAACCCGGGACCCCAAGCGCAGCCATCGCTTTAAAGTGTGACTGATTAACCTCTGCGCAGGCAGTCTAAGATTTTTTTTTTCATTCATTCATTCATACACCAGATATTTTATAGTGCTCAAGTGTGTGCGCAAACACAAGTGCACTCTCTATTACCTTACCGTCATATTCCGACAGGACACCAGTGTGACACGAGCGGAGAGGGATCTGGTGCAGGACCAACGGCTTAACCTGCTTTCTAAAAAAAAATTTTTTTTTGTTATTTTAACATGAATTATTTGGTAAACAGAAAATCCATGCATGGCACATAATATAAGCGCTTTGATTTCGAAGAGAAAAAAATTAAACTATCTACGGATCGATTTCTACAATCGGTAGACCTCTTTGTTTTCAATTAATTTTGATATAACTTCTTTTCCATTATTATAGTATTCGATTTATGTTTGTATGATACTTTCAGTGGCGGACACATCAAGCTATACAAATGTGGGATTGGTGATCGGTAGATGCATGCCAAGGAACGTGTATGAGTTCGATGTTTGAATTAGAATGACGTGAGGGAGATGAGAGACGACGTATGACGGACGATGTAAAGACGTGGAAGACGACGCTTTAAGAAGATAATTAATACAGAAGTCTTGTTGTATTCTATGATACAGAACAATTATACAATCATCATCATCATCAGCCCATTTAAGTCCCCACTGCTGGGGCACGGGCCTCCCTCAATCACATGAGCGGTAATTGCCATACTCACCACGCTTGGCAGACGGCTTGGCGAGGGTTTTGATATAAATGCAGAGTTTTCCTTCTCTGGGTGCTGATGATCATGCCAGCAGCTTTACCTTAGTCGCCTTTTACGACACCTCGGTGAGAGTGAGGGTGGCCTATTCTACTCTGCCGGGGACCACACGGTGCCAATTATACAAATCCCTGGCTTTATTTAAAACCCCATCCCACAATTTTGGGGGCTCGTCCGGGATGGATAAAAAATAAAGCCTTGGACGAATAAGAAAGACGACGACGGAACAAGGAAAAAAAAGACGATCAGATCAGCAGAAAAGACGGACGACGAATGAGGGACGACGAAAAGACGGTGTACTGGCGGCGCTAAGATAATTAATATAGAATTCTTAAATATAAATCCCTGGCTTTATTCGAAACCCCATCCCACACAAAACTGACAAATTTCTTCACTGAATTATAAACCTTATATTGTTACACATTGAGTTCGAAATCGATTAAGGAATTTTGACAGTTTTGTATAGCTTGACCCGTCCGCCACTGTACATATCGATTATTCACTTTAATCGAAGTTTGAAAGTAGGTCACCTCTCTATGAAGCTAAAATTGAAAAATGTCAAATGTTTGGCCTATTAGTTTGGTGCGACTATAAGTGTAAATATTCCATAGAAACCAATTGTAAGAATGATATGATATTGAATTGAAAAAATCCATATTAATAATAGCGCTAAGATAGACAGATAGATATACATAATTGCACAAAAAACACAACTTAAAAAAACTAGGCATTACAGAAACTTAATTGTACAATTTCGGCGGTCTTATCGCTGGAAGCGATTTCTACCAGACAACCTTTAGTCAAAGGACATTTGATAGTATAGGATAAGTTTAGGCAAATAAGCGCCCCTAAACGCCTGATAAACAACTATACGTAAAGAGCGAGAAAACGCCAAAAAATCTTTTATTTCCTTAGGTGTCCTCAAAGAATGAGAAAAATGAAACATTCCGGAAATGTGTTATTTAAAAAAAAATACGTCACAGTGTGAAAGAGATCCACGTGGCCCTGACGCAGATTCTATACGGGTGCGGTAGAGAAAGAAAATCGCCCAGCAAGTCACCCCAGTAAACGGCTTCGCGCGGTTTTCCAAATGGCTTTCTAAGAAAAGGCACAGTCAGTTAAGGGCATGAAACTAGAAGTTAGCGGAATGTGTCATTTTCTAAAAAAACGTCACAGGGTGTGAATGAGATAGAAGCGGCCCTGATGGAAATTCTATATAGGTGCGGTAGAGAAAGAAAATCGCCCAGCAAGTCACCCCAGTAAACGGCTTCGCGCGGTTTTCCAAATGGCTTTCTAAGAAAAGGCACAGTCAGTTAAGGGCATGAAACTAGAAGTTAGCGGAATGTGTCATTTTCTAAAAAAAACGTCACAGGGTGTGAAAGAGATCCACGTGGCCCTGACGCAGATTCTATACAGGTGCGGTAGAGAAAGAAGATCGCCCAGCAAGTCACCCCAGCACTAACGGCATTGCGCGGTTTTTCAAGTATGGCTTTCTACTCAGAACAATATCTAAAGCGATAGAAACCATTCTAAAATAGCAACAGAATACAGCAGTTTGTACTATTTTCTCTTATGACATTGTAAATCTGTAAGAAACGGATGCATATACATCTGGACATTCGTAATTCAGAAGGTTGTCACCAGCCAAAACCGTCCACGACGCACGACCGTAACAATGCGACCATTATCAATCGGTCTGACTTTACAAAAAAGATCATGGCGCTGGTACGTATTTTTGATTTAGTAGCATTATTAATTATTACAACCAAGTAGAACCATTTGACATTTTAACTCGTAACTCATTCGAAAATAATAAAAACCAAGCGGTGTTTTTGTTTCGCTCACTCTCGTGCACGATGTATCATCAGATGTGAATAAGATAGTTGTACGTAGCTTTTATTTTAGTAGGGCTTCTATTGCTTTATTTATTGTTCTGAGGCTTTCTATCAAAAGGCACAGACTGTTTAGGGTGCATGTCATGGTGTCGTCCCAACTTCAAAGTGACAGAAAGGTTCGGAAATCGGTCCAATAGATGCCCAACTTAAAAATAGAAATTCTTTCCGCCGCCCGGCACGTAACCTACTTACTGGTTAACTTAGTTAGATGCTGCCATTACTCCGATCCTTATTGTATTGTAGAATTCGACAAGGGGCGCACTCAGGGAAGGGGGTTCTGGATAGGGCTGCCGACTATACTGTTTTAAACAGTATTCTACTGTTTTTCACATTTTTTTTTATACTAGAGGCGTCAAACGAGCAAGCGAGTCACCTGATGGAAAGTAATCATCGCCGCCCATGAACATCCGTGAAATCAGAGAGATCGCTAATGTGTTGCCGGCGTTTTAAAAAGGAGTACGCTCTTCTCTTGAAATACTCCCGGTAGAAAGGTATACTTTTTACTGTTGAACAAAAACAAAAAAAATACAAAATACTGTTTTCAGCATCAAAATGCAGACATACTATCATATGTTAAACTTAGCTAGGAGCTCTTCATCATCATCATCATCGTCAGCCCACTTATATCCCCACTGCTGGGGCACGGGCCTCCCTCAATCACATGAGGGGTAATTGCCATACTCACCACGCTTGGCAGACGGGTTGGCGAGGGTTTTGATATAAATGCAGAGTTTTCCTTCTCTGGGTGCTGATGATCATGCCAGCAGCTTTACCTTAGTCGCCTTTTACGACACCTCGGTAAAAGGAGCCCTTAAAAATATATATTTAAAACAATAAATAAATAAAATTCTGTTCGTTTTCCAAAATACTGTTTAATGATATTCATAGACCTGAATAATACTTTATTTCATGTAAAAAAAAGCTAACCTAGTTCTGGAGCAAAATATTAAAAAAAAATCATACTTAGAAGATCTATACATTAAAATGATTCCAGCAAAAATAGATTCAACTGCAATGATATATAAATATATATAATAGCAGATAGGATAAGGAAGGGCCTTCTTTACGCGACGTGGTTAGCATCCGAACAAGGTCTTTTACCGTCTATATCACGCTGAATGCTCTGAAGAGCTTTTCTCCCTCATCCTACCTGCCCAATTCCGTCACAGAGCTACAGGCGCCGGTCAACGCTGTCACCTCTTCACAGTGAAAAACATTCCATCACGGACTAAAAACAGCTCCTGGCTATCCGGCAAAACACAGAGCAGGCGATGTTTCGAATTCAAACAGGTTGTAGCAGCCCAGCACGCACGATAAGGATTATCTCCAAGACCTACTGTTATCTCTGTCACGTACGCTATGTCAGCAGATCTGACCACGTATGTGATACGATATGACGTCAGTCATCTCTAGTATATAAGCTTGGAGATGTTCTCACATCATGGCATTTGCATTAATAATAATAAACCAGTTACGTATACAAGACCTGGTCATCATTTCTTCCGAGCCACCAGCTGCCTCCCGGCGGACTGGTGGCCTACCTACTATATCTTAAGGTCCCCGGCATAAGGTTTTCTGTCAGTAGTATCACTAAGGTTGAGCCGGCCCATCAAGCTGAATAGAAATGACGGACCTATCAATAAAAAATGGTACTCCAAAGTAAGTAATTACTAAGCATTTTATCAAAAAAATCTTGTATGTTTTTTTAAATAAATTAAATTATTTTTTTAAATAAATATAAATAAATCGCAAATTAGCGAGTCTGACAAGCGGTCGTGTCACACAAAAATATGTGGGTAACGGTTATCAAAATGCCTTTTTGTGCTTTAATAATCAAAAAGAAATAACAAATCTCATGGAATCATATTTCATTCATAAGTAGAAGAAGAGTTTTATTTTCTCATAAATTTCTAAATTCATTAATGTATTGGATGTTTTGGTCACCATTTTGCAGAGCGAGATAGAAATATATGATATATTCATGTGTGATGAGTTAAGGTGACGGGTATGGCACACTAGCGACTCCAATCGATTTTAATTTTTAGCTACTAAACCGGATCTATGTTAAACAATTTCGGGGTTACAACCTCTCGGCAAACATTTATTACTATTTATTAAATAACCATGCACAAATGTTGGGTCCGTTTTTGTACGCGAAAAATTGATTCACGCTAAAAGTGGCCGCTTTTGGCGGTAATCAATATTTTGCGTTTGTGCACATCATCATCATCATCAGCCCATTTCAGTCCCCACTGCTGGGGCACGGGCCTCCCTCAATCACATGAGGGTTAATTGCCATACTCACCATGCTTGGCAGACGGGTTGGCAAGGGTTTGATATAAATGCAGAGTTTTCCTTCTCTGGGTGTTGATGATCATGCCAGCAGCTTTACCTTAGTCGCCTTTTACGACACCTCGGTAAGAGTGAGGGTGGCCTATTCTACTCTGCCGGGGACCACACGGCATTACGGTAACAATATATATAAATCTACAATACAATATACAATCACTCAGATACAAAATAGGCCGACAGTAGAGCTAGCTAGCAGAGTCTTGATGCTAGTATTAGTCTTTTGATCTTGCCAATTGAGTCGTGAAAGATATCCATCTGGTCACTATAATAATTTGGGTTTGGGTTTGGGTTGGCGAGGGTTTTGATATAAATGCAGAGTTTTCCTTCTCTGGGTGCTGATGATCATGCCAGCAGCTTTACCTTAGTCGCCTTTTACGACACCTCGGTAACAAGGAGCCCTTTAAAAATATTATTTAAAACAATAAATAAATAAAATTCTGTTCGTTTTCCAAAATACTGTTTAATGATATTCATAGACCTGAATAATACTTTATTTCATGTAAAAAAAAGCTAACCTAGTTCTGGAGCAAAATATTAAAAAAAAATCATACTTAGAAGATCTATACATTAAAATGATTCCAGCAAAAATAGATTCACTGCAATGATATATAAATTATATAATAGCAGATAGGATAAGGAAGGGCCTTCTTACGCGACGTGGTTAGCATCCGAACAAGGTCTTTACCGTCTATATCACGCTGAATGCTCTGAAGAGCTTTTCTCCCTCATCCTACCTGCCCAATTCCGTCACAGAGCTACAGGCGCCGGTCAACGCTGTCACCTCTTCACAGTGAAAAAACATTCCATCACGGACTAAAAACAGCTCCTGGCTATCCGGCAAAAACACAGAGCAGGCGATGTTTCGAATTCAAACAGGTTGTAGCAGCCCCAGCACGCACGATAAGGATTATCTCCAAGACCTACTGTTATCTCTGTCACGTACGCTATGTCAGCAAGATCTGAACACGTATGGTGATACGATAGGACGTCAGTCATCTCTATAGTATATAGCTTGGAGATGTTCTCAATCATGGCGATTTGCATAATAATAATAACCAGTTCGTATTACAAGACATGGTCACATTTCTTCCGGGCCACCAGCTGCCTCCCGGCGGACTGGTGGCCTACCTACTATATCTTAGGTCCCCGGCATAAGGTTTTCTGTCAGTAGTATCACTAAGTTGAGCCGGACATCAAGCTGAAAGAAAGGACGGACATATCAATAAAAAATGGTACTCCAAAGTAAGTAATTACTAAGCATTTTATCAAAAAATCTTGTATGTTTTTTTAAAGAAATTTAATTATTTTTTAATAAATATAAATAAATCGCAAATTAGGAGTTGACAAGCGGTCGTGTCACACAAAAAATAATGTGCGTTCACCCACATATTTTTGTTGTGACAGACCAACGGTTATCAAAATGCCTTTTTGTGCTTTAATAATCAAAAAGAAATAACAAATCTCATGGAATCATATTTCATCATAAGTAGAAGAAGAGTTTTATTTCTCATAAATTTCTAAATTCATTAATGTATTGGATGTTTTGGTCACCATTTGCAGAGCGAGATAGAAATATACGAGATATTACTGTGTGATTGAGTTAAGTGACGGGTATTGCCACACTAGCGATCCAATCGATTTTAATTTTTAGCTACTAAACCGGATCTATGTTAAACATTTCGGGTTACAACCTCTCGGCAAACATTTATTACTATTTATTAAATAACCATGCACAAATGTTGGGTCCGTTTTTGTACGCGAAAATTGATTCACGCTAAAAGTGGCCGCTTTGGCGGTAATCAATATTTGCGTTTGTGCACATCATCATCATCATCATCAGCCCATTTCAGTCCCCACTGCTGGGCACGGGCCTCCCCATATTGCTCATACTCACCACGCTTGGCAGACGGGTTTGGCGAGGGTTTTGATATAAATGCAGAGTTTTCCATCTGCTGGGTGCTGATGATCATGCCAGCAGCTTTACCTTAGTCGCCCTTTTACGACACCTCGGATAAAAGGACGCCCGTAAAATATATATTTAAAACAATAAATAAATAAAATTCTGTTCGTTTTCCAAAATACTGTTTAATGATATTCATAGACCTGAATAATACTTTATTTCATGTAAAAAAAAGCTAACCTAGTTCTGGAGCAAAATATTAAAAAAAAATCATACTTAGAAGATCTATACATTAAAATGATTCCAGCAAAAATAGATTCAACTGCAATGATATATAAATATATATAATAGCAGATAGGATAAGGAAGGGCCTTCTTTACGCGACGTGGTTAGCATCCGAACAAGGTCTTTTACCGTCTATATCACGCTGAATGCTCTGAAGAGCTTTTCTCCCTCATCCTACCTGCCCAATTCCGTCACAGAGCTACAGGCGCCGGTCAAC
This sequence comes from Marasmia exigua, assembly GCA_019059595.1. Lineage (NCBI taxonomy): Eukaryota > Metazoa > Arthropoda > Insecta > Lepidoptera > Crambidae > Marasmia > Marasmia exigua. The sequence continues at coordinate 9,054,491 of CM032490.1, forward strand.
GCTGTCACCTCTTCACAGTGAAAAACATTCCATCACGGACTAAAAACAGCTCCTGGCTATCCGGCAAAACACAGAGCAGGCGATGTTTCGAATTCAAACAGGTTGTAGCAGCCCAGCACGCACGATAAGGATTATCTCCAAGACCTACTGTTATCTCTGTCACGTACGCTATGTCAGCAGATCTGACCACGTATGTGATACGATATGACGTCAGTCATCTCTAGTATATAAGCTTGGAGATCACATCATGGCATTTGCATTATCAATAATAAACCAGTTACGTATACAAGACCTGGTCATCATTTCTTCCGAGCCACCAGCTGCCTCCCGGCGGACTGGTGGCCTACCTACTATATCTTAAGGTCCCCGGCATAAGGTTTTCTGTCAGTAGTATCACTAAGGTTGAGCCGGCCCATCAAGCCGAATAGAAATGACGGACCTATCAATAAAAAATGGTACTCCAAAGTAAGTAATTACTAAGCATTTTATCAAAAAATGTATGTTTTTTTAAATATATTTTTTTAAATAAATATAAATAAATCGCAAATTAGCGAGTCTGACAAGCGGTCGTGTCACACAAAAATATGTGGGTTTATCCCACATATTTTTGTGTGACACGACCAACGGTTATCAAAATGCCTTTTTGTGCTTTAATAATCAAAAAGAAATAACAAATCTCATGGAATCATATTTCATTCATAAGTAGAAGAAGAGTTTTAATTTCTCATAAATTTCTAAATTCATTAATGTATTGGATGTTTTGGTCACCATTTTGCAGAGCGAGATAGAAATATATGATATATTCATGTGTGATGAGTTAAGGTGACGGGTATGGCACACTAGCGACTCCAATCGATTTTAATTTTTAGCTACTAAACCGGATCTATGTTAAACAATTTCGGGGTTACAACCTCTCGGCAAACATTTATTACTATTTATTAAATAACCATGCACAAATGTTGGGTCCGTTTTTGTACGCGAAAAATTGATTCACGCTAAAAGTGGCCGCTTTTGGCGGTAATCAATATTTTGCGTTTGTGCACATCATCATCAGCCCATTTAAGTCGCCACTGCTGGGGAACGGGCCTCCCTCAATCACATGAGGGGTAATTGCCATACTCACCACGCTTGGCAGACGGGTTGGTGAGGGTTTTGATATAAATGCAGAGTTTTCCTTCTCTGGGTGCTGATGATCATGCCAGCAGCTTTACCTTAGTCGCCTTTTACGACACCTCGTTAAGAGTGAGGGTGGCCTATTCTACTCTGCCGGGGACCACATGGCCAACAACTTTTATAAATACATACTTATAATACATACACCAGACCAATACAAACAGACATGTTCATGCACACAATTTTTTGTACTTTGCCGGGATCGAACCCGCAACACCAGACGCAGCGACCAATACCACTGATCCAAATGGGTCGCCCAAATAAATGCTTGTTAGGGTTAAAAAAAAAAATACAGTCGAATATCATTTTGACCCCCACAATTCTAAACCCTAAATCCACACCTGTCTCGACCTGTGACTCCTCACAAAACTGCCCATCGGAAAACCTTCTCTATTTCCTTTTCACTACGACCTATAATAAAATGTACTCTTTTGCCTTCATAATTCGCAAAGTATGTAAATGTATTGCTAAAGAAATGTCTATCTTATTCGAAAGGAATAAGGTTGAAAATGAGTGAGGGGTGAATTTAATTTACTAAGGATATAGTGACCAGGCTGAATATGTATAAGGAGACATTTGGAAACTAAATTCTAATTTAATTTTACTAAAATTGTTCTAGGAGGCTCTCCGTTCTTAGATAAGAATTGTCCCAAATTGTTTACAGTCTCGGCTAAGACCTTGTACACTTGGACAGAATATCGGCAATGCTTTTTATTGGTTAATAACATACCACAGTAAAAGTTCACAAATAAATTGAAACTGTTGTTGACTTTTGTTATGATAGCTAATTATAATTAATTAGATTATAATTAGTATTACTTATAATTATATATCATAATGATTTATAATTTGGCTATTTTATAGGAGCGGCCATCTTGGAATCGAAAATGTTCATAGTGTATTATATTCTATAACTCGAACCCTTTTATTTGATACCTATATCTAGGGGGGCTTGTCATACAATATGTTCACCCGACATTTTGTGGCGGCGGCCATCTTGGATCCATTTTGCATCTAACATAGCTGAGAGCACTCCCTATCAGGGATGTTGCGAATATCTGCATCCGCATCCGCATATGCGAAACATCCGCATCGATTTAGGCATCCGAATCTGCATCCGCAAAAATCGATGCGGAGCTGATGCGGATGCGAATGTGTTGCAGGTCAGGACAAGAAAGAAAGGGGCGGGGATCCCGAAAAATCAGCCATTCTACTATTTATCAAATATAATGCTCCCTATTTAAATTTAATTACTAAAATGTATAATTAGTACTTAATAGTACTTGACTTGCTTCTTTATAATTAAAATAATAAATAAAGATATATAACTACTGATTATTTGACTTGTCTTTTAAATTTTTCTCCCAAAACTTAAGATTTTTATAAAGATCCGCTTCCGCGTCCGCATCCGCGGATGTTTGCCCCCTGGAATCCGCATCCGCATCCGCATCCTCATCCGCGGATGTGAAAAAATCAGCATCCGCAACAACCCTGCTCCCTATTATTTCACCATTAAAAAAAAACAATTCGATTCATCCGTTCGGGAGCTATGATGCCACGGACAGACACACACACGTCAAACTTACATTACCCTGTCGATTTATCGTCAGAGGTTAAATATAAAAATATCCCAAAATTACAATACAGTAATACGGAACAGCAAAAATATAGATTTAGCTGCTATGCTCAAGCTCCCCGGTTTATCCTGGAGCTGGAGCTACATAAGGTGCGGTAATAGGTTCTCGGGGTTGCCACAATATATCAACTACTGTTCGCATGTGGCTATGAGACGCAAGGCTCACCCCATTTCTTTCAAATAAAAAAAAATATAGCACAGTGGAAAAGAAAGCGCCTAAAACACGGGAGGACGTGATTAGAATCCGAACATGCACCTCTCATAATGAGTGTAAGTTAACTATTTCTACCACTAACTCGCGGTGAGGGAAAATATCGTGAGGAAACCTGCACGTTCGGATAGTTTCTGAAACGCGTAACTGTGATTCGATTGGTCCGGTTTCCCTGTTATATGGTGGCGAAGGTCAGACCTACTATGGTACACCTTCGTCCTGCAGTTTATTAGTATTGGATTAAGCAACTACTACTCTTTCTGACCTATGAGGGGAACCTAAGTAGTCATGCTCACTCAAATGTCTCTGAGGTGGCGTTATGTGGCGGGTCATTACATTCCCTCTAATATGGTTGAGTGACATGATGGCTGACACATACGTCACACTTGTGAACAGGTGCCACCATGGGGACTGGTCCGCTTCGGTTTACCTCATATTTAGCTTTTAATTTGCTTCATTCTATTTTATGTTGCATTAGAATGTATGACTTGGTATGAGGATAATAAACCATTGTATAAAAAATTGTCGAATAAAAAGAGTAACTGGCGAGTTTCTTGCCGGATCTTCTCGACCAGAAACCACTTTCCGAACCGGTGGTAGAATCGCATTATATTTATTTCTTTTTTTAGTATATTTTATGTATCAACATATATATGTATTAACATGTAAATTATTACATTAGTACTTATAAATAGTCTTAAATCATTTAAATGTATGACGATTTGTAAGTGTTGTGTACACAAGCCTTAATGCGAATAAAAAATTATTTGAATTTTTGTTTTTTGAATGTGGGAGAGCCACGCTTAGGCATGAATGGGCCGGCTCGACCGGAGTGATACCACTGCCTCACAGAAGACCGGCGTGAAGCAGCGCCTGCGCTGTGTTTCGCCGTGTGAGGTTACCTGGAGGCCCAATGGGGGGGAAAGGGGAAAAGGTTGGCAGCGCACTTGTGACTCCACTAGTGTTGCGGGTGTCCATGGGCGGTGGAAGTTGCTTACCATCAGGTGATCCGTCTGCTCGTCTGCCACCTCTCATATAAAAAAAATAAATATTGATTTGATTTGAGATGTCGGTTGCTTCTTTGTAATTACCATACTCCCCAAATCCTGAATCATGGTGCAAACCTACCCCTGGCTCTAAAGGGACAGCTTTGAACGCAACCGGGAAACACTCGCTAGTCATCGTAGCGCTGCGATTGCTACGACGTAATTACCAGCGCTACGAATGCTACAACGTAGTCAAATTTCGTAGCAGTAAGTGCTACGAATTTTCGTTTGGGTGCTATATAATAGGCTAGTAGTACTAGGTCAGAGACTTGGCATATTTGTAAATAGACAACATTTCATATTTTTAACTTGTCCATATTGTTTTTTATATGAAAATAGACATAAAATGAACAGACCCTTATTTTTTCTTTTTTCATGCATAAAATAATTATTGAAATTATTTATATTCTAAATAGACGTAAACGCCAAATGACGTCATCGGACGGCTGAATACAGCGATATTCCTTTGCTTATCATTGTTTTAATAAATTAAAGGTACTACTGTCAAAGGTGAATAATACTAGTGTCAACATTGTCAACGTCACTCATTCATTCAACGTTGACAAGTTGTCTTTTTTTTGACAGTTGCATGTCATAGGTTTGGCATTTCGTAAATTAAAACTATAATGTGCTAAGCAAAGAAATATTTTATATTCTGCCGTCCGATGACGTCATCTTGCGTTTTTTAGTTTTAATTTTTTTCTCAGTAAATAAGCAATATAAAAAATAAATAAATATATATTCGAGCAGCGGAAAAGTAAATAAAGGAATTGGTATTTTTTGTTTCATAGCTCAGCAATTTTGAAATGTTGTCCATAGCATTGAGAAATAACGTACAAAAGGAGTTATGTACAAAAATTCCAGCATGAAACCTTATGTATTATTTTTGTTATGAGTCCTCAAAGGCAAAAATAGGCAAGTAAATATTAAGTCTTAAATTTACGAAATATTTATATAGCAATCGATATCTTATTCAATTTATAGCAACTTTTGTTAAGGTGACGGGTAGGGCATACTGTCGATTTTAATTTTTAGCTACTAAACTGGATCTATTTCTGAAACGATCTCGGGGTTACAACTTCTCGGCAAACACTTATACTATTTATTAAATAACCATGCAAAAATTTGCATGGTTATTTAATAAATAGTATTAGTGGACTTTATTCACACTACTACCTGACCCGACAACCCAGGACAGACTGTCCTGGCGCAGAAGGATAAGGAGAGCCGACCCCACCTAAAGTGGGAACAGGCAAAGAAGAAGAAGATTAGTGTACTTTATTCAAGATACCTATATGAAACGATAAAAAATAACCGTGTATAGAGTAGTATGTATGATCAGCGACATAATGTACAGTGCACAAGTGTGTGCGCAAACACAAGTGCAGTTTATTGTAATATTTTGCGTGTAAAGAGATATCCTTTAGCTCTTCAACTGATAGCCCCCCTAGTCAGCCTGTGGAAGCACGCAGAGTATTTAATAAGCGCGCCGACGCGACGCGGCCGGGTCCCCCCCCCCCCCCCCCCACGGTTGGGCATACCTATGTGATGACTGGTCAACATACAAATAACCTATATATCACTTAGCAAGTATATTGCAGGTGTAATGAAGGACGCAAAAGGTCATATATACTTAGGCGTAAAGACGAGGTCTCTTTTCTCTTTTTGATAGACTTCAAATAAAGGAGGAGGTTCAATACTCAATACTCAATCATTTATTGCAAAATGATGAAAATCAAATTGAAAATTTAAAAAACCCCCGACACAATTAAAGCTCTTTCATTGAGGCAGTTGGACCAACAAATAGGTTATTCGTCATTTTCTGACGGCGGCCATCTTGGATTTGAAATTTTTCACAATTAATATGTTCTGCTACTCAAGCCCTTTTATATGATACCAATATTGTGGGAGTTGTGTAAAAACATAAAATCGAAATCTTTGTGACGGCGGCCATCATGGATCGATTTTTATCCAACATAGCTAAGATTACTCCCTCTTTATTCATCTTTCAAACAAAAAACCCAAACCCAATATCGATTCATGATTCATTTGTTCGGGAGCTACGATGCCATAGACAGACACACAGACACACACACACACAGACACGTCAAACTTATAACACCCCGTCGTTTTTGCGTCGGGGGTTAAAAATAAAGTTTAAAAACGAAAACCCGACTATCAAAAAAACACACTCTAGAAAGTACGAAACAAGAAATTTGTCTGTGCTGAAATTATTATGCCGTATCGTGGTCGAATGGTCGTATGCCACTTACTGTAGCAAAACAGTTTCATTATAATAATAAAATAAAACCAATGTGGCATAGGTACGACCACGGCAATACGGCATAATAATATTACTTTTGAGTTTTGCATGTTGTGCAATAAAGAGTATCTATCTATCTATCTAAATTGATCTGACTCCGAGATAGGTAGCTCAAGCACCTGTGTTACGGATATCAGGATCAACAGTGGGATAACAAATGTATACATATAATTACATAGAAAACACCCAGACCGATACAAACAGACATGTTCATGCACACAAATCGGCCTGATGGTGATCCGTCTGCTCGTCTGCCGCCTATCATATGAAAAAAAAAACATTGTGACAATGGGACCAATTTTGGAGTAAAAAAGTAAAGTAAAGTATCAGCCTATATACTGTCCCACTGCTGAGCAAAGGCCTCCATCATAGAAATCAAGTCATCGCGATTATGATGGGATTAGGCTTAATCAACACGCTTTCCGAATGCAGATTGGTGATCACAAATCCGAGCTATGTTCGAAAAATTTTGATCACGGTCCGCTCTGTTGGTCTAGTAGTAGGTTTAAATTTTGGAGTGAGTTCTTTCAAATAAAAAAAAATATTCTGCAAATTGTTTAATAACTGGCGGAGAAATCAGTGGACATGCATAAAAAAAAACATACATAGAGCCGAATATAGATCCTTCTCTTTTGTTCCAAAGTCGGTTGAAAAGAAAAATTGAGTAAACCCACATGCTAAAGCTGGCGCACGCTGGTGGGCGGTGGATTCCATTCCCGCACCCTCCACGCCATTCATCGGCAGCCTGTTGAATACCGAGTTCGGTTCACATGCTCTGATAATTCAATGGACAATACGACGAAAAAAAATGCATTTTTAGGGCTCAGTAACCAAATGGCAAAAAACGGAACCCTTATAGATTCGTCATGTCTGTCCGTCTGTACGTCCGTCCGTATGTCACAGCCACTTTTCTCCGAAACTATAAGAACTATACTATTGAAACTTGGTAAATAGATGTATTTTGTTAACCGCACTACGATTTTTACACAAAAATTGGACAAAATAAAAAAAATGGGGGGTCTCCATACTTGAAAGTGAAACTCAACCGCAATTTACTTTCCATATACATATCTTACTTGCTGTTACGGAACCCTTCATGAGCGAGTCCGACTTGCACTTGGCCGGTTTTTATATGCTTTTCGTATAAAGACAGAGATTAAAAATTACCCACATTTTTTGTTATCATTAAATGTGATTTATTAAAATATATATTTTTAAATTGATTAATAAATATACCGGAAGTGAAACAGTCATGAGGCTCAGCGTATTGTGATGTCGGTGCTATATGTCCAATAAAAAGTTTAGGTGACTTTAAGTTACCTACTGTCACCGTCATTATTTAGTCTTGTCATTTAATGATCAGAGATTTTCTTTTGGAAGGCGAAAACTTTCGAGGCGGGAGGTTCAACTTTTATTTGCGAAATTTTCAATTTAAATTTTCTGTTACAGTTAATCTTTTGAAACAAAATTAAAAAATTTAAAAACCTCCGACGGCGGCCATCTTGGATTTAAAATTTCTCACAATAAATATATTCTGCTACTGAAGCCCTTTTATATGATACCCATATTGTGGGAGTTGTGTGACACACACACACACACACACACACACACACACACACACACACACACACACACACACACACACACACACACACACACACACACACACACACACACACACACACACACACACATACACACACGCACACGCACACGCACACGCACACGCACACGCACACACACAAACACACACGTCAAACTAATAACACTCCGTCGTTTTTGCGTCGGGGGTTCGTCATCGTCAGCCCATTGAAGTCCCCACTGCTGGGGCACGGGCCTCCCTCAATCACATGAGGTGTAATTGCCATACTCACCACGCTTGGCAGACGGGTTGGCGAGGGTTTTGATATAAATGCAGAGTTTTCCTTCTCTCGGTGCTGATGATCATGCCAGCAGCTTTACCTTAGTCGTCTTTTACGACACCTCGGTAAGAGTGAGGGTGGCCTATTCTACTCTGCCGGGACCACACGGCTTCCTATTCTACTCTGCCGGGACCACACGGCTTGCGTCGGGGGTTAAAACGTGCAATATATTTTCTTTGGTATTACTGTAAGCAACTGAGCAATCATCTCCAATGCACTACAGAAGCTAGGAGTAAAGAACCTATTTTTGATCTAACTTGCTGTTAAGTACAAAAGATCTAAAATGTAAAACATTTTGTTCAAATATGTACTAATAGATGGCGTTGTATGCTTTTACATCGCGCATGCATTATGATTTTTCGGCTAGATAAGTACCCAGTTCAAACATAATGAAATGTTCCATGTTTTACGAGTACAAACAAAGTGATTTTTGTTTTATTAACCTGAATCAAAGAGCAAGCAGTGGTACCAAATGAAGTGTTTTCTTATTCGTACTGCGAAACAGTGGAATCAGTTGCCTGAAGAGGTGTTCCCTAGTGGCTACAATTTGGGGGTTTTCAAAGCGCGAGTGAATAGGTATCTTCTAGGTAATCGTGCTACATCTTAGACCATATTATCACTTACCATCAGGTGAAATATGGTCAAACGCTTACCTATCTACAGTAAAAACAAAAAAAAACCTACGGGACATAAAGAGTTCGTGTTCACTTGCTAAATGGAATCTATTTACGATATCTAATGAGGCTTTCAGGATGTATGTCAGTATATATTAAGGCGTGTTTTGCAAAAAGGGGCCAAAATAATTGCTAAATCATACACCAGACCCGATAAGGAATTCCTTACGACGGCATGTGCGCCCGCGGTATGCGCCTAGTGGTGTCCGCTACGTGACCTCCTACCGTCTAATCAAAGGTTAAGTACTCACAGATGGAACTCATTGTGCAAAACTGCTTACAATGTTAGCAATGAGCAGTTTTCCAGTAGGTATTTTCGGGTGGTTTCTAAAAGCAACACCAGATGACGCTACGCTCACATTCAATTAAAAGTTACTTTTTTTGTTCTATGATAGTTATGAAATATTTGATAAACCAACCATCATCATGACATTTACGGTCCTGCCATATTGAACCACCATAAGAAAATGGCGATAAAAAGTAAACAAGTAAAATACATATTTTACTTGTTTATTAAAAGTTTCGTTTTGAATCACTCTCTGTCATTTAAAATGTACATAGCACTAAAAATACGTATTAACTGCGAAGTATTAAGATATTTAATGTAAAAAACCTAAAACAACTTTCCCATAAATTAGGGTCCACATGAAATATCATCCCACACCTAACATTTACAGGGACTGATTGCGCCATCTAGCGAATCACTGGGAAATTTATAAATACCTACTGGAAAACTGCTCATTATTGTTTTTTTTACAAAGCAGACGAATCACCCGATGGTAAGCGATTTCCGCCGCCCATATACACTCGTGATACCAGTGGAATCACAAGTGCGCTGCCAACCTTTAAATCCCCCACTCCCCCGGAATGGACCTCCGGTTCACTCACGCAGTGAAACACAGCACAGTGCTGCTTCATGCCGCGCTGTTTCATTTTTCGATAATTTCAATAGCATGCTAATTTTCATAGAATAGCATGCTACGTGCTATTGTGCTTATTATAACCCTATATACACCTTAGATTAAATTTTGATTTATTCTAAGATATACACTGTATTTTTTTCCTTTAGTCCCGTTGGTCATGTACCCCTTATGGGGACAATGGGACGTTATAATGATTCTGTACCGTTGTACGCAAATACATTACGTAATGGGGACACTCTTACTCTTGCGCAGCCGTCGCTTTAAAGTGCGACCCACTAACCACTGCGCCACCGAGGCAGTAAGGATATCGGGGGCGTATCTGGCAGAAGGGGAGCTATAAAGTTGGCAGCGCATTTGTTTTGTGACCGGTGTTGCGTTCATAGGCCGCTTGCTTGTTTGCGAACTTTAAACTCAAGGTGTAATTGAAAGCTGCGTCCAGAGCTGTCGCTTCGAAGCCTAGGGTACGCTTAGACTAAGTCAAGATTTGTGGACGGCCTCTCTCCAGGTGGAGAGGTACGGCCGTCCTACGCTCGCGGCGCTCGCCCCGGTCTTGGACCGGTCGCTCGAGCGCCCCCACGGGTTTTTGTCCTTCCGGACGGTGCAGGTACTTACCGGGCATGGTTGCTTCGGTAACTACCTGCACCGTATTCAGCGGGAGGACATTCCTTCGTGCCACCAGTGCGGCGCTGAGGAGGACTCGGCGCACCACACGTTGGCGGTGTGCCCGTCCTTCGACCAACAGCGGTCCGCGCTGGTCGCGGAGGTCGGACATGACCTCTCGTTGTCCAGCATAGTTGTAGCTATGCTGGATAGTGAGAGGGCCTGGTCGGCCTTCGCCCACTTCTGCGAAGAAGTGTTGGCGCAGAAGGAGGTGGCGGAGCGGGAGCGCGAGTCTAACCCCCTCGCAGGCCCGCTTGGAGCAAAGAGATGACGAGTTCAACGGAGAACTCTTCGTCCTCTCCGTGGAGGTGGCCAGCCGGCCACAGGGACGGGGGTCCCTGTGCCGGCACTGCCATTGGCACCTCCACCGCTCGTTGAGGACGGCTCAGCTCATCCAGCTGTCCCCAACCCCCCTCCTCCTAGCCTGAGGAGGGGCGTGGCCGCACACCCCGTGTAGGGGCCTATGGAGGAGTGGGGTTGCGCGGAATAGATAGAGTTTGTCGAGAGATTGTAACCCCAAAATTGTTTAAAATAGATCCGGTTTAGTAGGTAAAAATTAAAATCGTCGCTAGTGTGCCCTACCCGTCACCTTAAGTTGGGTACAGATTGCTGCAATGCAACATGTACTACCTGTGCGGATAAAGAATGGGATCAGAAATGGCGGCGCATCTATTCACTTCTCGCTCGCACACTATTTGCGTCTATACTCGCACTCGTCATTCTTTATCCGCACAGGTTGTAATGCAACAAATTCTCATGGTTTCTTCGCCTCGCGCGCACGAACTGCGCCTGGGCATACGCTCCGAACGTTACAGCTCGTGCGCAGCGCGATATGAGGTCTGTCGGTTTTTGGTACGAACGCAAAACGGCGCGCAGTATGCGCAGGTCTCAACCGTGGTTGATTGTTCGTTCTTCAGATTCCATGATGAGAGAAAGTGATGCGGGTAAAGAAAAGAACACGTGTGACGAGGGCTAATGTTTGAAAAATGCGGGAACAGATGTTCTCGAATGATTCGAAGTCAATGCGCGCTCGCGCCACACGCCCAAGCAGAGAACATGCAATGTAACGCAGAATGTTGCATTCCATGTTGCATTGCACCAATCTGTACCCACCTTTAGACAGGGGACACAGACTAGCTATCTATCACATAAAAAAGAAATTGTACGATGCAGCACGCATCGAATCGATGTCCCTTCTGTGACTTCGTAATCTTTGCACTCGACAGCTCAATTACACTCCCCTTTTATCCCGGCGCCCCCTTTAACGACCCGGAGCGATAGTGATGCGACATGTGAACAGGAAAGAACTAAACTCCCTTAACAGCTCACTCGGAACTCTTTAGCAGCTCACTCAGAAAACTTTAAGTGACGGGTAGGGCACACAAGCGACGCCAATCGATTTTAATTTTTAACTACTAAACCGGATCTATTTTAAACAATTTCGTGGATCAATTTTTCGCGTACAAAAACGGACCCAACATTTGTGCATGATTATTTAATAAATAGTATAAGTGTTGCCCGAGAGATTGTAACCCCGAAATTGTTTAAAATAGATCCGGTTTAGTAGCTAAAAATCAAATTGGATTGGGGACTGTAGTGTGCCCTACCCGTCACCTTAACAGCTAACCACAGGTTTTTCAGACAAACGCCACATTATTACAAATCGCGAACTAAAGTTATTACCGTACTAAAGCTCATTTTATTCCGTTCCAACACACAAAATTAAAAGGGGCGTACTAAAGCTCATTTTATTCCGTTCCAACACACAAAATAAAAATTAAACTCCTGAGAGAAGTTTAGTTCTGGGACTATCCTTATTTCGCAATTTGTAATAAGGGGACGGAGTGCACTGTTTCATGAATCAAAAAAAAAATATTTCCGGTTTACCCAAGACGATAGCTTTTATACCGGTACCTATGTTTAAAATAATGTTCATCTACATCGGCCAGGGGCTAACCGGAGTGAGACCATAACGGCATCAGGACCCTCAACTTTGTATCAACCAACCAAAATTTAACGCCCTGTTAGTCTAGTGGTTTAAGTACCGGGCCGTGATCTCGGGGTCCTGAATCCGATTCCCGGGTCGAGCAAAGGTTTTCGAATTTTCGAAGATAGCTCCGGTTTGTGATCACCAATCCGCATTTGGCAAGTAATTAAGCCTAATCCCATCATAGTAGCGATAACTTGATTTCTATGATGGAGGCCTTTGCCTTGCTGTGGGACAGTTTATAGGCTGATACTTTACATTTTACTCTCTTCCCCCCAGGCTGAGCAGATGAAGCGAACACGATAAAATGGCGGGCTGCGCACGAGGCGGCGCGCTCGCAGGCCGCCGCGCGCGCAGAGCGGATGCTGGCGGACTGCGAGTGGAAGATGAGGTATCATAGTAGCGATGACTTGATTTCTACATATGATGGAGGCCTTTGCCCTGCATTGGGGCAGTACCTATGTAGGCTGATAATTTACAATTTACAACCAAATTTTGTATTATTTTTTGTATGAGAAGGTGGTTACTGAATAAAAATGATTTTTCTAAGCAGGTTTGCCCTCGAAAAGTTGTAACGTTCCAAAATCCAGTAAACAGTCTGTCACATATCAGATTATCACGAATCATATTAAACCAAACGTGTTTGACTTAAAAGTTACAATCAATTAATAATAATAATAATTCTCACAACATCTCATACGTTGACCTGATTCCGTACTAAGTAGCTTAAGCACTTGTGTTACAGATATCAGACAACAGAGGAACACAAATATATACTTAAATACATATATTACACCCAGACACTGAACAAACGCAAGTGTTCATCGCACGAATGTTTGTCCAGGGTGGGGATCGAACCCACGACCTTTGGCGTAAGAGGCAGGGTCACTACCAATTGCGCCATCCGGTCAGTCAATTAGTCTAGTCAGTCTAATCAGTCAGTCTAATTAAGTAAATTAGATACTTATGTTAATTATATTAATTTATTATAGTACTACAGATTAATTCATTCACTCGAAGAGAAAATTCGCTCTTAACAATTAGTTCAAACGTTTGTCGACTGGACAACACTACACTATCAATTTTATTCATCATGGATTCCATTTAGTGCTGAGCGGTAGATAAATAGAATATTGATCTGGCATAAGGAGCGAAATTCATATTTTTATGGAACAGAATTGTTTTCTATACTTCGGTCAAAGGCGCCGCCACTAGTTTTTTATCAACGAAATTGAGGTGAAGGGTATCCCCACTAGCGACACCAATTGATTTTAATTGTTAGCAACTAAACCGGATATCATTTTAACAATTTCGAGGCTACGATCTCTCGGAAAACACTTATACTATTTATTTAACACTTATACTTAACTTTTGAGTCTGTTTTAGTGGCCGTTTTTGGCGGTGATTCAAATTTTGAATACAAAAGCAGACCCAAAAGTTAAGTATAACTATTAAATAAATAGTATAAGTGTTTTCCGAGTGTACGTAGCCTCGAAATTGTTAAAAACAAATAAAATCCATTGGCGTCGCTAGTTGACCCTACCCGTCGTTTTAAGGCAATCAATGAAAACAGATATATTTCTGGATCAGCTCAGTTTGGTTAGGGCGCACGTCTGTGGATGGGAAATAATCGCAGTGTCAAGAAATATTACTTTTACCCAGATATCGCTGGGACACAGTAGAAATATACGCTAAAGCAGTATGGACACTACGAACAAACGCTCGAATGACGCGCGCACACAGATGCACACTTTACACGGATTCTAAGGACCCATCGAAGTACAATCGTAGGAACTAAATTCAGGGTTGTCGGTTTTACTCGAGTGCCGCTTACTTTATTTTGGTAGAGAAAATAAGTTAGATACATTATGTAGGTATGTTATCAATGGGGGGGGGGGGGGGGGAAGAAGCTTGTATCTATGGGGCGTTCTTCCTATTTTAGTCGAAATTGACGTGTTTGCTGTAATTTACGAGTTACGATCACAATCACATTTTGGAGTGTCGGGATTTTGATATGGGGCGATGGTGGGACCTCGCTGTGTCTTAGCCATAGTGATCGGGTGCATGACCAATAGTTTGACGCGGTTTCCAAGTAACGAAACAAAACGTTAGGAAAATAATGTGTAATTTTGTGTATTTTTGTGCAGCTTTTTTCAATAAAACGCCGGTGTTTTACGTTTTATCGACCTACGGATTCAGCGGATATCTTTTTTTTTATTTGATAGAAATGGGGTGAGCCCTGCGTCTCATAGCCACTGCGACCAGTAGATGATCTATTGTGGCAGCCCCGTAACCTATTACAGCACCTCATGTAGCTCCAGTTCCAGGATAAACCCGAGAATGGAGCTGATGGGGGAGCTCTTGATCTCGTCAGCTGAGATCATGTGTGCTCCCAGGTGCCGGCTTCTGCAGCGGTGCAGCGCTATGCACTCGCCGAGGACGTGGATAATCGTTTCCTCGTCCTCGCGACAGAACCTGCAGATTTTGGTATCTGTAAGGCCCATGTTGTGCAGGTGCTTATTTAATTTGCAGTGCCCTGTGAGGGTCCGAGTGAGTGCCCTAACATGTCCTCTACTCAGTTTTGTTATTTCTACAGCTCGTTTCTGATCGAACGCCTGTATCAACGCCTTAGACTGTTCTAGTCGAGGTAGTCTTTTCCAGAATTCAGTGCTTTGTTTTTTCTCCCACTCTTTTAACTCGAACCTGACCATGCATGCTGGAACGCCACTTATTGGTTCCGGTCCGAGTAGTGGGCTCTCTGCCCCGGCCTTTGCTAGCACGTCAGCGACTTCGTTGCCTCTGATATTGCAGTGTCCCGGTACCCAAATCAGATTTACAATGTTGGCATTGCCAAGCTGGTTTAGGAGCAGGAAACACTCGCTAGTGAGTTTGGAGTCAAGTTCACAGGATGTTAACGCCTTGAGGGCAGCTTGACTATCTGAGAAGATGAATATCTTCTTATTCTGGAGATTCATTTGTAGACTCTCTTGGACACAGCCAATTATTGCGAAGACTTCCGCTTGGTACACTGTGGTATAGCGACCCAGGTTGGCGAATTTGCGTATTCCGCAGCGATCATTACAAAATCCCGCCCCAGATATGCCCTGCTTCCTGGAGCCATCTGTATACCAAACGATGTCATTCTGCTTAACATTTCCGGGAGTTCCAGCCTCCCAGTCTTGTCTACTTGGTAACAAGACTGTAAACCGCTTATCGAAGCGGTGTTCACGGACCATGGAGTCAGAGGGCATATCCATGACCGGAATTTTCATTAGTTCATTGTAGAGGCCTCTCATGACCCTAGAATGCCATCTCGTCCTCCCTCTGATTTTCGCTCTCGTGATAGCCATCCTCGCTTCCATCTGCACGTGAATGTGCAGAGGTGGAATGTTCAGGAGGGCATCCAGTGCTGCAGAGGGAGAGGACGAAAGCGCGCCAGTGGCTATAAGGCAGGCAGTTCTTTGAACTTTGCTGAGGTTCTCTACGCAGTTAAGTTGGTGCGTCTTCTTATACCACACACAGCAGCCATAAGTGACGATCGGCCTCACTATGGTTTTATAAATCCAGAGTGCGGCCATGGGCCGTAGCCCCCATTTTAGCCCCACCAACCTACTGCTTGCCCCCATCGCAATTTTTGCCTTTCTAGTGATGTAGTCGAGATGCTTGTTCCATGTTAGTTTTTGGTCTAAAAAGACTCCGAGATATTTGACCTCGTTGGACAAGCATAGCTTCGTACCAAGAAGTGTTGGGGTGTGTAGCGCCTCTAGTTTCCTTCTTTTGGTAAACGGGATTAAGACCGTCTTACGTGCATTGACTGTTAGCACGTGTCTCGTGCACCAGTTTTCTACTATTCGTAGGGCCCTTTGCATAAGATTGGAAATGGTGCTAGGGCATTTTCCTATGACCATTATTACTATGTCATCTGCGTAACCCTGAGTCAGAAATCTGGCTTCATTGAGCTCGCAGATGAGACTGTCAACAACCAATGACCATTGAAGGGGTGATAGGACTCCGCCCTGTGGACATCCTCTGGTCACTCTATAATGTAGGGTTTTATTCATCAACGTTGTTGTTGCAGTCCGATTTTGTAGCATGGATCCCATCCATCTGGTGGTGGTGTCGTCGATTCCACGATTCACCATACTACGTGTTATAACATCGAAGTTGGTGTTGTCAAACGCCCCTTCGATGTCAAGAAAGGCACAGAGTGCAATTTCTTTGTCTTCTATGGCTTTCTCAATTCTGTCCACCAGGTCAATAAGCGCCGTTTCCGTGGACTTGCCTGTTTGGTAGGCATGTTGTCTTGCACTCAGGGGTTTTTTCAACGAGGTATGTTGCCCTGATGTGACTGTTCAACACCTTTTCCATCGTTTTTAGTAGGAATGAGGTGAGACTTATCGGTCTGTAGGACTTGGGCTGCGATTTGTCTTTGTCCCCTCCCTTGGGAATGTAAGTGACCCTCGCCCGAGTCCACGCTGATGGCAGATAACTCCAAGCAAAGCTTGCACGGTATAATTTTATCAGCGTAGAGATGATGATATCTTCGCCCCGCTGCAACAAAGCCGGGAAGATACCATCGACCCCACCAGATTTGTAAGGCTTAAAACTCCTAATGGCCCAAATTATCTGCTGGGGACGAAAAATAACGGAAGCTCTCCTCCAGTCTTCATTCCTCGGTCTCCTGTCCGGAGACTTACTGACCTGGAGTTCTCTTTCGTTATTAATGTACACGGATTCCGGAAAGTGCGTTTGAGCAAGCAGTCTCAGTGTTTCCTCCGGAGATTCTGTGAAAGATCCATCCGCTTTCCTTAGCAGGCCTAGATGGGATTCAGGTGTCTTGGATAGTATTTTGTGGATCCTGGCAGCTTGGGCAGTGTCCTTGATTGACCCGCAGAATTTTTGCCAGGATCTTCTTTTTGCTTTCCTGAGCTCCCTATTGAAACGTGTTAACGCCTTCCTGTAAGCATCCCAGTTCTTGTCTTTTTTTGCCTTGTTAAATAAGGCACGGGCCTTTTGCCTCAGATGCTCCAGGTTTTTGTTCCACCAAGGCGTGTTTCTGTTGCTCTTAGTGGTCTTGAGAGGACAATTTTCTAGATACGCATTCATTAGGCTCTTGCCTAAGTCCTCTGCTGCGGCTTCCACTTGGTCCACAGTTTTGATGTATTTAAAATCTCCAAGGTATAACCTAAGGGAGTTCCTAAAGCCCTCCCAGTCTGTTCCCTTGGGGTCACGGTAGGTGTTCGGTTCCTTTGTTCCCGAGCATAGTATGTCGTACCTAATGTGGGTGTGGTCGGACATGGACGGCTCATCTGAGACGTGCCAATTGGTCACTAGGTGTGCGAGATTACCTGAACACCAAGTTATGTCTAGTACTTCCTGCCTAGAACGTGTGGTAAAGGTTGGTTTACTACCCACGTTAAGAACAAATTGATTATTAGTGAGCAAGTAGTCAAACAGTAACTCACCTCTAGCGTTCGTGTTGGAGCTGCCCCATGATGTGTGGTGGGAGTTGCAGTCGGTACCCACCAGCAGCTGGGTTTCTCTCTCCAGACAGTATTCCACTACCGGCGTCACCTTGTTCACCGGATCCTGGTCCTCACCGGGTAGGTACATGGAGCTGACTATGAATGTCTCCCCACCTTTCCCCCCGGGTAGGTCTATATACGCTGCAACAGCATCATCTGTACACAGAGAAGGGATCGGGAGGTAATTTATGCCTCTCTTGAAGAGCATGCATGCTCTTGGCCTTGCTCCGCAGGTGTTACTTAATATCTTACCTGCCGAGTTTAGCCCCATTACTGTGGTTTTATTCACCCACGGTTCTTGGATCAAGGCGATGTCCAGGTCCTCAGAGAGGAATCTTTGGCAAAGGGCAGCTGAGGCTGCCTTTGAGTGCTGGAGGTTTACTTGTATCACCTTAATCATTATGTTGTTGGGTTTGGGGATTGGGAAGGGAAGGGTTGGGAGAAAGTTTCTAAATTCGGAGGGAAGGGATAGGAGGATATTTGTGTAGGTGGGTTGTGTCTGTTTCTTACGGGGATGGGGGGGGGGGGGGGGGGGATTAGTTGTTTTTGTTGAGCAGGTTGCTTGCGGCTTTCCTGCTGGAGTGCTCCTGTGCTAGGGTCGGTAGATTTACCGGCCTTCGCACAGCGCCTCTCTTGCCGCGTCCCCCTGCTGGTCGTGTTCGACCACCACGACCACGACCTCTGCTGTCTAGGGCAGATGGTTGGCAGGTAGTGGTGCTCCTGCCTCTCGAGGGTCCTGCAACACGACTGTTGCCCCTCGAGACTCCATGCGTCCCCCGGACGGGTGGAGGTGTGGTGCTGCTGGAGTCGGCTCCAGCTGCTCCTCTTGAGGGTTCCGTACCCGAGACCAAGTTGGAGGTACTTGGACGAGCCTCGACGCTTGCCCCCTCCTTCTTGTCCCCGGATACCTTGCCCCCTTTGACCCTTATCTGGATAAGGCCAAAGTCAAGGTAGAGACGCCCCTCGCGTTGAAGAATAGTCTCCAAGGCCGCCTCGTCGAAGGAAAAGGTCACTGTTTGACCTTTTGCTTCGGGCTTCCGGTTGACTACCCTCCAACTCGAGAGGTCTAAACCTTTGTTTTTGTTTTGCCAACCTCCGCAGGATGGTACCTGCGTCGTGTTTGGCTTCCTGTATCCAGGCCGTGCCATACCTAGGCTTGGGCATATCCTCTTCGTTTACAGCGGAGAGATTAGCCCCATCCCAGGGTTTAATGTTGGGCAGTTTGCGGATGAGCCACTCCTTCGAGTCCTCATCTGCGCACGCCAAAAGGATGCCACCCGAGCGCGGTTTGCATCCAATAAAGCTGGGACCGTCCCCATCATCTGAGGTGTCAATACACTTCAAGATAGCATCTTGAAGCATTTCGACCCTCTCCTGGTCCATTTTTCCCAGGGCGTCTATGATGCCACACGTGACGGACCCAGCAACCTCCTTAAAAGTAGGCTTCGAGGTGGAAGGCTCGCCAAGCTTCGGTGCCTTGGTAGGATTGCCTTGATTCGAGGTAGACGAGGTATTGAGAGGGCGCTTAGTCGCCCGCTCCCTCGTTTCCCCCTCCTCTTGGGTCCTCTGCTTAGCCTTCTCACTCATGCGCAGTTCTAGCGCCTGCTCGAAGGTCATACCCTTCGCTACGAGCCGATAGATTTGCTTCCTATCAGCTCCAGAGAGCTTAACCCTGGGTTTACTCTCTGGCCCCTTGGTCGACGAGTCCCTTTGGTGCGTTGCACCCAGAGGGGTCGACTCCGCGTTAGAAGTACCCGGTCCATCAGTCCCAGGTGCTTCGGCAGTGATAGTATGCTCCTCAGTATCGCTACCAAAGAGCATAGCCTCAGAGGTACCTGGTACCTCTTCGGTAGAATTTAAATGGTTGTCTATAATGTCAATAATATCCATATAGTTCCCACGAGAAGCTAGGGAAGTAAAGGTCCACCCCTGCAGAGCCCCGCTTGCAGGGGTAAGGCTAAATAGACCTCGATTTCGCCTGGTTTCGAGGCCCCTCCGTTCTCGACCGAACATCCCTTCGGCCATGCATCTATCGGCACGGGTCGGATGACACCTTAGATTGGGGTTTTTTAGAGTCGAGGTTAACTCCTCCAGGACATGAGGGGAAGGATAAGGTGAGTTAGGGTGGTTCGAGGATGAGGCGGGGAGCATGGGTTTGAGGTTGTCAGGAATGCTCCTAGCCTGGGATTGGGTTTCGGAGCAGCCATCTATTGTCCGGGGTCAACGTGACACCCTCTCCCGTCCTCAAGCAAAGAGGTGGGTATGGGGGAGGGCGAGCTATCCGCAACCTGCTCACCCGCTCGGTCGCATCAGATGACAACTGCGCATGTCGCATACACTGTCAGTGGTCACTGGTCCCATAGAAAGTGCATGCACAAACCGAGCCAGTGGTCAGCGGATATCACTCTAAAAGCAATCGCGGGTTTTAAGACTCTATTAGGTCCAAGCAAGTTGTCACGAGACAACGCACTCGACACACAATAGCAGTGTTAATAACGATACAATTGAAATATTCTTATTATTAGGATCACTTTGCGGCACTTCACTGCAAAATAAACACCAAATTTGTACACTAAAACCACTAGACACTAATTTAAAACCTTTGAATTGCATCAGCCTACGCGGCTTGTTTTAGGCCTACCCGCCGAATCTTCGAAATCATTACAGTCAGTCAATCAGGCCCGGTACTTAAACCTGTAGACTAACAAGATGATTTTAGGTTGGTGGGGCTTGGGAGGATTTTATTAAGGGGGGATTAAATTTTTTCTTCGGAACTTCATTAACGTGTAGTGCAGAATATGGAAAGGTAAGAATAATATTTTACAAAAATAAGAGGACAACCCTATACGGTAGGTAACTTTCTGTCAAAAATGGCGGAGTGTCGATACGGCTTAAGCGTATTTATCTACTGTGGCTGGGATGATGTCGTACAGAAAGATTTACGCGAGCTACGTGTCAGCGACCGGCGCGAAACCGCGAATGAATGGGACCAATGGAAGAGTCTTATATCCGAGGCCAAGACACACTTTAGGTGGCTGAGCAATCGGAGTAGCTTTTTATAGGGGGCTCATTTAGTGAGTGGCGAGTCATCATCATCATCAGCCCATTTAAGTCCCCACTGCTGGGGCACGGGCCTCCCTCAATCACGTGAGGGGTAATTGCCATACTCACCACGCTTGGCAGACGGGTTGGCGAGGGTTTTGATATAAATGCAGAGTTTTCCTTCTCTGGGTGCTGATGATCATGCCAGCAGCTTTACCTTAGTCGCCTCTTACGACACCTCGGTAAGAGTGAGGGTGGCCTATTCTACTCTGCCGGGACCACACGGCATAAAATGCAGTACAAGTAGTATTTGCTTATAATTAATTTACTTCTTGTTCATGCCAATTCTCTCTCTTATGCCTCTCGCACTTTTTTTTAAAAAAAATTTTGTCTATATTTTTTTTTTCTATTTTTTAACAAAAGAACAAAAACTACAACTTTCATTCTACATCTATTCTTTCTTTCTATCATCACCTTTATCACTTGAGGTCGGGGGAATATAATCTTTTTTTTTTATATGATAGGTGGTAGACGAGCAGACGGGCCGCCTAATGAAAGAAAGAAAGAAACATTTTATTGGCCATCACAATAAATAATTTAACAATGAACATTCATTAGAAAACATAGGTAAGGTAACATTGACACATTAAACTACAGACAAAGGTGAGTACGAGAACAGACGATAGGCAGGTAAATACACAGTTATATAATGAAAATATTCTAAATAAGTAGGCGTGTGTGAAGTGTGAGGTCAATCAGGTCCTGGCCTCAGCATGGTGCTGCCACGACAGAAATGCCGCGGCAGCGCTGGTATTCTGGCAGGACCTGTTGTGAGTGACGAATGGTAAGCTATTGCCGCCGCCCATAGACACCCGCGACACCAGTGGATGTCACAAGTGCGCTGCTAACCTTTAAAACCCCCTTCCGTCCGGAATTGGCCTCCGGTACCCTCACTCACGCAGCGAAACACAGCACAGTGCTGCTTCACACCGGTTTTCATGTGAAGCCTTGGTATCACTCCGTTCGAGCCGGCCCTATTACCCAATACCGTCAACTTCCAGACTCCGGGCTGACAATAGACTTTTCCAATAGAAAATCTAGGCATATCTACATTGATATAACCGTCAATTAAATCTTTTACTCGATAGTCGAAGCTACAAGTAAGTTACCTGCCACTTTAGCCATATGATTATCGTTACTCAGAGATGGTGAAAGAGGCCGAGAGGTTGTAACCCCGAAATTGTTTAAAATAGATCCGGTTTAGTAGCTAAAAATTAAAATCGATTGTCGTCGCTAGTGTGCCCAACCCGTCACCTTAAGGTGATACAGTATACCCCACTAGCAATGGCAATTGATTTTAATTGTTAGCTAGATACTAAACCGGATCTATTTCAAACAATTTCGGGGCTCCAGCCTCTCGGCAAACACCTATACTAATTATTAAATTTTTATGGTTAACTATTTGGTCTGCTTTTGCACTCGAATTTTGGATTACCGAACAAAAGTGGCCGCTTTCGGCGTGTATCAATTTTTCAAGTACAAATGGGAGTCAAGATTTGTGCATTGTTATTAAACAAATAGTTTTTTTATTTGATAGGTGGAAGACCAGCAAACGAGTCGCCTGATAATAAAAATTAATGAAATTGAGAATGGCTGGTGTAGATAGATAGATAGATACTCTTTATTGCACAACATACAAAACTTAAAAGCTAGGTATACAGAGACACAATGTACAATTTAGGCGGTCTTATCGCTGGGAGCGATCTCTACCAGACAACCTTCAGGTAAAGGACATTAGATAGAAGAGGGGAGGGTGGTGCAATCCTTTTGATTTTGAATATTAAGTAAATTTATAGTATAAATACATATATCTAGATAATAAATAAATAAATAAACACGTTATCATACACTAATATATACGAATGTTAACTTAATATAATACAATATCATCATCATCATCATCATCATCAGCCCATTTAAGTCCCCACTGCTGGCCTCCCTCAATCACATGAGGGGTAATTGCCATACTCACCACGCTTGGCAGACGGGTTGGCGAGGGTTTTGATATAAATGCAGAGTTTTCCTTCTCTGGGTGCTGATGATCATGCCAGCAGCTTTACCTTAGTCGCCTTTTACGACACCTCTAATACAATATAACCTACACAAATTATATAAAAATACTACTATAATGTTATAATAGAGAAGATATATATTATACCTACAATTTTTAGTTATTTTTTTTTTTTTTATGAGAGGTGGCAGACGAGCAGACGGATCACCTGATGGTAAGCAATTCCGCCGCTCATGGACACCCGCACCACCAGTGGAGTCACAAGTGCGCTGCCAACCTTTTCCCCTCCCCCCCATTGGGCCTCCGGTAACCTCACTCACACGGCGAAACACAGCGCAGGCGCTGTTTCACGCCGGTCTTCTGTGAGGCAGTGGTATCACTCCGGTCGAGCCGGCCCATTCATGCCTAAGCGTGGCTCTCCCACATTAATATGGGAGAGGACTAACGACCACGAGCGTCAATGACAGGAAAGGAAGACAGGTGTAGTGTATTTATTTATTTTATCGCTGTTGTAAAACATTAAAAATTCTTGTTCAAGATAATAAATTCACATATTCGTGTATAGTCAGTATTGTGGCCACGCCAAACTTTTATCGGAATTATCGGATGTTATCGTCGGACAATCGATATTAACATCAGCTATCAGTTGAGTTATCTGACTTGTGGTGTATAGTGATGTGACAATATGCCTCATGACTCATTAGTCACTCAGCCTTCAATGCACGCTTGGGTCTATAGTACAACCTGTGCGGATAAAAAATGGGATCAGAAAGACTACATTCAAATTCAACCTACTAACAAAATAATCATGCAAGACTGCCTAAAATTAAGCTATTGTAATTTTATTTAATTTTAATTTCATCGCAAATCAATTTTTAAAATTTTGTAACCCTTTAAAAATAAAATAAGCACAAAAAAGGCACGGACCCAGTGTCCGTGGAATTTGTAGTATATTAAAAAAAAGATAATAACTCACAAGATTAATCAATTAACATGACCAAGAATCCTTATCATTTAAATAGTCTTGTACACTATAGTAACCTTTCTTCATTAGGCAGGTTTTAATATGAGACTTAAACTTATCTAGTGATAGGCTAATGACATTTTGTGAGAGCTAATTGAATATCTTAATACTTAAGGTGACGGGTAGGGCACACTAGCGACGCCAATCGATTTTAATTTTTAACTACTAAACCGGATCTATTTTAAACAATTTCCTCGTTACAATCTCTCAGCAAACACCTATACTATTTATTTAATACTTACAGTTAACTGCACTCGTGGGGTGCGAGTATAGACGCAAATAGTGTGCGAGCGAGAAGTGAATAGATGCGCCGCCATTTCTGATCCCATTCTTTATCCGCACAGGTTGTACTCTAGTATGTATGTAATAGGTAGGCAGACGAACAGACGGATAACCTGATGGTAAGCAATTGCCGCCGCCCATAGACACCCGCGACACCAGTGGAGTCAAAAGTGCGCTGCCAACCTTTGAACCACCCCTATCCCTCGAATTGGGCCTCCGGTACCCTCACTCACGCAGCGAAACACAGCACAGTGCTGCTTCACGCCGGTTTTCTGTGAGGCCGTGGTATCACTCCTGTCGAGCCGGCCCATTCATGCCGAAGCTTGGCTCTCCCACGGTATTGTGGTCTATTTGCAGATCCGTGGCACAGTACCTATACCGGTTGTATCTGTGAACATTCACATCCCTTTTACCACGTGTTCAAGTTACCATTCTGAACAAAATTTGTCTTATCACTTTCGGAAATTCGCATGAAAACATTTCAACTTTTCATACAAAGTCGGTCATGTGACTTGGTCATTTTGTATGGGGAGTCGAAAAAATTTTCGATGAATTTTGAAAAGTCGTTAACAAATGTTCAGAATGGTTGGTAGAACACGTGGTTAAAGGGATGTAAATGTTCACAGATACACCCTGTAGTGTCCACATGCCAGTCCTTCTGTGAAGATGTCTCCTCTGTTGTCTTAAGGTGACGGGTAGGGCACACTAGCGACGCTAATCGATTTTAATTTTTAGCTATTAAGCCGGATCTGAACGCAGAACTGACAGCCGTTGGAGCCGTAAAGTCCTTGAGTGGAGACCGCGACTCGGTAAGCGTAGTGTAGGACGCTCTGCGACAAGGTGGGATGATGACATTCGAAGGCTGGCTGGTGTGGGCTGGATGAGAGTGGCCGAAAATCGGGAGCAGTGGCGTGCATTAGGGGAGACCTATGTCCAGCAGTGGACGGGTTTGGGGGAGCTGATGATGAAGCCAAATCTATTTTAAACAATTTCGGGGTTACAATCTCTCGGCAAATACTTATAATATTTATTAAATAACCATGCACAAATGTTGGGTCCGTTTTTGTACGCGAAAAACTGATTCACGCCAAAAGCGGTCACTTTTGGTGGTAATCCAAAATTCGAGTGCAAAAACAGACCAAACAGTTAACTGTAAGTATTAAATAAATAGTATAGGAGTTTGCTGAGAGATTGTAATGCCGAAATGATGCGAAAATGTTTAAAATAGATCCGGTTTAGTAGCTAAAAATTAAAATCGATTGGCGTCGCTAGTGTGCCCTACCCGTCACCTTAAGTATTAAGATATTCAATTAGCTCCCACAAAAGGTCATTAGCCTATCACTAGATAAGTTAAAGTCTCATATTAAAACCTGCCTGTTTTTGGCGGTAATACAAATTTCGAGTACAAAAGCAGATCCCAAAGCTAAGTTTGTATTAAATAAATATCATACGTGTTTTTCGAGAGGCTTCAGCTTCGAAATTGTTAAAAGATATCCGGTTTAGTTGGTAACAATTTAAATCATTTGGCGTCGCTAGAGTGCCCTACCCGTCACCTTAAATAAATGACTATTGTAACATTACTCGAACAAAATGAGTGACTTTGATGATCACATCACTAGCGCCTAATTCCTTGGTGACGCGAGGTTTTGGAATTTTTAGTGCTAAATAAATATTTTTGTTATAATGCCAGAGTTAACTTGTGTTGTGCGAGTCAAATCATGTTAGTTTTATGAGTGAAAGTGATGTATCTAAATTTTACTTAAAAATTGGTAAGTATCTAATGTTACTAACTGAATAATTGTAACTGGCCGAACCGCATATTTAGTGGTGTGCACACGGAGTTCGCCGTGTGGTCCCCGGCAGAGTAGAATAGGCCACCCTCACTCTTACCGAGGTGTCGTAAAAGGCGACTAAGGTAAAGCTGCTGGCATGATCATCAGCACCCAGAGAAGGAAAACTCTGCATTTATATCAAAACCCTCGCCAACCCGTCTGCCAAGCGTGGTGAGTATGGCAATTACCCCTCATGTGATTGAGGGAGGCCCGTGCCCCAGCAGTGGGGACTTCAATGATGATGATGATGGTGATGACAGGGAGTCACGTCGAGTTACCCTTGTTGACCTTTGGACCGCACTTATGTTTGGGGCACAAGTGCTATTTTTCCACTGCAGGGGGGGTAACTTGATCTGCCGCTGACTGTACAGTCCAATCAAGGTTATTTGGCACGTGGTAAATTTTACAACGCCCCCCTGTCAATGTCACTAAGTGCCTTCTGATCGTGGTCGGTCTGCACTGTTAAATAAAATTTCATCTCAAGTGTATGAAGTGTTAAGACCGCCTTCAAAAACTACGAACTAAAAAGTGAAAAATAATAAGTATTTTTAACACTTTATAAACTTCAAATAACATTTTATAACAGTACACTAGAGAAAAGGTGTTACCGAAGTCGAATACTATCTTGTAATTTAATCATCATCACCATCATCAGCCCATTTAAGTCCCCACTGCTGGGGCACGGGCCTCCCTCAATCACATGAGGGGTAATTGCCATACTCACCACGCTTGGCAGACGGGTTGGCGAGGGTTTTGATATAAATGCAGAGTTTTCCTTCTCTGGGTGCTGATGATCATGCCAGCAGCTTTACCTTAGTCGCCTTTTACGACACCTCGGTAAGAGTGAGGGTGGCCTATTCTACTCTGCCGGGGACCACGCGGCGTAATTTAATGAAACGTACAATTATTTAACTAGGCTAACTAGATTAGGCGCCGACTTCGGTAAAACCTTTTCTCGAGTGTACTGTTATAAAATGTTATTTGAAATGTACGAAGTGTTAAAAATATTATTTTACACTTTGTAGTTCGTGGTTTTTAAAAGCGGTCTTAACACTTTATACACTTGACATTACATTTTATATAACAGTGCAGACCGACCACGATCAGAAGGCACTTCAGTGACATGACAGGGGGCGTTGTTAAATATTATTTTACACTTTTTAGATCGTGGTTTTTGAAGGCTTTTCTTTCGCAGAATTTTCTTTTTTAAGCTTTTTAGTGTCTCATTTTTATTTTTTCGCACCACCCCCGCCAAATAACTAAGAAACTAATTGTGAGTACAGTATTGAAAGAGTTATCCTTTAACTCCTTACCGTTGAGGATTTGACCTTCCATCATCAGCAGAGCCACAAAATTAATACAATCAGGGTACGCCTGATACTGGTGCAGTTTAAAAAAAAAGATACAAAAACATTACATGTACCTTTAAAATTTCAATTTTTCCAGGATCCCATCATCAGATCCTGGTCTCCTTAGCATGGTACCAAGACTATCTACTTTCGAACTAAAAAATAATCATCTAAATCGGTTCCTAATTGGCAAAGTAATCGGCGAACAAACATAAAAAAGTCGAATTGAGAACATTTTCTCTTTTTTTGAAGCCGGTTAAAACTAGGTAAAAAAAATCTAAGAAAAAGCACCGCCTTCAAAATCCACGAAATAAAAAGTGTATTTTTATTTCGTAGATTTTGAAGGCGGTGCTTTTTCTTAGATTTTTTTTCATATTTTTAATTTGTTAACCGACAAATTAACCCCCTCTCACTTACCGAATAACTATCAACCTCATTTATGTGGCTAAGCCGATGATGGAAGGTCAACTCATCCGAAGAGTTGACCTTCCATTGTCGGCTTAGCCACATAAAATAATTACGATCAGGATAAATATTGGTTTAACTTTGAAAAAAAAATACAAAAACATTTCTTTTACCTATCAAATTCGAATTGTCCTCGATTTCTTTGGGATCCCATCATCAGATGACAACATGACTTGCTGTCAATGGGTCCACTTGGAAACTATTTTGAATAAAAACCTTTTTTCTATGTGATAGGTGGCAGACGAGCAGACAGATCACCTGATGGTAAGCAATTGCCGCCGCCAATGGACACCCGTGACACCAGTGGAGTCACAAGTGCGCTGCCAACCTTAAACCACGGCTCTCCCACGTCCTTTTTAAAAAAGAGTACGCTCTTCTCTTGAAGGTCCTTAAGTCGTAGATTGATGAATAAGAAGACATCAGTATTACATTAGTTCTTATTTACGCCACGCGCCAAAACAACCTTGTCCATCAAGTTTTAATTTAATGAAGTTCGGTTTTAGCGACCAGTAGATTTATCAGCGTAATAAATAATGCCGGTATCTAATCGGAGTGATAAAATTATTAATTCGCCTGAAATCGTAGGACATAGCCGCCTCCTGAAACTCATTCTGCCGTAAGTACATATAGTTTTCATTACTTTTCATTACATTACAATCATATTGACGACCCGATTGGAACAGTGGTAGTGAACACTGCCTTCGGTCCAAGTGTTGCGGGTTCGATCCCCGCATGAAAACATGTCTGTTTGTATTGGTCTGGGTGTTTTCTATGTATTTTAAGTAGGTATGTATTTACAAAAGTAAAGTATTATGTTGTGAAATATTTATTTATTTATATGTGAAATATTTATTTTACCCCCGACGAAAAAACATCGTGGTGTTATAAGCTTTATTATGTGATATGTGGCAGAGGAGCAGATGGATCACCTGATGGTAAGCGATTGCCGCCGCCTATGGCCACCCGCGACACGAGTGAAGTCACAAGTGCGCTGCCAACTTATAAACCCCCCTTCTCCCCAGATTTGGTCTCTGGTACCCTCCCTCACGCATCGAAACAGCACAGTACTGCTTCCCGCCAGTTCCAACAACAGTTGCTTCAGTTTGAAGTGTCTATGTGTGTGTGTGTGTGTGCGTGTGAGTGTGCGTGTGCGTGTGCGTGTGCGTGTGCGTGTGTGTGTGTGTGTGTGTGTGTGTGTGTGTGTGTGTGTGTTTTGCCGCGTGACTTCTTTAGTTGTACGGAAACCCATTGATACCTACCTGCTCGCCACGCGTTAGAATTTTCGAAAAATCCGCAATATGACGTACTGAGGTCATTCTACAAGGTGATTGGGTATTTTTAGGCGTGATATGTCAAATTGAATCCATAAAGGAAAAAAATACACCGGTGAATCCATAAAGGGAAAAAATACACCGGTGAATCCATAAAGGGAAAAAATACACCGGTGAATCCAAAAAGGAAAAAAATACACCGGTGAATCCATAAAGGGAAAAAATACATCGGTGAATCCATAAAAGAAAGTGTTACGAATTTTTTGGGATATACTTGTTTAATATTATCTTCGTACAAGTAACCATTATTCTTATTACTTTTAGCAATTACAAAAATTAATCGTAGGAAGAAATTATAAAATATTTTTTTTATACTTTCCTTCATTGATTCACCGTTGTACTTATTGAACAAGTATCATATCACGAATGACCAAAATCTATTGGCGACGCTAGTTTCGATAAAGCGTCAACTTAACACAGTATATTAGTTCCGCTTTTCGCCACACGCCTTACCTAATATCCTTGTCTCATTGTAATTCTAAATAAGCTATTTGAATTAATAATAACAATAAAATTTAATCAGCCTATAAACTGTCCCACTGCAAGGCAAAGGCCTCCATCGTAGAAATCAAGTTATCGCTACTATGATGGGATTAGGCTTAATCACCACGCTTACCAAATGCGGATTGGTGATCACAAACCCGAGCTATGTCCGAAAAATTCGAAACATACTTTTCGCTCAACCCGGGAATCGAACCCAGGACCCTGAGATCACGGCCCGGTACTTAAACCACTAGACCAACAGGGCGTTATAATAACATATTCTAATAATAACATAGTGCATTACAATTGTGACATTAAGATAAGATATCGTATCAAGATTGATGATAAACATTCTATGTAGCTGCATGCTGCATGGCATACTAATATATATTATTGTATGCAGTTGATACGAGTAATATAACGCAATAAACACAATTTTATTTGTGTTTTAATATATTTTAAAATTAGTAGTTCTTAGTTACATTATACTTTTGAACAGGGACAAATAAACATAAAAAAGAATATAACGAAAAAAAATATCTTGGGACACAACTCAGGTAAACAAACCAAAAATATTTTTTAAGATCGGTTCATAATAATTTAGCGCAGTGATCGTGTTGTAAACAAACAAAAAAATATTATACTGTCGAATTTGATTATCATGAAGCAGCTTAAAAGATCCATTCTTATAGAGTAGTTATTTATTTATTTAAAATATACTTTAAGTATCATTACAGGTTTAACCCGTTAGAACCCAAGTCTATATACCTAATACGGAATATTAAATGCAATGAAATAATGATTATAGATGGTATTAGGTAGCAATTTGTTTAATACAATTTCATAGGTTTTAAAAGTTCTTTTAAAACGTGATTTTAAACTTTTTAGATCCAAGATGGCAGAAATAAAATATACAATCAACTACAAAGATCCAGATAATATCAAATCTGAAGTACCAGGAGAACAGACCATCCGAGAAGGTAGCGACGCTAATAACACTGCAATTAATACCTTAGACAATAAGGTTGAAAATCCAGAAGACTACGTCCTTTCACCAGTTGTGACGATAACTACGAATGAAGCTACATATACAAAAGGAGATTTAAAGCTACAGAAGGTCACAGTGACAGAAAACGTATCGGTGAGTTTCCAACATCTATTCAAGAAGCAGTCTTTGCCAGGGAAAACAGTGGTGACACAAGTACAGAAATTTGAGTACAAATACTAGTCCAATAAAGTTTTATTTTAATTGATAAAATATGTGTTTTATTAGTTTACCTTGCCCTTATCTGCTATGATATTTTACAAAAAATATATTGATGTTTATGTAAAAGAATATAGGAGATAAAATTCCTCCCAGTGTAACAACATCCCGCATTCCAAAATATAGTTGTTTTACAAAATAGTAGGACGGCGCTTCGTATATATATTATTTCTAATACTCATACACAAATTTAAATTAATATTGAGATACACTACACTAGGCAACACTCAATCGAAAGTCTAAGAAAAGTCAACATAGTAAGCAGTACATACCACATACTGTCTACTCAATGAGGTCAATGCTGCCTTATGAAATAGTTATTTTGAAACTACTCATACTTAATTGGTTAGGACTTTTTTACGGTGAGAGAACCACGTTCGACTCGAAGTGATACTACAGTCTCACAGAAAACCTGTGACTGTGACTATGTGTGAGGATACCCAAGACAAAATCCGAGAGGAAGGGGCAAAATTTGGCAGCGTACAAGTAGCCTCAGTGTTGTTAAGGTGTCCATGAGGGACGACAATCGCTTACCATCACGTGATAGGTACATCTGTTTATCTGCATGATAGACCACATGTAAAAATCTGTGAAATGGTCAAATGGAGTGGACGAGTCGTTGTGAGCTGAGCTGTTAATCATCTTAATGTAAAATCAAACTTATTTCCATATCCAGGTAATAAAGAATGGAGTCTACCAAACAGTGAAGCCAGACACCTACCCCCAAGTATACTCCGAGGTCCCACAGGACCAACCCATCAGGATGGACCCAGAGGAGCGGAAGACCAGGATCCCGACCCGGTTCAAGAACGCCGTGAATAGAGTGAGAAGGGAGAAGTCGGTGCCTAATAGGGAAAGAGAGGTTGGTTCCACGATTACAGATAAAGATAAATAAATAATAAATATTCCACAACATCACATACTTTTATCTGACTCCGAGATAGGTAGCTCAAGCACCTGTGTTACGGATATCAGAATTAACAGTGGGATTACACGTATATAAATATAATACTTTTCTTTTGTAAATACATACTTATAATACATAGATAACACCCAGACCAATACAAACAGATATGTTCATGCACACAAATGTTTGTACTGTGCGGGGATCGAACCCGCAACCCTTACACCAGAGGCAGCATCCACTATCACTGTTCCAAACAGGTCGTGTAAAAATTGAAAAGACAGGGGAACAACGAGGAATGTCAAACAAATACCATAAATGGGCGGGAATATAGATGCCCGGTGATGCCAGAGCATGGTATTATTATTTCAATGTTGACTTTTTCTGACATATCTTGTTTTTCTCCTTTTTAATAATAGGGTATTTAGCAATGATATGTCAGTAATATATGTATATATAGTAGAATTATAATCTGAGCGTGCATCTCTGGATTATTCAAATCTATGTGAATATTTCAACCATTAGCTCAGCGATGAAAGAAAACATCTTGAGATGGGAAACTATAAAAAGTAGCGGTGTTATAACACCGTTATTTTTTTATCGTTTCCATCCCGGTAATCTCATAATAGGTATCGTGAATGAAGTACATTTAGCATCTTAGAGCAACAATATAAGCGAAAAAATAACGATGTATATATTTAAATAATGTTTCAGATATCAGTGGCTCAACCCTCCCCACGCCGATCATCCATACCACGCCTTAAAACGAAACCAAAACCAGAAGAAGAGGAATTCGAAAAGATATACGGTGAAATAATCGACAGTCCAGTCGACATTGACGTTTCCCTCCTTAACAATAAGGTTGAAGATCCCGTGAAAGTCGAGAGTCGTTTTGATGAAATCATTCATGATTACGATGAAGGGAAAATTAGACCTATCAGTATTGATGGAAGTACTGATAATGCTGAAATAACTGCAACAGAAACAGAAGAAAAAGTAACGAATATTAAAAAAGCTATCACACCTCTGGAACGATCTAAGAGTGTTGAAAAGTCTAGATATACAGAAATATCTAGTACACCCTTCGAAAGATCCAAAACTATCGGCAATTCTAGATTTGGCGAAAAGCCTTCAGCAAATAAGGCTGTTCCTTCAGTAGAAAAATCTAGTACTAATGATAAGACTGTAATTGAAAAATCTAGGGTAGAAAGAAGCAAAAGCATTGATAAAACTGAAAATACTGAAGAAAAACCTAAATCAAGGATACCAATGTTGAAACGCAAAAGTGAAGCCGAAATCGAAGTTCCTAAAAGCTTGCAAACAGTCAAAACTGATCCTTTTGCTAATAGAATGAAGGTTCAAGATGCTATCAGAAACTTTTCCAAAAATGAAATTAAAACCAAAAGAATACCCACTAAAATTGCGACCGGCAAGAAGGTTATTGATGACAATAAAATTAAAAACACATATGAGAGGACTGTAAGTAAATCTATAAAAGAAGGAGAAAAATTCGAGATACAGACTGAAAATGTCGTTAAATATTCATACGAAACAGATATAGCCCCAGAAAATGTTGTAAAAGTAAATGACGCTCTAGAAATGCCAAATGTATCTAGTATAGAAGGTAATATTGTTGAAATTGTTGAAGTGACTCCTATTATTGATGCATTAGGTGTATCGAATGGAATTCAAGAGATATCTATAGAACCGTGTATTATAGAATTTGAAGAACCACCTACAGCGCCTATTAAAGATAATACTAATCAGTTTAATTTCGAAGAAATTAAAGCACCAAGTCCTGATTCTAAGATCAATGCAACGGGACCAGATTCGAATAATTCAGAAAAAGTATTAGAAATCAAATTATCCCCAATTAAAGTAGTTACAGTAGAAGAATTAGAAAACTTAGAAAAAACGCAGAAGCAATCCACCGAAGAAGAAATCTTACAAAAGCATAAAGCTGCACAATTAGATATTGAAAACATTAAAAAAACTGAAACTACAGAAGCTATCAATGCTTTAGAAGACAACATGTCTAGAGATAATTCTACAGTTAATACTGGTAAAAATAATACTCTTAATAATACACAAAAAGAAAAATTATCTTTTGACACTAAAAATCCTAAACCACAAAAAGAAGAAAGGATTAATAAAGATTACGAAGATGACACTCCAATTCTTAGAGGTAAAGTAAGCAGAATGATAAGAAGATTGGGTTCAAACGATGGCAAAGAAGATACTAAGAAGGAAGTGATAGAAGATTTTCCTAAACCTAAGTCTGTGCTCTCCAAAATTGCTATGTTTGAGGTAAGTGAGATTCTATATTATTTATATCGCTTCAATCTGGTCTTGAAGACATAATTCTGCCAATGTCAAGTGAAGAGACCTTCATTAATAATAATAATAAATCCATAAAACATCTCATATATTAACACGATTCCGTATCTACGAAGTAGGTCAATCAAGTATTTGGGAAATGATATCTTTTCTACGGATTCCCTCGAGTTTCGGAACTCTGTTTGGGAATGCATTCACCAATCTGCTTGCAACTTTCAAACTACTAGTTAACTATGCAATTCTATTGAGATAGCATAATCTGCGACATTGTGCTGGACTTTGTATGTAAGCTGCAAGCAGACAAACTTTATCGTATGATGTCGAAATGCGTCAGACTATACTTCGTGAGCAGTCACACTCAGTTAATTATCTAAACCGGATTCAATCCATCTTTTATCTATTTTTGAAGTAAACCCATTAGGGATATCTACTTCTGTATAAGTAATTAAACTTACTTGTCTGATGGCTCATTTGGTATTGACCCCATATTCTTCACTCTTGACAAACAGTCCTTTGATGAACACATAAATGTTCGTTTAGTGCCGTGTGTTATTGTGTATTGTATACTTCAGTGTCTTTTGTGTTTTCTTCGTTGATTCTAAAACCCTTATCACAAGTGCTTACAAGTTCACATTATTGGGTCAGATACTATCACAATTCAAGGTTTTTTATTTATTAATATTACCGTTAGGTACTATTTGCCCAAAAACCGATACAAAAAAATACTTATAATAATAATAACTAATACTGGTTTTTTCCAGCGCCAAGATCCCATCGATATTAAACACCGATCAAAATGTATGACGCGAGATCTAAATGAAAAACCACAACGGAGACTTACAAATGACGTCGCAGACTTCAAACCTAAGATTATTGACGAAGTCCCAAAAACTTTACAAAAAAGACCCACCCTTAACGATCTTGACAATAAAGATTACAATCCAATCCAAGCCATCAACAAAAATGTTAAGACCGAACAAATTTCGGTTGTTGAAGTTAAAAATATAGCTCTCTCAACGTCTGTTTTAGCCGATGAAGTTATGACAGAAGAAGTAGCTTGTGTAAGCGAAATTATACCTACTTACAACATCAATAAAGACGACATTCGCTCAGAAAATCCTAAAGAAGTAATAACAAATGTAACAGAAATAGAATTAAAACCAATTGAAGTGGAGTACGTCGAGTTTGAATCACCGATCGAAATTGAACCTAAACTCAATGGAAATAAAAACGACGACGCAGTTACCGTTAACCATATCAATGAAACAGTATATTTTGATTCTATGAGTAAGAGAGAAGAATCGCCATTCGATTTTACAGCTAAAGATATCAGTCATAGAGTTGAAAATCATGATGATAAATCTAATGATGCACCAAGTTTGGACTGTGTATTAAATAAATTAGGTAAATATAAGTCAACATTTGACAAAGAAGCTAATTTGAAGAAAGCGAAATCTGTTGCGGAGTTAGATTTAGGGGATGCAGTCAAAGGGAAAGTGCATGATATTATTGTACGAATGAGGTCAGTGGATAGGAGTGGGGGGGAAAAGAGAGACGTGATTAGTGTGAAAGAGAGGCCGAGGAAGAAGTCCGTGTCGGAGAAGATTGCTCTTTTTGAGGTGAGATTGCAATTTTTAAATAACTACATTCGCGAGCAAACAAATCGATTCAGGACCTAATTTTCATACAAACATTCTAATTTCGGAGGCTTATAAATATGAAAAATTGATTCACGCCAAAAGCGGCCACTTTTGGCGTGAATCATTTTTTTGCGTACAAATACGGACCGAACATTTGTGCATGGTTATTTAATAAATAGTATTGCAAATCAAAATTTGAGTCCAAAAGCAGAAATAATACAAATAATTAACTTTATTTGGTCTGCTTTTGGACTCAAATTTTGAATTATTGCCAAAAACGGAAACATTTGGCGTGAATCAATTTTTCGAGGACAAATACCGACCTAACAGTTGTGCGTGCATGATTATGTTAATCCGCTATTTTGTATTAGGGGAAGTGGGGGGAATTGGCACCACTTAAGGCGACCAATAACTTTGGTTATATTGAGTATTATATTGTTTTATTTGGTATTTGGTATGCTACTACTAATCAGATTTAAGTCCTCATCATCAAAATTACAATCACAATACGACTTTAGACGTAATCATCATTTAAAAAAAAGTAGGTTTGGCCCCATAGTCGTTACTTGATTGGGGTAACAAGAACCAGTGGATGTGGTAATGAAAACCATTGGGGCAATGGTAGCCAGAACACGAAAACAAGTAACTGAAACATGAAATCATAAACTTTAATACGTAACAATACCAAGACGAATAAGCCTCACGTCATTTATCATTAAACGTAAAAAAAAAACCATCAGTCAATAGGAGCCAGTCGGTTCCCGCTACCCCAAAAGATATTTTTCGAATTACAATAACATTATGAAAACACTGTTGAGTATTTACGAATAATTATTACTGTATCACAATCTCGAATGATCACTTTCAACACTACAGAGCACAGAAATTAAAAAAACAATTGCACACGTAGGTACTTAAATTTCGTCCTCGAAGATTGGTAAAAATTATAAAGAATCCGCCGAAAAGCGACTTGAATCCAATTTGTAGGTGCGAAGTGAACTGAGAGCGATGCGGGGCGGGTGCCGCGGGTACTCTCCCCGCACCTCTTCACCATTTGCAGCTACAAGATGCGTTCTATTCTATCTTGTATAATTATGGCCAAATCAGGCTGGTCTGGTTCCCATTCCCCAATGGCTCGCATTCCCCCATGTTCCCCTAATCTTAAATGTTATTATTAGTCTCAAGTTTAAATGTGCTGCAAATAAATATTTTTCTATTCTTTTGGAATAACCTTTTAATACATAAAGGAATGCTCCCAAAATAAAATCTACTAAAATGTTGCGATTAGGCCTAATCCCATCATAGTAGCGATAACTTGATTTCTATGATGGAGGCATTTGCCCTGCAGTTGGACAGTTTACAGGCTGATTTAAAAAAAAATGTTGCGGGTAGAATTCGATATTTTTGACTTATCTTTACCACGATATTCGTACGTAGGTAATCTTTAAAATTTCCCATATTAATATGTAATATTAAGAGTTATTTGACATTATCCTAATGTCTCTTTTATTTCACTTACGATTATATTCTTTAATTGTGAATTTAAAAGTAAAAAATTGTATGTGCGTCTAAAATAATATGAGACTATTTT
This sequence comes from Marasmia exigua, assembly GCA_019059595.1. Lineage (NCBI taxonomy): Eukaryota > Metazoa > Arthropoda > Insecta > Lepidoptera > Crambidae > Marasmia > Marasmia exigua. Next base: position 9,092,186 of record CM032490.1, read on the forward strand.
TTATACAAATAAATAAAAATAATGGAGTGATCTTTCTTGAAACAACTAATATAATAATCGAAAGATAATAAAATCTATAGAGTCGTTGTATTTTGTGCATTTATCTTAAAAGATAAGTTCGTGATAACATCGATCGATTTGGAAATAAAATGAATCTCATATTTCGCCAATCAGTCCATTTTATGTTGAGGAGAAAATTCTTCACGGGTATGTTTTTACTTCATAATTTATAAAATCTCAGTGAAAATACGCAGGAAATTCCGAAAATGCCGTGGGAGAGGCTGGAGTGACCTTAAACCAGATTAGCGTAAACCAACGCCTGTGATATGTGTATCTAATACGGTATTTGACTATTCTTTTATTTTTGTAATCAAAAGACCTCGCAATGATAGAAACATCATTGAAAGAATTACTTGATTCTCATTTAAACTACCTGAGATATCACAACTTTAAAATAATCATTATTTTGGACAAACCCAAAACGCTCCATACAAATGGATACTGAGTTGTGACGTCACAAACATGTATTTTGTATGCATTTCATTTGAATTTTTTAAGGTAGCTATATCAAATGTTTCGTTTATGTCAATGGTTCTATTATAATAGTTGGTGCATATTGTATGGGTTATTCAATGGTATAATTATTTTTTAATAATTTCGTACTTTTAAAATGGACTTGTCCATGAATCTTTGAATGGCCATAAAACCGGCTAGACGTTATATTTTTAATTGAGAATTTTTGCTATTGACACATATTTACCTATATTTGATAAAATATTTATATTTCGTAAAATCTCGAGCTTAGTCAAATATCCTATGGAGTGGGAGTAAGGAACGCTCAATTCGGGGAGAATCCGAAAATATTGGCAGCTCATTTGTGACTCCACTGGTGTTACAGATGTACATCATTGAGGTAAACGACCCGTTTGGATCAGTGGTAATGAACTGCCTCTGGTACAAGGGTTGCGGGTTCGATCCCCGCACAGTACAAACATTTCTGTGCATGAACATGTCAGTTTGTATTGGTCTGGGTGTTTCTATGTATTATAAGAATGTATTTACAAAAGAAAAGTTTGAAATGTATATATATGTAACTTCGCTGTTGGTTCTGTTATCCGTAACACAGGTGCTTGAGCTACCTATCTCGGAGTCAGATCTATGTATGTGATGTTGTGAAATATTCATTTATATTATACCTAAGTACCTTATCACCACATTTATACCTCAATGGTGTCCATGGGAGGCGGCGAATGGATTTTTTTATGAAATTTAAACGAGCAATTGACCGTGGGAGAGCCACGCTTCGGCATGAGTGATACCGCAAGGTCTCACAGAAAACCGGCGTGAAGCAACACAGTGCTGCTACCAATTGTCTAATGCCCGATATTAGTATCAATAGTTTTTGATCTATTTTGTTAGGAAACACAATACTATCCGCACCGCACATCACGTCAGAACGCCAAATTCCATCCACATCACCTGGATGGATTTATATCGACTACAGTGCGTTTCTCACGTCATTTCCTACCACGCACAGTAAAACTGTGGAACCAGCTGTCATCCGTGGTGTTTCCGAACAGATACGACCTGGTGACCTTCAAGAAAAGGGTGTACTCCTTTCTTAAGAGCCGGCAACGCATATGTGATACCTCAGGTGTTGCAGATGTCCATGGGCGGCGGTGATCACTTTCCATCAGGTGTGCCGTCTGCTCGTTTGTCCGCTATAATGTAAAAAAAAAAAAAAACTATCGATAGTATCGGGCATTAAACAATCGATAGTTTCGATAGTATTGGCGTTATCAATAGTATAAATCAAATTTTACTATATACACGAAGACTTTTAATCGGTGATCAGGACCTACTGATTCCGACTAGGTGGATGATGGCCATTGCTATAGTAATAGTAGTTACATGTTTTCTTTTTGTTTAGGTTCTATTTTAAATTTTATTAGATATCTAAATTTAATTGGAATGTATAGTCTTCCTACATTTTTATGAAGTGTAGAAAGCTATTTTAATTTTCTTTAATTTGTTTTATTTGACGTTGTCTGCCATTTGACAGTTTTCTACCAATAACATGAAAAACTTTAAATCTCTAATGAGGTTTGTTATCATCACTGTACCTGTACTTATCAAGAGGTTTTATTTGTAACAAGGAGGAGTAGGATGACCATATTCAGAGTTATTAACTTAAAGTCCCAGACAAGAAAAAAAATGGAACGCTGACATGTAACTACTATTACTATAGCAATGGCCATCATCCACCTAGTCGGAATCAGTAGGTCCTGATCACCGATTAAAAGTCTTAGTGTATACTATCGATAGTATGAGTGATTTTCGAGGTCAACTATCGAAAGGGAAATTATCGATAGTTCTGTAACTCTATTACCAATTTTAATCCCATCATATTTCAGGGCAAGCTGTCCCACACCACCCCGCCTCCCTCCCGGACCCTCAAAACGGCGCAGAAGACCTTCGAAGATATGATGCCACCAGAGGAACTGCAGGCCAGAGTGGAGGAGCTGGCAGGGGCCAAGCTGAAGTATGGCAAAGTTGCCAATATGGACTACGTGGTGCTGGCCAATGGCATGGAAATGCCAGTGCTGATGCAGGGAACTGCTCTAGTAAGGAAATGACTTTCTCTATATTGTTTTAAACTTTCACGGTCACTAACATTAGAAATATTAGATAGATATATAGATATACTTTATTGCACAAAATACACAACTTCATCATCAGCAACCCACACTCGTCCACAGCTGGACATAGGTCTCCCCTAATGCACGCCACTGCTCCCGATTTTCGGCCACTCTCATCCAGCCCACACCAGCCAGCCTTCGAATGTCATCATCCCATCTTGTCGCAGGGCGTCCTACACTACACTTACCGAGACGCGGTCTCCACTCAAGGACACACACAACTTAAGTACTAGGAATTACAGAAATTTTGAGTACACTTTCGGCAGTCTTATCGCTGAAAGTGATTTCTACCAGACAACCTTCGGGTAAAGGAAATTTAATAGTAGAACAGGGGTAGGTTGTGCAATAATCAATAAGAAAAAAAAAGAAAAGAGACAGACATAAATAAAATACAATTTTATAAATTAATAAATGTTTCAAATTACAATATTATAAATTAATAAACTAATAATGTGTTTCGCTGCGTGAGTGAGGGTACCGGAGGCCCAATCCGGGGGATAGGGCGGCGGCAATTGCTTACCATCAGGTGATCCGTCTGTTCGTCTGCCTACCTATTACATAAAAAAAACATAATACTTAAATAAGTTATGCTCAAATAAAATAAGATAATGGACTATATACATACACAATTATATTAGAATAGTTATTTACGGGATTCTGGCATGTACCTTATTTTTGAGTTTCCGATATTTCGACACTGTTGCAAGCGCCATGGTCACGGAGTAACATCCTCCTTCCATGAGGTGGTGGCGCTATGTGGCGAGTCATTGCATTCCTCAGAACAATAACTGAAGCAATAGAAACCGTACTAAAATAGCAACAGAATACAGCAGTTTGTACTATTTTCTCTTATGGCATTGTACATGTGTAAGAAACGGATGCATATACATCTGGACATTCGTAATTCAGAAGGCTGTTTTCCGGCCACGTATGCGGTATCTATTGGGGGTGATCTGTGGATATCCGTAACACAGGTGCTTGAGCTACCTATCTCGGAGTCAGATCAATGTATGTGATGTTGTGAAATATTTATTTATTTATTATTATTAATTTATGCCGTGCCGTGTGGTCCCCGGCAGAGTAGAATAGGCCACCCTCACTCTTACCGAGGTGTCGTAAAAGGCGACTAAGGTAAAGCTGCTGGCATGATCATCAGCACCCAGAGAAGGAAAACTCTGCATTTATATCTAAACCCTCGCGGGCAATACAAAATTAGTACATAAATGAAAATCTGCTTAACACTATATACACTAAGATGAACTAATGCTAGGACCTACCTACCTATTGATCTGAGCTGAGTACGTTTTACTATATTCTGTTCTAGGAATTAGGTCCTAGGTACTCAGCTCCGACCTAACTATATTCGTCTGTGTAGTGTCCTAGCAGCTATGTGTAGGTGTTATCCCTATGTATACCTACCTATTTTAAATCTATTTGTATAGTGTCAAATAACGAGGCAGATAATTCTAAAGTTTATTAATCAAACTTATAACTATAACTTATATCTAAAACTATACTATATTTACAAATTGTTTTTATCATTTGTCCGATGCAATGAGCCGGTCCGTCCTGCACAATATTATATAAAAGGATAAGTCTTGGGATCGAGATATTCTCGCTAATGCAGCTGCCACAGAGGTAACATTCACCGCAGATAAAACAGCATTGCCTACTGCAGGCTTAATCATTTATCGTTTTCATAGTAAGTACAGATAGATCTCATAAATACTCCTGGCTTATCAAATATGTCAACATTTGTTCCTTTAGAGATTTTGTTGTAAAGCGGTTGCATTCTACTTACTGATTCTTCATGCCGAAGCGTGACTCGTTTTTTATTTATTTTTTGTTGTCCACAGCTGGACAAGCAGCTCACAGCGCACGTGGTGGCCGCAGCCATAGACTTGGGCTACAGAGCCATAGACTCGGCCTTTGTCTACGGCAACGAGAAGGAAGTGGGGGAGGGGATCAGGGCCAAGATTGAAGATGGTACTGTGAAGAGGTAAATACTTTTTTTCTTGAATTAAATAGGCAGACGAGTTTACGGCCCTCATCATCATCATCAGCCCATTTAAGTCCCCACTACTAGGGCACGGGCCTCCCTCAATCACAAGAGGGGTAATTGCCATACTCACCACGCTTGGCAGACGGGTTGGCGAGGGTTTTGATATAAATGCAGAGTTTTCCTTCTCTGGGTGCTGATGATCATGCCAGCAGCTTTACCTCAGTCGCCTTTTACGACACCTCGGTAAGAGTGAGGGTGGCCTATTCTAATCTGCCGGGGACCACACGGCTAAGTTTGCGGCCCATCTGATGGTACCTAAATGGTAACTGCCGCTCATACTAGCTGTTGGCGGTCTTGTACCCTAGGTCCTCGGAAAGCACGTTAAGCCGTTGCTCCTTCATCGTGGTGTTTGTCTTAGGTGGTGTCCCATCGGAATATGAGTGTAAGGGAATAGAGAGTGCACTTGTGTTTGAAAATAAATGTCACGAGCACGAGAATTGGGCTCCTGGAGCCTATAATATTTTGAAAACATGGCGGATATCACTTGAAAACCATACAAAAAAACTGTGTTTTAGTGATATATGTCGTATGAAAATAAATATCACGAGCACGAGAATTGGGCTCCAGGAGCCCAATTCTCGCGCTCGTGACATTTATTATCATGCGACATAATATTACTAAAACATAGTTTTTTTGTATGGATTTTATGCGACATCCGCTATGTTTTCTTATTATCACGAGAATTGGACTCCTGGAGCCCAATTTGTGTGCGAATATTCTTTGCCTCGCCAATAGGTAACACAATTTAACATGCACACACATATACAAGGACTCACCCAGAGATTATTAGTAACAGAATCAATTATGGGGCGATTATTTTTAAACGTGATCTGTCAAAATGTCAATTTGACAAACTAAACCACCAATGCTATTGAAGTTGGACCTCAGTCCAACAGTACGCCATCTAGCGGATTTTTCACACGCGAAAACCGTCATTGCTTACTATCCAGTATATAATACTACTTTTCCAGTATATAACACTACTCTTTGTTGCTTACCATCAGGTGATCCGTCAGCTTATCTATCACATAATAAAAAAAATCTTATCTTAATTTTTATCTTTGAATATGAGTGCTCATTTCCTCTTCTTCTTCCAGAGAGGAGCTGTTCATCATCAACAAGCTGTGGAGCACGTTTCATCGCCAGGAGCTGGTGATGGGCGCGTGCCGGCGGGCGCTCGACGTTATGGGGCTTACCTACTTTGATCTCTACCTGGTGCACAACCCCATGTCCTTCAAGGTAAGACTGCCGTCTGTCCTTCGCAACCCTTTTTTTTTTTTTGTTGACCCGGTGAAAATGCCGCCGGCTCACTGACAGGAGCCGACGTCGGCGCCGGTTGATCGGCGCCGTCTTATGCACACCCGGCCGCTGGGAGTCGACCGGGTAGTGTGGGGCTCTCCCCTGGATTGGGCCTCTGCTAATCAGAGGCCGTCCAAGGGCATACCCACTAAAACCACCGGGGCTTTTCCCATTCTACGCCCGCTAAGTCGGGACGGAACACGGGATTACCACCAGGCTACCACCGCGAACCGTCCTGGGCGAAGAGGCTCGCCAGCACGGCCTCTTTCCACGACACTGGTCCGTAGGACCCAGGGCCTCTCCCACGGCCCACCAACTCCGCCCCCGAATGGCATCCACACTGCTGGCTGCAGTGCAGAATACCACCGGGAGGAGGATGGGGGTGACAGAACACCCCCCCACCAAAACGCCTCGCTCCGGAAGGAGCGGTCCACTCTGAGAACCCAGGGCAATAAAAGGGGCACCGAGCATCTGGAGATGACTCCAGTCGCAAGCGTCGAGCCCGGCCCTAGGTCCGTAGGGGGGGGTTACGAACCCTAACCCCCCCTCCATGTGTGCAGCCGTCGGCCGTCGGGTAGCAATATGGCGAGCGCACCATATTACTACCCGCCGTTGCCCAGGGACGCCAGGACCCCTTCGGTAGCAGCTCCAAACAGAGCAAAAATACTACCGAAGGGGCCACACGAGGAGGCCGCCGCACCGTAGTCCCCGTCCTTCGCAACCCTTAGACAGGGGAACCAGACCAAATCACGTTTGCTCTTGCTCGTACAGAATCATTACCTATCTCAAAAATTTACAATATGACAAAAATATCATTTTCCGAAATGAAAAATATCATTTCTATTTAGACTCAAAGATTAAGGTGACGGGTAGGGCACACTAGCGACGCCAATCGATTTTAAATTTTAGCGACTAAACCGGATCTATTTTAAACAATTACGGGGTTACAACCTCTCGGCAAACACGCATACTATTTATTAAATAACTTATACTGGAAGCTCACGCAATAATTACGACTAAATAATTACGACTTCTACAGGACAGTAATTTTAAGTGTAGAGTGATTCGCGACATCTACGTAATAACTGCGATTTTTTGATGTATTTCAACAATTAACAACTAAACCAGAATCGTTCTTGTGGGTCTGCTTTAGTACTAGAAATTTGAATTACCGCCAAAAGTGGCCGCTTTTGGCGTGAATCAATTTATTGCGTACAAAAACGGACCCAACATTTGTGCATGGTTATTGAATAAATAGTATAAGTGTTTGCCTAGAGGTTGTAACCCTCAAATTGTTTAAAATAGATCCGGTTTAGTAGCTAAAATTAAAAACGAATGTATCGCTAGTTAGGGCTACCCGTTGCCATAAATGGCAAAAAAAAATACCCATAGTCTAGGAGACTTGGGGTAATTGTTCCGGAAACAAGCTTTGTTTGCGACGCTTTGATGTTTCGTGTCACTAAGACCACTGGCGTTAAATCCCATACCTACAACAACTTTTGTTTTATTTTATTTTTATGATAAAGGGAGCCAAACGAGCAAACGAATCACCTGATGGTAAGTGATCACCGGCGCCCTTGGCCATCAGCCACACCAGAGAGAGTGGAGATGCGTTTTGGAAGTTTGGCCTTCAGGAAGGTATAGGCTCGTTTCTTGAAGATCTCAATGTCGTACCGGTTCGGAAATACCGCAAATGGGACACATCATGATCAGAATAAGATTTTCGTCACCTTCGATTACAGGAAGGCGGCGACGTAATCCCCAGGATAGCCAGCGTGATCCAGTACTCCAAACACGACTACCTCGACGCCTGGTTCGGCATGGAGGAGCTGGTGACCAGCGGGCTGGCGCGAGGAGTTGGAGTCAGCAACTTTAACGCGGCGCAAGTGCAGCGGGTGGTGGAGAAGGCGAGGGTCAAACCGCTGGTCAATATGGTAATATTATTGGTTTATTGGGTCACGGTGAAATTGTTTATAAGATAACTGAAGATCCTCTATCGTTCGTGCTGCCCATGGACTTGGACACACCTAGCGCCATCAATTTATTGGTGGAACTTATATCCCAAAACAATGTGATGGCGGGCCACTAGTTTCTTTAACTAAACAATATAATAATAACGTAATATTTGACAACATCACATACATTGATCTGACTCCGAGATAGGTAGCTCAAGCACCTGTGTTACGGATATCAGAATCAACAGTGGATTACAAATATATACATATAATACTTTTCTTTTTGTAAATACATACCTACTTATTATACTTATATAGAAAACACCCAGACCAATACAAAGAGACATGTTCATGCACACAAATGTTTGTACAGTGCGGGGATCGAACCCGCAACCCTTGTACCAGAGGCAGCGTTCACTACCACTGTTCCAAACGGGTCGTCCAACTAACCACTTCATCGTCAGCCCATTTAAATCCCCACTGCTGGGGCACGGGCCTCCCTCAATCACATGAGGGGTAATTGCCATACTCACCACGCTTGGCAGACGGGTTGGCGAGGGTTTTGATATAAATGCAGAGTTTTCCTTCTCTGGGTGCTGATGATCATGCCAGTAGCTTTACCTTAGCCGCCTTTTACGACACCTCGGTAAGAAAGAGGGTGGCCTATTCTACTCTGCCGGGGACCACACGGCCATTAACCACTTGATCTTTTGGAAAAACCTCGCGGAGCACCGCGTCGGGCGTAGCTCGGGGCGGCCTTCTAACTACATAAGGAAGATATGGCCGCGTAGAGCGAACCCCGAAGTGATCATTTTACCAAATAATAGTACCAAAACCAAGCGGAGCGCCGCGTACGGTGAAGCCTGGAGCGGATTTCATCAAAAGTGTGACCCCCTGGACACCCCCCCCCCCCCCCCCCCCCCCAACAATCGTGTATCATTTTGACTCTTTCTCTCTCTCTCTTTAGAATACTTTGAAAATGCGAATTCTTGAGAAACATACTTAATGACAATATTGCTTTTAAAGTGACTCTATTCTTTTATTATGGTAAATATTAGGTATTCTTGTTGGTGTGGTAAAGTTGTTTCTATTGAAATTGTTATTTAGTCTTTGTAAAGAAAATATATTAAAATTTGTAATCCTTGTTTAGTTTATTAAAAAAATATGTTAATATTATACTTATTAATATTATTTGCACGCCTGCTGGCAGGCTGGATACCATGACTACGATACCATTTGTAAAACCATGTATCAATGTGTATTTTAGCAAATAAATAAATGTTTTATGTTTTTTTTATGTTTTTCTCTCTCAGGTGGAATGCCACCCCTACCTGTCCCAACAGCGCCTAGGCGACTTCTGCTCGGAGCGCGGCGTGAGGCTCCTGTGCTACGGAGCCCTAGGGTCGAAGGGAACCCCTCCAGAGCTGAAGGGCAGCTTGGCTGCGGTAATAGACGACCCGCTGGTAAAAGTCATGGCGGCGGGCCTGGGGGTGACGCCTGCGCAGCTGCTGATTAGGTATGGACTAACCAGGACAATGGACAACATTTCATATTTTTAACATGTCCATATTGTTTTTTTATATGAAAATGGACATAAAATGAACAGACCCATATTTTTTCTTTTTTCAAAATTTGTCCATTTTCATGCATAAAATAATTATTGAAATTCTTTTTATTCTAAATAGACGTAAGCGCCAAATGACGTCATAGGACGGCTGAATACAGCGATATTCCTTTGCTTATCATTGTTTTAATAAAAAAAAGTACTACTGTCAAAAAGGTAAATAATACTAGTGTCAACATTGTCAACGTCATTCATACATTCAACGTTGACAAGTTGTCGTTTTTTTTGACAGTTATATGTCATGGGTTTGTTATTTCGTAAATTTAAAACTATAATGTGCTAAGCAAAGAAATATTTTACATTCTGCCGTCCGATGACGTCATCTTACGTTTTTTAGTTTTTAATTTTTTTCTCAGTAAATAAGCAATATAAAAAATGAATAAATATATATTCAAGCAACGGAAAAGTAAACAAAGAATTGGTATTTTTTGTTTCAGAGCTTAGCAATTTTGAAATGTTGTCCATTCTCGTGCTCGTGACATTTATTTTCATACGACTTAAATCACTAAAACGTATGGTTTTCAGGTGATATCCGCCATGTTTTCAAAGTATCACGAGCAAGAGAATTAGGGTCCAGACTATTACCCTCTTATTACAAAAAACTACTCTAATACCGGCTTTAATCCTAAACTAGCAAGTTCATAATTACTACGGAATATCGTTATTTCTTATTTTTTTATTCCATAGTCCATAACTTTATGTATTATATAAAAATACATTTGGCTTCAGTATAATCTTCAAATGTGACGAACCGTCAAAACTATATACACAACCTGTATGGATAAAGAATGGGATCAGAAATGGCGGCGAATCTATTCACTTCTCGCTCGCACACTATTATTTTAATTTTTAAGTACTAAACCGGATCTATTTTAAACAATTTCGGGGTTTAAACCTCTCGGCAAACACCTATACGATTTAACTAATACGTATAGTTAACTGTTTGGTCTGCTTTTGCACTCGAATTGTGGATTACCGCCAAAAGTGGCCATTTTGGCGTGAATCAATTTTTCGCGTACAAAAACGGACCCAACATTTGTGCATGGTTATTTAATAAATAGTATAGTGTTTGCCGAGAGGTTGTAACCCCGAAATTGTTTAAAATAGATCCGGTTTAGTAGCTAACAATTAAAAACGAATGGTGGCGCTAGTTAGGGCTACCCGTCGCCTTAAAAAAGTCTACAATAATTATGACGCGGACGATGAAAAAAACCAACATAATGTTAAAATTTCTTCCAGATACCAGATTGAGAGCGGGCACGCGGTGGTGACCAAAGCCTCCACGGGCGCGCATTTGTGGGACAACCTACAGGCGCTGTCCTTCACCCTGTCGGACGGGCAGGTGGAGGCTTTACGGGCGCTGAATAGGAACAAGCGCACGTTCACTTTTAAAGGGTGAGTCGATCGGCAATTTCTCGGAAGCTCGTTCTACAAAGTTTAGATCAATATCAGTGTGCGTCATTTTGAATTTTTACCTGACTACGGCGAAGCAAAAAGGAGGGTGTATGTATGTATGTCATCATCATCATCATCATCAGCCCATTTAAGTCCCCACTGCTGAGGCACGGGCCTCCCTCAATCACATGAGCGGCAATTGCCATACTCACCACGCTTGGCAGACGGGTTGGCGAGGGTTTTGATATAAATGCAGAGTTGTCCTTCTCTGGGTGCTGATGATCATGCCAGTAGCTTTACCTTAGTCGCCTTTTACGACACCTCGGTAAGAGTGAGGGTGGCCTATTCTACTCTGGCGGGGACCACACGGCCAATATTACTTTTAAAGTGACTCTATTCTTTTATTTTGGTAAATATTAGGTATTCTTGTTGATGTGGTAAAGTTGTTTCTATTGAAAATTGTTATTTAGTCTTTGTAAAGAAAGTATATTAAAATTTGTAATCCTTGTTTAGTTTATTAGTAAAATATGTTAATATTATACTTATTATTATTATTTGCACGCCTGCTGGCAGGCTGGATACCATGACTACGATACCATTTGTAAGACCATGTATCAATTTGTATTTTGGCAAATAAATAAATGTTATGTTTTTTTATGTTTTTCTCTCCAGGTGGAATGCCACCCCTACCTGTCCCAACAGCGCCTCGGCGACTTCTGCTCGGAGCGCGGCGTGAGGCTCCTGTGCTACGGAGCCCTAGGGTCGAAGGGAACCCCTCCCGAGCTGAAGGGCAGCTCGGCTGCGGTAATAGACGACCCGCTGGTAAAAGTCATGGCGGCGGGCCTGGGGGTGACGCCTGCGCAGCTGCTGATTAGGTATGGACTAACCAGGACAATTCTCGTGCTCGTGACATTTATTTTCATACGACTTAAATCACTAAAACGTATGGTTTTCAGGAGCCCAATTCTCGGGTTTGTGACATTTCAAAAACATGGCGGATATCACTTGAAAATCATACAAAAAAACTATGTTTTAGTGATATATGTCGTATGAAAAGAAATGTCACGAGACCGAGAATTGGGCTCCAGGTGATATCCGCCATGTGTTCAAAATATCACGAGCAAGAGAATTGGGGTCCAGACTATTACACTCTTATTACAAAAAACTACTCTGATACCGGCTTTAATCCTAAACTAGCAAGTTCATGATTACTAAGGAATAACGTTAGTTTATTCCATAGCTTATTTTTTTATTCCATAGTCCATAACTTTATGTGTAATCTTTGGCTTTAGTATAATCTTCAAATGTGACGAACCGTCAAAAATATATAGGTATCATCATCATCAGCCCATTTAAGTCCCCACTGCTGGGGCACGGGCCTCCCTCAATCACATGAGGGGTAATTGTCATACTCACCACGCTTGGCAGACGGGTTGGCGAGGGTTTTGATATAAATGCAGAGTTTTCCTTCTCTGGGTGCTGATGATATCATGCCAGCAGCTTTACCTTAGTCGCCTTTTACGACACCTCGGTAAGAGTGAGGGTGGCCTATTCTTCTCTGCCGGGGCCACACGGCAATACCATTACCATTACCTATACCATTTATTTAATACGTATAGTTAACTGTTTGGTCTGCTTTTGCACTCGAATTGTGGATTACCGCCAAAAGATGGCCGTGGCGTGAATCAATTTTTCGCGTACAAAAACGGACCCAACATTTGTGCATGGTTATTTAATAAATAGTACAGTGTTTGCCGTGAGGTTGTAACCCTGAAATTGTTTAAAATAGATCCGGTTTAGTAGCTAACAATTAAAAACGAATGGTGTCGCTAGTTAGGGCTACCCGTCGCCTTAAATAAGTTTACAATAATTATGACGCGGACGATGAAAAAACACCAGCATAATGTTAAAATTTCTTCCAGATACCAAATTGAGAGCGGGCACGCGGTGGTGACCAAAGCCTCCACGGGCGCGCATTGTGGGACAACCTACAGGCGCTGTCCTTCACCCTGTCGGACGGGCAGGTGGAGGCTTTACGGGCGCTGAATAGAACAAGCGCACGTTCACTTTTAAAGGGTGAGTGGATCGGAAATTTCTCGGAAGCTCGTTCTACAAAGTTTTAGATCAATATCAGTGTGCGTCATTTTGAATTTTACCTGACTACGGCGAAGCAAAAAGGAGGGTGTATGTATGTATGTCATCATCCATCATCATCATCAGCCCATTTAAGTCCCCACTGCTGAGGCACGGGCCTCCCTCAATCACATGAGCGGCAATTGCCATACTCACCACGCCTTGCAGACGGGTTGGCGAGGGTTTTGATATGAATGCAGAGTTTTCCTTCTCTGGGTGCTGATGATCATGCCAGCAGCTTTACCTTAGTCGCCTTTTACGACACCTCGGTAAGAGTGAGGTGCTCTATTTCTACTCTGGCGGGACCACATGGCATGTATGTATGTATGTATGTATGTATGTTCATCTGTTCCCTCATAACTTCTAAACTTGTTATCATATTTAAACAAATGAGGTGTCGTTAGAAGCGTCTATTGTCCTCTGGTTATAGGTTACATGACGTCACGTTAAATTGACTACAGCGCCCTCTAGGGGACTTGAGTAAGAACAGGAAAAAAGAATTTGCTTGGCGGTACCGTGTGGGGTATCAAATGAAAGAACTTTTTTAGAACATTTCAAATCATGTTAATTTTGTTTAACATTAAATAAAAATATGTTAAATAAAAATAAAGTTTAAAAAATAAAACCCGACTACCAAAAAAACACGCTCTAAAAAGTACGAAACGAGAAAATTGCCTCTGCTGAAATTGCTAATGCTCTATCGCCGTGTTCGTATGCCACATACTGTAGCAAAACAGATTCATTATAATAATAAAATAAAATCAATGTGGCATACGACCACGGCAATACGGCATAATCATTTCAGCAGAGACAGTTTTCTTGTTTCGTACTTTTTAGAGCGTGTTTTTTTTGATAGTCGGGTTTTAGTTTTTAAACTTTATTTTCAGTTGTCTAATAAAGGGACGTACCGTATCTCCCATTTTTTTAAATTTAATCTTAGGTCCGAAAAGTAACCACATAATATTATAGATTACTTTCTATTTTATTTTCAGAATGGGGGACACGCACAAGAACTACCCGTTCAACGTCGCTTTTTAGCTTTTAGACTAAACTATTGATAAAATATGTTATAACGAAATAGAGATACATAAGTTATCAAAACTTAAATGTCTAAAACTCATACGAACAAACGTTTCGCATTCGAAATCCATTTTTTTTACGTAGAAAGAGACAGGGCTATTCAGTGGGCAATAGCTCTCTTACTCGCAGTCTGTAACTGTAGCGACAAGAACAAACAACTCTCAGAACAATAACTAAAGCAATAGAAGCCCTACCAAAATAAAAGCTACGTACAACTATCTTATTCACATCTGATGATACATCGTGCACGAGAGTGAGCGAAACAAAAACCCCGCACTGGGTTTTTATTATTTTTGAATGAGTCACGAGTTAAAATGTCAAATGGTTCTACTTGGTTGTATTAATTAATAATGCTACTAAATCAAAAGTACGTACCTGCGCCATGATCTTTTTTGTAGTCAGACCGATTGATAATAGTCGCATTGTTACGGTCGTGCGTCGTGGACGGTTTTGGCTGGTGACAACCTTCTGAATTACGAATGTCAATGTATATGCACCCGTTTCTTACACATTTACAATGTCATAAGAGAAAATAGTACAAACTGCTGTATTCTGTTGCTTTTTTAGTACGGACTCATATTGCTTTAGTTAAAAAAAAACTGGCTGCTCGCTCGCTCTGTCTCTCTCTCTTACTTCACCTATACTTGAAACGTTTTGATAATACAAATAAGTAGGTAAAAAAACGTTCAATCAATTGAATTCGTCATGCTAAAATCATTTATTTCTATATTTTGTCTTGAGACATTATTTACATTTAATAATGCCGTGTGGTCTCCGGCAGAGTAGAATAGGCCACCCTCACTCTTACCGAGGTGTCGTAAAAGGCGACTAAGGTAAAGCTGCTGGCATGATCATCAGCACCCAGAGAAGGAAAACTCTGCATTTATATCAAAACCCGTCTGCCAAGCGTGATGAGTATGGGCAATTACCCCTCATGTGATTGAGGGAGGCCCGTGCCCCGCGGTGGGGACTTAATGGGCTGACGATGATGATGATGAATAATTATCTTTCATTTTAAGAATTATTATTAATTTACCCCCTACCCTTTTAACGCCCTGTTAGTCTAGTGGTTTAAGTACCCTGCCTGATCTCAGGGTCCTAGTTCGATTCCCGGTCGAGCGAAAAGTATGTTTCGATTTTTTCAGACACATCCTCAGGTTTGTGATCACGCATCGCAAATTTGGCAAGCGTGGTGATTAAGCCTAATCCCATCAATAGTAACTATAACTTGATTTTTTTTTTTTTTTTTTTTTTTTTTCCCTAGGATGGAAGCTTTGCCCTGCAGTGTGACAGTTTATAGCTGATAAAAAAATCCGTTTATGCAAACTATGTCATGTCCTAAAACATCCATTCAATAAGTATTATGAGTGAATTATGTAATAAATAATTTATTTTAATTAAAGACATTTTTATGATTTCGTTTTTTATTTCTCATTAAATTCATACAAAATGCACTTCTTAAATTAAATAAAAATAACAAAGCAACTGGCACAGTATTCTTAAAATCTTCTTATACCTTAGGCACAGGTTTATTCAATACCCTGAAAAACTTAAATTATATGAATAAAATTTCTCGTAGTGGAAATAGTAATAATAAGAATATATTTTGATGGTAACTTTTGTACTATAATTTATCTTGAGAATTAATAAGGTACGGTAGGGCACCTAGCGACGCCAATTGTTTTAATTTTTAGCTACTAAACCGAATCTATTTTAAAAACAATTTAGGGATTACAACCTCTCGACAAACACTTATACTACTTATTAAATAACCTTGCAAAAATGTTGGGTCCGTTTTTGTACGCGAAAAATTGATTCAAGCCAAAAGTGGCCACTTTTGGCGTGAATCAATTTTCGCATACGAGTTGGCCCAACATTTTGCATGGTTATTTATATAAGTGTTTGCCGAGAGGTTGTAACCCCGAAATTGTTTAAAATAGATCCGGTTTAGTAGCTAACAATTAAAAACGAATGGTGGCGCTAGTTAGGGCTACCCGTCGCCTTAAATAAGTCTACAATAATTATGACGCGGACGATGAAAAAAACCAACATAATGTTAAAATTTCTTCCAGATACCAGATTGAGAGCGGGCACGCGGTGGTGACCAAAGCCTCCACGGGCGCGCATTTGTGGGACAACCTACAGGCGCTGTCCTTCACCCTGTCGGACGGGCAGGTGGAGGCTTTACGGGCGCTGAATAGGAACAAGCGCACGTTCACTTTTAAAGGGTGAGTCGATCGGCAATTTCTCGGAAGCTCGTTCTACAAAGTTTTAGATCAATATCAGTGTGCGTCATTTTGAATTTTTACCTGACTACGGCGAAGCAAAAAGGAGGGTGTATGTATGTATGTCATCATCATCATCATCATCAGCCCATTTAAGTCCCCACTGCTGAGGCACGGGCCTCCCTCAATCACATGAGCGGCAATTGCCATACTCACCACGCTTGGCAGACGGGTTGGCGAGGGTTTTGATATGAATGCAGAGTTTTCCTTCTCTGGGTGCTGATGATCATGCCAGCAGCTTTACCTTAGTCGCCTTTTACGACACCTCGGTAAGAGTGAGGGTGGCCTATTCTACTCTGCCGGGGACCACATGGCATGTATGTATGTATGTATGTATGTATGTTCATCTGTTCCCTCATAACTTCTAAACTTGTTATCATATTTAAACAAATGAGGTGTCGTTAGAAGCGTCTTAATTGTCTTCTGGTTATAGGTTACATGACGTCACGTTAAATTGACTACAGCGCCCTCTAGGGGACTTGAGTAAGGAACAGGAAAAAAGAATTTTGCTTGGCGGTACCGTGTGGGGTATCAAATGAAAGAACTTTTTTAGAACATTTCAAATATGTAATTTTGTTTACATAACTAAAAATATGTTAAATAAAAATAAAGTTTAAAAAATAAAACCCGACTACCAAAAAAACACGCTCTAAAAAGTACGAAACGAGAAAATTGCCTCTGCTGAAATTGTAATGCTATATCGCCGTGGTCGTATGCCACATACTGTAGCAAAACAGATTCATTATAATAATAAAATAAAATCAATGTGGCATACGACCACGGCAATACGGCATAATCATTTCAGCAGAGACAGTTTTCTTGTTTCGTACTTTTTAGAGCGTGTTTTTTTGATAGTCGGGTTTTAGTTTTTAAACTTTATTTTCAGTTGTCTAAATAAAGGGACGTACCGTATCTCCCATTTTTTTAAATTTAATCTTAGGTCCGAAAAGTAACCACATAATATTATAGATTACTTTCTATTTTATTTTCAGAATGGGGGACACGCACAAGAACTACCCGTTCAACGTCGCTTTTTAGCTTTTAGCTAAACTATTGATAAAATATTGTTATAACGAAATAGAGATACATAAGTTATCAAAACTTAAATGTCTAAAACTCATACGAACAAACGTTTCCATTCGAAATCCATTTTTTTACGTAGAAAGAGACAGGGCTATTCAGTGGGCAATAGCTCTCTTACTCGCAGGTCTGTAACTGTAGCGACAAGAACAAACAACTCTCAGAACAATAACTAAAGCAATAGAAGCCCTACCAAAATAAAAGCTACGTACAACTATCTTATTCACATCTGATGATACATCGTGCACGAGAGTGAGCGAAACAAAAACCCCGCCTGGTTTTTATTATTTTTGAATGAGTCACGAGTTAAAATGTCAAATGGTTCTACTTGGTTGTATTAATTAATAATGCTACTAAATCAAAAGTACGTACCTGCGCCATGATCTTTTTTGTAGTCAGACCGATTGATAATAGTCGCATTGTTACGGTCGTGCGTCGTGGACGGTTTTGGCTGGTGACAACCTTCTGAATTACGAATGTCCAGATGTATATGCACCCGTTTCTTACACATTTACAATGTCATAAGAGAAAATAGTACAAACTGCTGTATTCTGTTGCTATTTTAGTACGGACTCTATTGCTTTAGTTAAAAAAAACTGGCTGCTCGCTCGCTCTGTCTCTCTCTCTTACTTCACCTATACTTGAAACGTTTTGATAATACAAATAAGTAGGTAAAAAAACGTTCAATCAATTGAATTCGTCATGCTAAAATCATTTATTTCTATATTTTGTCTTGAGACATTATTTACATTTAATAATGCCGTGTGGTCTCCGGCAGAGTAGAATAGGCCACCCTCACTCTTACCGAGGTGTCGTAAAAGGCGACTAAGGTAAAGCTGCTGGCATGATCATCAGCACCCAGAGAAGGAAAACTCTGCATTTATATCAAAACCCGTCTGCCAAGCGTGATGAGTATGGCAATTACCCCTCATGTGATTGAGGGAGGCCCGTGCCCCGGCGGTGGGGACTTTAATGGGCTGACGATGATGATGATGAATAATTATATATTAATTTAAGATTATTAATTAATTTACCGCCCTAACCTTTTAACGCCCTGTTAGTCTAGTGGTTTAAGTACCCTGCCATGATCTCAGGGTCCTGGGTTCGATTCCCGGTCGAGCGAAAAGTATGTTTCGATTTTTTCAGACACATCTCAGGTTTGTGATCACCAATCCGCATTTGGCAAGCGTGGTGATTAAGCCTAATCCCATCATAGTAGCTATAACTTGATTTCTATGATGGAAGCCTTTGCCCTGCAGTGGGACAGTTTATAGGCTGATTAAAAAAAATACCGTTTATGTCAACTAGTGTCAATGTCCATAAACATTCCATTACAATTAAGTATTATGAGTGAATTATGTAATAAATAATTTATTTTAATTAAAAGACATTTTTATGATTTCGTTTTTTATTTCTCATTAAATTCATACAAAAATGCACTTCCTTAAATTAAATAAAAATAACAAAGCAACTGGCACAGTATTCTTAAAATCTTCTTATACCTTAGGCACAGGTTTCTTCAATAGCCCTGAAAAAATTAAGATATACTTAAAGTATATGAATAAAATTTCCGTAGTGGAAATAGTAATAATAAGAATATATTTTGATGGTAACTTTGTCTATAATTTATCTTGAGAACATAACTGAAGGTGACGGGTAGGGCACACTAGCGACGCCAACGTACGCGAAAAATTGATTCACGCTAAAAGTGGCCGCTTTTGGCGTGAATCAATTTTTCGCATACGAGTTGGCCCAACATTCTTGCATGGTTATTTAATAAATAGTATAAGTGTTTGCCGAGAGGTTGTAACCCCGAAATTGTTTAAAATAGATCCGGTTTAGTAGCAAAAAATTAAAATCGATGGGCGTCGCTAGTGTGCCCTACCCGTCACCTTAAGAAAAATCGACGAAAAAATTTCGACTTCTAATACAAAACGAAAGTCACGTGACCGACTTTGTATATAAAGATGAATTATTTCGAACACACGGTTGGTGAAGAAGTGTTTTTTTTTTCATTTATTTATTAATTACACAAGCAATAAACATTGGGTAAGATAGTATTTAAAAAACAGCTAAGCTTTACTCTTAACTATCGAGTTTACAATATTATCTATTATTTTAGTGTCGTACATGGTATATCTATCTATAACAGAAATACAATCAACAAAAGGCTTAAAAAGTATTGCTTAAGTTTGGTTAATGGCGTAACTGATACACACACAAAAAAATAATTTAAAATAAAAAATAATAAAAAATTAAATTTAATAATGAAAAATTAATTTAAATAATGAAAAATTAAATTAAACAATGAAAACATTTGATGAAATAATGAAAAATTAAATAATGAAAAATTTGATGAAATAATGAAAAATTTAATAATTAAAAAATATTTAGCCGTCATACATATTTCTGCATCGCCTAATGGTTGACTGGTAGAGAATGCTGTATAGCATTAAGTCCGCCAATTGTACTTTATAAAGACTAAATAAATATGCAACCTCTCTGATTTCGCAGCTGTGCATGTTAGGCGATGATTACTTAGCATCAGAATACCGACTTCCTCGATTGTCGCCTCTGGTATTAAAAAAAACTTACTTGGTATACTCGTTGCTTTCTGTATAGATTTCAATCCATCTATGGGCTTGAATTTCGACGGAATTTTTCCTGAAATCACGAACGTAAGTTATTAGCAGAACCAATTGGAACAGTGGTAGTGAACTCTGCCTCTGATACAAGGGTTTCGGGTTCGATCCCCGTACAGTACAAACATTTGTGTGCATGAACATGTCTGTTTGTATTGGTCTGGCTGTTTACTATGTATTATAAGTATGTATTTACAAATAAAAAGTATCATATGTATATATTTGTAATCCCACTGTTGATTCTGATATCCGTAACACAGGTGCTTGAGCTACCTATCTCGGAGTCAGATCAATGTATGTGATGTTGTGAAATATTAAAAAAAAAACTTCATATTTAATTAACATCTACCCTTTGCCCCCCTCTCAGACGCATAGTTCTGGATGCCAATTCTGCCATTCCTCGCCTTTCCAGAACCCTAAATTATTATAGTGACCGGATGTATGTCTTTCACGACCCAATTGGCAAGATCAAAAGACTAATACTAGCATCAAGACTCTGCTAGCTAGCTCATTGTCGGCCTATTTTTATGTGTGATTGTGTATTTTATTGTAGATTTATATATATTGTTACCGTAATGCCGTGTGGTCCCCGGCAGAGTAGAATAGGCCACCCTCACTCTTACCGAGGTGTCGTAAAAGGCGACTAAGGTAAAGCTGCTGGCATGATCATCAGCACCCAGAGAAGGAAAACTCTGCATTTATATCTTAATCCTCGCCAACCCGTCTGCCAAGCGTGGTGAGTATGGCAATTACCCCTCATGTGATTGAGGGAGGCCCGTGCCCCAGCAGTGGGGACTTAAATGGGCTGATGATGATGATGATGGTTGTTCATCTGTTCCCTCATAACTTCAAAACTAGTTATCATATTTAAACAAATGAGGTGTCGTTAGAAGCGTCTTGATTGTCTTCTGGTTATAGGTGACATGACGTCACGTGAAATTGATTACAGCGCCCTCTAGGGGACTTACAAGTAAGGAACTATAAAAACATTTTGCTTGACGGCACCTTGTGGGGTATCAAATGACAGAACTTTTATAGCACATTTCAAATATGTAATTTTATTTACATAACTAAAATTATGTTAAATAAAAATAAAGTTTAAAAACTAAAACCCGAATACCAAAAAAACACGCTCTAAAAAGTACGAAACAAGAAATATGTCTCTCCTAAAATTATTATATAGTATCGTATGCCACCTACTGTAGCAAAACAGATTCATTATAATAATTAAATAAAATCAATGTGGCATACGACCACGGCGATACGGCATGATCATTTCAGCAGAGACAATTTTCTTGTTTCGTACTTTTTAGAGCGTGCTTTTTGGTAGTCGGGTTTTTATTCACTGAGCTGCCCTTGCTCGCCAGGGGAGAAGTAAAAACGTTAAATCCGTGATATTTACATTAATTTTCTGGATGACTATACTTACTTGGACTTATTCTCAAAGGATTCTTCTTCAATGTCGCTTCAGAAACGGCAGACAACTTCTTCTGAGGAATCTTGGACACTTTGTCAATGTTGCCAGCACACAAGACCTTAGTGTTGCCAGATATATGCGTCTTGATGCTACCAGGCATCAATTTAGATTTAAACTTTGATTCAAATTTGCTTTTAGTAGCCTTTTGGAAATTATTATCTATCGTTTTTACATTTGTAGCAACTTTCACATTTTCTATAGCTCTTTTTTTAGCGCTGGTAACACTATCTGCGTTTTTGTCAAAATTGCTTTTCCTTTTTATGGCAACACTTTTAGGATTTTCACTGATGTTGCTTGAAATAATTTTGTCGACAATTTTGGGTTTTTCCGAAACTTTTGTGCTGGCTACATTATCGTCTATTCTATCTGCTAAATTGCTTTTTCTGGCAACACTCCTTCTCTTTTCTACTACCTTTTCGATAGTGTTTTCTTTGTTTTTATCAACTAGTTTCTCATTTACAACAGATTTCTTTATTTTGTCCTTTTCTTTTGAGAGAACCTTATTTTTAACATTGGATACAGTTTTCGTCTTATTTTCTTGTACCTTGTTTTTAATAGTTTCTGGAACTTCTTTAGTTTTCACTTCAGCTTTATTTTTTTCAGCAGATAATCCTTTTTTATCTTTATTATTTTTAGCAAGTTCTTGGTCAATTTTATTACTTTTAGTTGTTTCTATAGTTTTTTTAATAAATTCTTTAGATTTAGTCTCAGTAAGATTTTCCGGTTTTATATTAGCGTCTTTCTTTTTATTTGATTTTGTATTTAAAACTTTTTTCTCGTTTATGGCTTTAGTTTTAGTCACTTCTTTACTTTTAGTTTCAATAAGATCTGTTGCTTTATTTATAGCTTTGTCATTATTCGTTTTTGCTGTCTTTTTCTCAATGGTAACTTTATTTTTACTAACTTCGTCAGTTTTTGTAGCGGTCTCTTTATTTTCAGTATTAGTTGCCGTTTTGGATTTTACAACATTATCATCCTTTGCTTTAGCAACTGTTTTTTCTTTCACTATATTACTTTTACCCTCATTTTTGTTTGATTTTTCATTTTGAACTTCTAGTTTTTTATTCAAATTATTTTTTAAGTCTTTAACATTATTCATTTTCGATTCTTGGTTGGAACTAGCAACTGTTTTCACTTTCTCCCCTTTTTCAGCATTCGCTTTCTCTTTTACACTTTTAGTTTTGCTTTCTAAGTTTTTTGCAGTATCTGTTTTAGACTTGGCTACATTCTTTAATTTGTCATTAGATTTTTCCTTTGTAATTTTTCTGTTATTCTCATTATTATCAGAATCCGCTACCTTTGGATTAAGGCTAGCAACATCATTCTTATCTAAATTAGATTTTTCTTTCTCAGTTTTGGCTTTGTTAATGTTTTTATCGGCTGATTTAGGAATGTTTTTTGCACTGGCAACATCGCTTTTCTGTTTAGTTGGTTTATTTCTATCGGAATCTTGCATTTCTGCGCTGTCTTTTTCAGTGGGTATCTTTTTATCTTTATCAACCTTATTCGTACCTTCCGTTTTATTTTTATTTGTCGATTTAACATTATTCTTATTACTAGCAACGCACTCTTTATCTTTAGATGTTACTTTATTTTTTGATTTTGTTTCATTATTTTCAGATAATTTATTATTGTTTTCTCTGTTCGACATCCGATTTGTTTCAGGGTCTATTTTTTGTTTCTTGTTTCTGTTCATGTCTTCATCGCTGTTTCCTCTTTTGAGTTTCTCTTTGCGGTTTTCAGCCATATTTTCTTTCCCTGAAAAGAAAGAGGTAGCAAGATAGAACCTAGAGTACGCTCAGAGCATGAACTGGGATTTGGGAAGTCTGACTAAAGTGTCTCACCTTTCGGCTTAGCCTTCTTAGGCAGAGACTTGGGCGGCGCCATCACCTCCCTGTCGCTAGCCTCGCCGCTCCGCCTGGCGTGTCCCGGAGCCTCGGGTTCTCTGTCTAATGTAGTTCTGCGATGTTTGAGGCTCGCAGCCACGTCCGGGTCCGAGGACATGCTCTCGTATAGCTCCTGGAATGAGAAAAACATTTTTTTTTATTATTTCTATGACCGGGTCTAAAGCAGCCCAGGGCGGAAGACTATTTTGCCGCGCTTTTTTCTTCCTTGACGGGATTTTGCCGCCACCTAGGAAGGAATTATCCCGATCTGAATTAGACTCAGAAATCATTTAATGCGGTTAATGTGGTTACAGTGAGTAACATAAAATTATCGTTTGGATTCTCACATTTAACCGAATAATATCGGCATGCAATAACAGAGAGTTAGCGTCGTCTTAAGTTCTAAGAAAATAATACATAGTCAAAAAAAAATCAATACAAAGAATTAGTCACTCATAAAATAATATATGTGTCGGAGTGTCAGCATAGTGCCGCTCTCTATCATGTTTGGAAACGTAAAGAAACTTCCTTGGGCAGAGTCAGCATAGCGATGGATTGGTACTTTTATTAAGATATAAGGATATTAAGATATAAAAATAATCTTAATAATTATAATCTTAATAATTATTTGTGTTCCTCTGTTGTCTGATATCGGTAACACAAGTGCTTAAGCTACTTAGTACGGAATCAGGTCAACGTAAGAGATGTTGTGAGAATTATTATTATTATTATGTTTGAAATATATAAATATATTCTCCCATTTTGGGGTACGCTAACAAAATTGCGGGCTTTTGGCCAAGCAAAGTTGTAGAGGAAAAGTATTATGTTGTTATGATGTCAGAATCCGATTCAAGCTGTAAAAATTTGCGGACTATCCTGCAAGTGTTAAGAATCGCTGCTTTTTGGAGAGTTAGATAGGTGAATTTTGGCAACTGTAAATTGTTGAGACTAATATGCAATTGTTTAGGTATGACGCCAGTGGTAGACACTACTATTATTATTATTATTATTATACGTATCTTAATAATTTTCTAAACGAAATATTTATAATAAATGAAAATAAATATTACTTTTAGGGTTGCTATACATCAATAAATAATATGAGAAAGTTTTCAAAACAATTCAAATAGCCTAGTACACACCTGCGTAGGCCCTTGCGCCTCTAAGCAGATGTTGATGATCCTGGCCAGGAGTAACGTTCGCTCGTCCGCGGCTATCGCGGGGTCCGACAGCTGTCTGTGCACTTGTGTTATCGTTTTGATATAAGCTTCGTCTGGAAAAAAAATGCTGGCTAAGGATTTTCAGGCAAAATTGCTGGCCAGTGTTTTGTCAATTACAGAAATATCGATTTATCTTGAATAAGATTGTCAAATACAAATACAAATTCGTTTATTTGTCATCACAAGTGGTACAAAGTTGACAGAGGTAATGTATGTGGTAACTCCATGATGCGCCTACAATGGCATACGAAATCATTAGATGCCAAAAAAAAAAAAACTTGTCAAAATAATAGGGTATACGACGAGGATCAAGATTTTACAACATATAAATATTTTGTCGAAATATAGGTCAATATGTGCCAATTGCAAAAATTCTCAATTAAAAATATAACGTCTACCCTGGTTTTATGGTCATTCAAAGATTCATGGGCAAGTCCATTTTAAAAGTATGAAATTATTAAAAAATAAATATATTATTGAATAACCCATACAATTTGCACCAATTATTATAATAGAACCATTGACATAAACGAAACATTTGTAATAGCTACCATACAAAATTCAAATGAAATGCATACAAAATACTTATGTGTGACGTCACATCTAAGTAGCCATTTGTATGGAGCGTTTTGGGTTTGCCCAAAATAATATGATTTTAAAGTTGTGATATCTCAGGTAGTTTAAATGAGAATCAATTGATTCTTTCAATGATGTTTCTATCATTGTGAGGTCTTTTGATTGCAAAATTTAAAAAAAAGTAGTCGTATACCGTATTCAATAAATTTGATTGTCAAAATAATGTTCGAATTTCCGCGCATATTGAGTTTTTAGTGTACTCTGTAGGACTTAATACTATGGCATTAAAGCTCTAGAGCTATATCACTCTTTTGACGAAAAGAGTTCAATCACTCTTTTGACGAAAAGAGTTCAATCACGCTTTTGACGAAAAGAGTTCAATCACTCTTTTGACGAAAAGAGTTCTATCACTCTTTTGACGAAAAGAGTTCAATCACTCTTTTGACGAAAAGAGTTCAATCACTCTTTTGACGAAAAGAGTTCAATCACTCTTTTGACGAAAAGAGTTCTATCACTCTTTTGACGAAAAGAGTTTAATCACTCTTTTGACGAAAAGAGTTCAATCACTCTTTTGACGAAAAGAGTTCAATCACGCTTTTGACGAAAAGAGTTCTATCACTCTTTTGACGAAAAGAGTTCTATCACTCTTTTGACGAAAAGAGTTTAATCACTCTTTTGACGAAAAGAGTTCAATCACTCTTTTGACGAAAAGAGTTCTATCACTCTTTTGGCGAAAAGAGTTTAATCACTCTTTTGACGAAAAGAGTTATATCACTCTTTTGACGAAAATAGTTATATCACTCTTTTGACTAAAAGAGTTCTACCACTCTTTTGACGAAAAGAGTTCTATCACTCTTTTGACGAAAAGAGTTCAATCACTCTTTTGACGAAAAGAGTTCAATCACTCTTTTGACGAAAAGAGTTCAATCACTCTTTTGACTAAAAGAGTTCAATCACGCTTTTGACGAAAAGAGTTCAATCACTCTTTTGACGAAAAGAGTTCTATCACTCTTTTGACGAAAAGAGTTCAATCACTCTTTTGACGAAAAGAGTTCTATCACTCTTTTGACGAAAAGAGTTTAATCACTCTTTTGACGAAAAGAGTTATATCACTCTTTTGACGAAAATAGTTATATCACTCTTTTGACGAAAAGAGTTCTATCACTCTTTTGACGAAAACAGTTCAATCACTCTTTTGACGAAGAGTTTAATCACTCTTTTGACGAAAAGAGTTATATCACTCTTTTGACGAAAAGAGTTCAATCACTCTTTTGACGAAAAGAGTTTCTATCACTCTTTTACATCTTTAACTCCCTAGTAACTACAGACTGGAAAGACTCAATGATACATCGCACACATTTATTAATGATTTTGCACTCTATTCCAACAGCAGTAAGGTGAGGTTAGGTTAGGTCATTCACTATCTATTTTTGACACGCACAATCCCAATATGGCCAATGCGCTTTACATATTTTTGAACGTAGTTATTCTAAAATCGATCTTCACCTGTAGCAGTTAAATATAAGGAGTTACGGAGTTAGCGACTCGTTTTAATCATACTCCATCCCTTTTCGGCTTACATAACCCCGCTATGACGATTTCATTCACTCTTTCAAACCAATCTCGCTCACTTAGTATCTCTTTTTGACACTTACAACCCCAATATATATATATATATATATATATATATATATATATATATATATATATATATATATATAGACGAGCAGTTACGTTATATATATAAACGAGCAGTACGTTTCACCCCCAACTTACAACCCCAATATATATATATATATATATATATATATATATATATATATAGACGAGCAGTTACGTTATATATATAAACGAGCAGTACGTTTCACCCGATGGTAAGCGATTACCGCCACCCATGGACGCCTGCAACACCAGTGGTGTCACAAGTGCTCTGCTTACCTTTTAACCCCCCTTCCCTTGGATTGGGCCTCCGGTACCCTCACTCACGCAGCGAAACACAGCGCATGCACTGCTTCACGCCGGTTTTCTGTGAGGACGTGGTATTACTCCGGTCGAGCCGGCCCATTCATGCCGAAGCGTGGCTCTCCCACTGTTAAAATGGCGATTTCACTCTACATCTTTCTAGAGGACGTCATTTGGGAGTCATAGATGTTAAGATATATAAAAGGAGTTACGGAGTTAATTACTCTTTTGCAAGGATCTATATCTTCTGTCCCACTCACTCCTGAGTTACACATGTGTATCTCAAAGGATTTCCTAACATTACACGGAGGACACTACTCACCCATATACTCCAAGTCGAACTTCATCCTGTGGTGGAAGGGCGCGATGGGTGACCACTTGTTCTGCAGCGTCCACGACACTTCCAGAAGGTTCGCGCACTTGAGTATGTAGCCGCCATCTGCCTATAGTATATAAATGCGACATCACATAAAGTTATCATTCATTCATTCTCATATGTACAGTCACGAGCTTAAATTTGGGACCCATTTCCAGTCAAATGTTCTTCATTCACAGTAGGCAGCGCCGCGGCATCACTGTGCTTTGGCATTAGTTGATTTCTATGAGCGGCGGTTACCGTTTACCTATCAGATGGGCCGCAAGCTCGTCTGCCTATTTTAAGCAATAAAAAAAAATGTCGTTAAAACATTCATAATGCAATTAGGTCGAAACTTTAGTGCAATAATGTTAAATGTCAAGTTAAGATATAAAATGTCTTATATAATCGACCCTTGAAACGATAACCTCTTTGCAAAAAGCTATCATTGCGATTTTCTTATTACGAACATATGTTGTGTCACTCGTGTCAGTGTTAGTCAAGAAAAAAGTTAATTGTTACATTTTCACAAAAAGTCCCGTGAAAAGCGCGTCTGATCGGTAATGAGAGTATGCCCTCGCTCAAGTTGACGTTTTTAAACGGTTACCCCTAGAAATGGAAAGTTTTCGATGGTAAATATTGTGACTTTGACACATTAAAAGTTGAATATCTTGTAGCATACTTTCGCTATTAAGTGCTAATAATAGCGAAAGTTGGCTGCACGACATTCAACCTTGGGTGGGTCCTAAATTAAAGCTCGTGACTGTACATTTACTTCCTAACCCAGTAAGTGGACGCAATGGATTAAGCATTTGTTATTGATCGTCATCTCGACGGCCATTGCGTCATAACTTATGGCTTTCGAGCCTGGGGTACGCTTGGGCCCAAAGGACGTAGGTACTGCCTCACAGAAGACCGGCGTGAAGCAGCGCCTGCGCTGTGTTTCGCCGTGTGAGTGAGGTTACCGGAGGCCCAATGGGGGGGAAGGGGAAAAG
The DNA here is from genome assembly GCA_019059595.1 of Marasmia exigua. Taxonomy (NCBI): domain Eukaryota; kingdom Metazoa; phylum Arthropoda; class Insecta; order Lepidoptera; family Crambidae; genus Marasmia; species Marasmia exigua. The sequence continues at coordinate 9,120,911 of CM032490.1, forward strand.
GTTGGCAGCGCACTTGTGACTCCACTGGTAGTGCGGGTGTCCATAGGGCGGCGGAATTGCTTACCATCAGGTGATCCGTCTGCTCGTCTGCCACCTCTCATATAAAAAAAAAGGTACGCGACGCTAAAACTCGCGAAGAAGGGCTAGCACAAACTTTTCGAAGAATCGTAGAGTATGCATATCGTAAGCAATGAGGTATGGAAACAAATTTTAAGGTATGGTTTTAATATTTTTTTCCAATACCTTTTACTATATTAAGTAACCAATTTGAATATTTTTGTAAAATAGCAGGTGGTTATTTTTTAATTAATTTTCAAACATTTTGTCATAAATACGCTTAGTGTGTGGTCCCCGGCAGAGTAGAATAGGCCACCCTCACTCTGCTGCTGGCATGATCATCAGCACCCAGAGAAGGAAAACTCTGCATTTATATCAAAACCCTCGCCAACCCGTCTGCCAAGCGTGGTGAGTATGGCAATTACCCCTCATGTGACTGAGGGAGGCCCGTGCCCCAGCAGTGGGGACTTAAATGGGCTCACGACGACGACGCTAGCTATTCAAACAGGTTGTATTCAGAAGATTATAGAAGATTATCTCCAGAAGATGATAGAATATTTAATGCTATTCTATGTGTAACATTTTTTTTCTAATTATGTCGCACAGTTTATTATTTCTAGTAGACTCACCATAGGTTCCATATACAGAGTGTTCGGGAATTTGTCCGCCAACCGCGCCAGGGTCGAACGACGCGCTCGCTGGGCGGCAGCGTAACTTTTCAACACCTATTAAACACAACATTATTCAATAAATTACAATAGTAAATAAGCATTTCATTCTTTTTCTTTTGTAAAATTAAGATATAATATAAAAATACTATCCATAAGTCATTAAAATACAAACCTTTACTTGTCAGCTAAGACAATAAGTCTGAGGGTGGGGGCCTGGCGATCCGTAAGACAGGGATTACCCTAGTATGGACCACAGTGTCTCACAAGGTTATACACCTCAAATATTATGTAACCTTAAGTAATGTATTGTCATTGACCTTTGTGATGAGAAAAATAAATGATTTATTTATTATTATTATCATAATAAGTAGATTATAAGTCTTTGATTACAATAGTAAATAAGTATTTAAAGTATCAGCCTATAAACTGTCCCACTGCAGGGCAAAGGCCTCCATCATAGAAATCAATCATCGCTACTATGATGGGATTAGGCTTAATCACCACGCTTGCCAAATGCGGATTGGTGATCACAAACCCGAGCTATGTTCGAAAAATTCGAACTTTTCGCTCGACCCGGGAATCGAGCCCAGGACCCCGAGTTCACGGCCCGGTACTTAAACCACTAGACCAACAGGGCGTCAATAAGTATTTACTTAAGTATTAACTTTCTTAAATAGACAATAATACTTTTATATAACAGAATGTCGAGTATTTGTAATTGAAATACATAGGACTGTCTCGGTGGAGTAGTGGTTAGTGGGTCGCACTTTAAAGCGACAGCTGCGCAAGATGTCCCGGGTTCGATCTCCGGGTCGGGCTAAAATTTGTACCTGAGGTTTTCTGTTAAGAAAATCTCAGTGTCAGCCCGAAGTCTAGAAGTTAGCGGTCTTGTACCCCCGTGCCTCGGAAAGCACGTTAAGCCGTTGGTCCTGCGCCCGATCCCTCTCCGGTTGTGTCCCAGTAGTGTCCCATCGGAATATGAGGGCAAGGGAATAGAGAGTGCACTTGTGTTTGCGCACACACTTGAGCACTATAATATATCATGCGTAAGTGGCTGATCGTTAAGATTGGCCGCCTTAGCCGAAATCAGTTGGAGGAAATTATCCGATACCAGGAGACTACACACACAGGCGCTTCAATCCGAAGGACAGGGTGAGACGCTGGTGAAACGAATCTTTAATGAATGAATGAATGAATATACTTTTATTAACTAGGTATTACAGGATGTGTGCAAAGAAGGCGGCCTTATCTCTATGAGCGTGAGTAGGAGCGCAAAGGATAGGGGAGGTACAAAAGATCCCTTAGGCGTCCCCTATAAATGGCCAATAACAGATAAGATTTTTTTTTTTTAAATTAGAATAGCCAGACATTTGGTCACAGTCTCACCTGATGGTAAGTGATGATGTGGCCGAGGATGGATCATGCCTGTCTAGTAACAGCCTATTCACTCTTTTCTTGAATACGTTCAGATCATATCTGGGATTAATTAAAATAAAATTTAATTAAATTCCATTTAAAAATAGATTAGAATAATAATAATAAAAAATAATAATAATTGAATATAAATGTTAAGTAAAATAATAATAATTTAATAAAAATAATATAAAAAAAAATATAATTTTACTTTAAAAAAAAAAGGAAATTGGTTGAATTTTTCAAAATTATTTTTTTTTTACTGTAGATAGGTAAGCGTTTGACCATATTTCACCTGATGGTAAGTGATAATATGGTCTAAGATGTAGCACGATTACCTAGAAGATACTTATTCACTCGCGCTTTGAAAACCCCCAAAATTTAACTAAATTGTAATAAAATAGAATTAAGATTAAAACTAAAATTAAAATCAACTATCTACATTATCGCATCTTTCTGCCATTCGCTTGTGCATGGCACACGCGCTGCTCGATTCATAACAACCATGCACGCAGCTTACACTCACACACACAGCTAGCCACGCTTTAAAATATTATGGATACCCACCCATTTAACTTTTTTGTTATAACATTATTGTGATATCGAATTTTGTTTCTTTGTATTAATTTGTAATTGATAACTTAGCTATAGGAATAGCGGGGCCACCTGACACAAGTATCTGCGCATACTTAATAGGTGGTCCCAAACACTTGCAGCAAAATGTGTAAATTGTGACTGAAAAATAAATAAAGATTTGCCGTGTGGTCCCCGGCAGAGTAGAATAGGCCACCCTCACTCTTACCGAGGTGTCGTAAAAGGCGACTAAGGTAAAGCTGCTGGCATGATCATCAGCACCCAGAGAAGGAAAACTCTGCATTTATATCAAAACCCTCGCCAACCCGTCTGCCAAGCGTGGTGAGTATGGCAATTACCCCTCATGTGATTGAGGGAGGCCCGTGCACCAGTAGTGGGGACTTAAATGGGCTGATGATGATGATGATGATGATGATCGTTCAGGGAACACATTCCGGCAGAGAGTTCCATTCCTTAGCCGCACGCATCATGAATGTACCTTTGAACCGTTTGGTACGTGTTGCCGGTATTTCTACCACATAAGGGTGGTAGCATTTTCTCCGTCTTGTGTCCTTTATAATAATTACCTCCACAGCATCGCTAGGCCTCACGACCGACGGTAGAACGCTCCTGTTGAGTTCCCCCTCGTGCGCCGACTTGACCGGCGCCACGCGAAGCCCTCTGTACGACAGGGGTCCGAACCTGCGCTCCTGGAATACATTGTAACAAAGAGTTCAAATAACAGGTTGAATAATAATAAATAATAAATTTGTTTATTTATTTTATTAGTTACACACAACAGAATTACAGTAGATAAAGATAATTAAATAATTAATTAATTAAGCTTTTATTTCAGATAAATAAATCCATACAAATTCGTTAGTAACATTTTGGTGCTTAAAAACTATGTTAGTATATCCAATTATTATTATTGGGGACAGGAGTGTGTAAGGACCTCCAGTGTCCCAAAAATGGACCATCTATCTGGTCCGCTATAACAACGAGGAGGCTGTTGCCGCTGGCCCGTGTCCGCCGCGCCATCGAGGCAGCCCTTTTGCGCATAATCGTACATTCAAATAATGGTACATTCAATTCATATAATGCATAGTAACTGTGCAGTCATGGTAGACTGTAATCCAAACCTATGTGTAAACAGCATGTCAGTAACTAGTTATAACAAGCAACATTATATTATAAATCACTACTTTATTATTAAATAACATATCAAATAAAAGAAAAAGAGGAAAAATACATTTTTTTTTTATAATTCTCACAACATCTCATACGTTGACCTGATTCCGTACTAAGTAGCTTAAGCACTTGTGTTACAGATATCAGGCAACAGAGGAACACAAATATATACTTAAATACATATATTACACCAAGACACTGAACAAACACAAGTGTTCATCGCACGAATGTTTGTCCAGGGTGAGGGATCGAACCCACGACCTTTGGCGCAAGAGGCAGGGTCACTACCAATTGCGCCATCCGGTCAGTCCATCATCATCAATCCAGTCCACAATGTATATACATATATATGTTTTAATTAAATTAATATATTTCAATTACTTTAAATATGATAAAATAATTTAATTTAATAAGATATATATATTTTTTTAATAAAAAAATAATACAATAGAATTAGAATTAAGTGATATTAAATGTCTATAATCCAAATAAATTCAAAATTAAATTTTACTGAAATTCAAAATTAAATATTTCACATCACATACATTGGTCTGTTATAATCCATGTTGAACATTTCAATGAAGTATTTACAAGACAGCCTTGGGCGCAGACTTCGGTAACACCTCTTCTCGAGTGTAATGTTATAAAATGTTACTTGAAGTGTATGAAGTGTTAAAAATGTTATTATACACTTTTTAGTTCATAGGTTTTTGAAGGCGGTTTTTTTAACAACGTACGGGTACGTGCGTAATTGAATGTTGTATTAAATTACAAGATAGTATTGGGCGCCGACTTCGGTAACACCTCTTCTCGAGTGTAATGTTACAAATTGCAGATTAACCATGGCTCAAAAAAGCTTATTTTATATGGCGATCAGAGTCTTTAATTCGTTACCTGATGAACTGAGAGGTTTGAGTGGAGCTCACTTCTATAGCAAACTACATACTTGGCTTGTGGAAAAGTCTTTTTACTCCCTGACTACTAGATTTTAAAAATAATTGACATTAATTTATCAATCCCATTATTTGAATGAATTATTTATTAGGCAATAGAGTAGATATTAATTATTTATTACTGACATAGTTTTTATACCATTGTTATTTTAAGTGCCATTGAATTGTTATTTTAATGTTACTATTTATTAAATATTTGCACGCTTCTTAACTTAAGCAAACTTCAGTGATACCAAATAAACATTGTAACATCACATTATGTACCTGAAATTATGCAAATAAAGTATTCTGATTCTGATTCTGATAAAAATGTTACTTGAAGTGTATGAAGTGTTAAAAATGTTATTTTACACTTTTTAGTTCATAGTTTTTGGAGGCGGTTTTTTTAACAACGTACGGCGTACGTGCGTAATTGAATGTTGTATAAAATTACAAGATAGTATTGGGCGCCGACTTCGGTAACAACTCTTCTCGAGTGTAATGTTACAAATTGCAGATTAACCATGGCTCAAAAAAGCTTATTTTATATGGCGATCAGAGTCTTTAATTCGTTACCTGATGAACTGAGAGGTTTGAGTGGAGCTCACTTCTATAGCAAACTACATACTTGGCTTGTGGAAAAGTCTTTTTACTCCCTGACTACTAGATTTTAAAAATAAGTGACATTAATTTATCAATCCCATTATTTGAATGAATTATTATTAGGCAATAGAGTAGATATTAATTATTTATTACTGACATAGTTTTTATACCATTGTTATTTTTAAGTGCCATTGAATTGTTATTTTAATGTATACTATTTTATTAAATATTTGCACGCTTCTTAACTTAAGCAAACTTCAGTGATACCAAATAACATTGTAACATCACATTATGTACCTGAAATTATGCAAATAAAGTATTCTGATTCTGATTCTGATAAAATGTTACTTGAAGTGTATGAAGTGTTAAAAATGTTATTTTACACTTTTTAGTTCATGGTTTTTGAAGGCGGTTTTTTTAACAACGTACGTACGTGATTGAATGTTGTATGAAATTACAAGATAGTATTGGGCGCCGACTTCGGTAACACCTTTTCTCGAGTGTACTGTTATAAAATATTATTGGAAGTGTACAAAGTCTTAAAAATGTTATTTTACACTTTTTAGTTCATGGTTTTTGAAGGCGGTTTTTTTAACATAGTCGGTTATATTGGTTATTTTTAACAAAGTTTTGTTAAAAATAACCAAGTACTTATCTACAGTTGTTATTTTCAACGTATCTCATCGTCATCGACAGCCCGTTTAAGTCCCCACTGCTGGGGCACGAGCCTCCCTCAATCACATGAGGGGTAATTGCCATACTCACCACGCTTGGCAGACGGGTTGGCGAGGGTTTTGATATAAATGCAGAGTTTTCCTTCTCTGGGTGCTGATGATCATGCCAGCAGCTTTACCTTAGTCACCTTTTACGACACCTCGGTTAGAGTGGGGGTGGCCTACTCTTCTCTGCCGGGGACCACACGGCATCTAATTAGTTATTTTCAACGTACGTATATTTCATTTTCAACAAATGAAATGGAATGAAATCATGAAATGTGAAAAATACTCACTGGTTGATGTACGAAGAATGTGATGGAGAATGGCACGAGATCCACTCTACATTCCGCCGTCACCTCCCTCCATACGCCCGGCTCCAGTACGGGTGGCTCTCTATAATAACAAGAAACTAAAATCTAAAACAATATCCCAATACTCAAAAGCTCCTTAAACTTTGGAGTATCTCAAAGATCATGCTATCTCTTTCAAACTTTATACTAGAGAGATAGAGCATGTATTTATTTACTTATTATTAACATACAATAGGCTTGTGTACGAGGTCTGAGATTGGCAGATTTTTTTAATAGCATTTGTAACCCCTTTTTCTGGGCTACCTCACCGGCCACTCAGCCCCAGAGCGAGAGACTATAATCCCAGGGCGCCTTTATTTGGTGTGTGAAGGAAAACACTTTATTGCCTTTTTAATTAATTTATTCTTAAGCCTTTACAATATAATCCGGAATACAAGTTGAACGCTTAAATTAAGTACATATTATATCTACACAATGGTTGATTTTTATATGACAAATACTAAATTAAATTAAGATTAAGGGTCTCAAGTATGGATCCAGCTGGCGGGAATTACGACTCTGCTATTGCATATTATTGTGAGAATGCCTGTCTGACCTAGCTCAACCGTAACTCTGTGTTAGGTTTAAAAGATTGTTCTAGGTAAGTATGGGACTTAACTTATGATTGAGGTAACGCGACGCAGCCCTCCGGAAGCTAGTCCTTGGCAGGTCCAGAACTGTCGTGCCAGGTACTCTGTTGTCCTCCAGCGTGGCCTGTTGGTTCTATCCTTGGAAGCTCCCGTCGACTATGTAGCCCTCAACGAATCTAACTGGTCTCGGTTCTTGCCGGTACATAGGGCCCTATAACAACGATTTCACAATATGAAGGACGCCCTACAGAAGGATTCCTTGGATTATTCCTTTTATGGAATAAGACAATATGAGTACTTACCCAAAACGGGGAACGACAGCAAACACTTATTTTTGTTAAGATTAAGACGACGAATCGAAATGTTTCACCTCAAAACTTATGCAGCACACACTCAAGGTTAGGACTCACAAATAGGTCAAGCGAGGGGTCTTCTAGAATTAAAATTTTGAATGTGTCCTTCGCGAGGCTCCGTCACTCCTATTTATTGCTTAAAAGGTCTGGAATGTTCTTTCTATTCAAAAAAAACTCACATCCGCCCAAAGTTGACCTTTAAACAACCTTGTTAAGCTAATTGTTCTAGAATTTCTATTTGGATTTTGTTGCTTTTCAACTCATGACATAAGAAAGAAACAGATGATGTAACGATACAGTGTCGCCTTACTAGCGGCGAGAAGATTAACTAATTTACAGGAAATTGAATGCATTCTGAATACCATATTTGGGAAGTACATCGACTATCCTGTAGATGGCGTGCTGATGATGATGAAATGTAGATGTTAAAATTCAAAGGAACTAAATTAGAAATGTCCTAAAGGTTACTGAAAAATAGGTCTTTGTTACAAAGTTATTAAAATAAATATAATTCTGCCCTAACTGCCAAGATATAGTAGACGATATTTTTTATTTGTGAGTCAGTAGCGACATCTATGCGTGAGTGGAAGACGTAAATCTTGTTAAAAGATGTTTTCCTATGCATTGCGGACATTAGACAACAGAGGTCATCCGTACATATTGATTTAGCGCTTTGGTTTGGAAATACGGAGACAGAAGGCGCTGAATAGGGTAATTAGTGTTCTTGAGAAGTCTGCTTAGATGGCGTTATTCTTGAAATAGTAATTATTTTGTACAATTATTTTTAATTGTTACAAGCATTGAGAAATAAAGGTAAGAAGGAGCTATGTACAAAATTTCACCTTGAAACCTTATGTATTATTTTTGTTATGAGCCCTCAAAAGCAAAGATAGGCAAGTAAATTTTAAGTCTTAAATTTACGACATATTTATATAGCAATCGATATCTTATTCAATTTATAGCAACTTTTGTTAAGAAACCATTTTCATAAACGCACTATTTCATATAACTATCGAACAAAGCGATGCGCGCAAACTAGTGAGGGCTGACGTCACGCCTCGCGTCGCTGTATGTATGGAGCGTTTTGAGCAAGCAATAGTGATTTTCAAATTGTCCTATCTCGAAGAGTTTCCAGGCTAACAAATCCATTCTTTCAGCAATGTTTTTACTTTTGAGGGATGTTCTTATATTACAAACAAGATAAAAAAAATAGGACACAAGCCTATTGTATAGAGTTTAATACTAAAGCGTTTATTTATTCATTAATTATTTATTTACTATACTACTAACTTAGTTTTAAGGCCGATCGTTATTATTTAACAGTTTTTGCAAACGTTCAAAAGATCCGGGAGTTGGTGTTTTTTTTTGTTTTTTTTATTGCTTATAGTAGGTAGACGAGCTTGCGGCCCATCTGATGGTAAACGGTAACCGCCGCTCATAGACATCAACAATGCCGGAGCAGAGTCATGCCGCTGCCTACCGTGAGAGAAGAACTCTTTTCAAACCTCGTTTAAAAAAGGACATGTCATAGCGATCAGGGAACACCGCGGTGTTCCCTGATCGCTCAGTGGCGCTCGTGCAAACTCTGGAATGACCTTCCAACCGCGGTTGGAAGGTCATTCCAGAGTTTGCACGAGCGCGGAAAAAAGGAGCGCTGGCGTTATGTAGTAGCTGTGAAGTCGAATGTTAAAGTCATCAAATTAACATTGTTCATGTCTTGCCAAAATAAATGACTAATCGACTTTTAGTTGGTCCTGAAGCAAAACAACACCATCCATTGTTTTTTTTTCATTAAATTTAAAATTTATAAGCTTTAAACCAATTTTGCCAACTCCCGAATGACAAATACAATGTTTGATACCATGTTATGAAACAGTGATAGAATAATAACTTTTTTTTTAATGAGGTAGGTGGCAGACGGATTACCTGATGGTAAGCGATTGCTGCTGCCCATGGACACCCGCGACACCAGTGGAGTCACAAGTGGGCTGCTGACCTTAAAACCTTACCACCGGTTTGGATTGGACCTCCAGTACTCACGCAGTGAAACACAGCACAGTGCTGCTTCACATCACTCTGGTCGAGCCGGCCCATTCATGCCTAAGCGTGGCTCTCCCATGGTACTTGATTCCCTTCCCAGAGATAGGCCTCCCCTAGTTTGTTCCATGAGTAAAAGTACAATAACTCTAATATAGACGGCATGCAGTCAACAGTGGGAGGGAACTCACCCTTCAAACTGCGGATCCTCCACCAGAACATTGACCTCAGACTGCAGAACCTGCAAGCTTGTCAGCTCCTGCGTAGCCTGCAGGCAAGTGCGGAGCATCGCCTGCGTCTCCTTCAGCTCTACTGCAGACGGCCCACAGTCGATGGTGAGGGGGAACTCTTCTTCGGAATCTGAGCTGGATATTGGAGGTCAGAATAGAAAATTTTGGTGGAAGTCACTTTGGGGGAAAAAAAGGCTGTTGATGAAGAGTTCTGAGACCATCACTCAGCCAACATTTAGCCTTCTCTCTCGATACGTACATATAAAGTACGTTATGTTTCTATAAATTTATTAATATAATAATTAATTAGAAGAACTTAATGACAAAAAATAAATGGTGCTCAGTTATTAATGCAAATTATTAATGACAATGTATTGAGTTTAATCTGGAATTTCTAATAAAGTTGTGGCATTTCTACGAGCATTTCTACGGAATGCACTTCATTTAAGAAATAAATAATAAAATACCTATCAGCAATTTCATAAAAACAGTTCTTCTTTCCTTTCGACCGAATGTCTTCAATCCTTTGATCGTAATATTTCATTTCCTGTAAAATCTTTTCCTTGTAGGCCATCAAGGCCTTTCTCTTTTCACTAATCACATCGTTTACGGGCATTTTTACGCTATTTTCTTAGAAAATTATCATCGAAAAATATCAACAATAAACAACACAAACAAATCAAACCGTTTTGAAATTTCAAATTCGGTGTTGCTAGGCTAATAAAAAAATCTACTATTGATTTTCTACCATTTATATGTCAAACGTCGAAATGAACTGTATTTTTTTATATTTTTTCTTCTTCTTTACACAAGTGCTTGTAAGTACGGAATCAGGATAAAGTCATCTTAGCGTGTAATTCCCGCTTGCGTCCGAAGATGTCACTCTGGAGCCCATGATACGCTTCGACGTGCTTGGACCAAGATTCAGGATATGGGGAGTCTGGTAATTATAATGAAGCGACTACCGTCTGACCTTTGGAACCCTTTAAGGTGACGGGTAGGGCACACTAGCAATGCCAATCGATTTTATTTTTTAGCTACTGATCCGGATCTGCTTTAAACATTTCAGGGTTACAACCTCTCGGCAACACTCATTCTATTTATTAAATAAACATTCACAAATGTTGGGTCCATTTTTGTACGCGAAAAATTGATTCACGCCAAAAGTGGCCGCTTTTGGCAGTAATCAATATTTTTATATAGTTACCTATCTTTAAATAATGAATTATCATCTCATTTTTTTTCAGTTGAAGTATGAATGATCATTCAAATAATTCATTCGTGAGGGTTTGTGAAATGATTCAAGGTTAAAGTAGTAGGGTAAAGTTATATTCGGAAAAATTATAATATTGAAAAAAAATCGATAAAACAGCGGGAATTAAAACACGCGCGTCGCGGCCAATAATACCGCTTATATAGAGACCGCCCTCGGTGGAGCGTCAAGAATATTGGTGAGAGCGAGGGCTTAAAAATAAAAATATGTGAGAGGTGAAGTATAGATAAGTATAAGAGCAACAGAGTGCCAATCCAAGTTTTCGAGTCACAACAAATGGAAAGGCGAGATATACTCAACGCGTTTTTAAAAAACGGGTATATACTAATAATAAAATTTAATTAATGGCAGCATTGACATCTGTCTGACAATTTAGTTCGCATGGTTGAGATATATTAACATTCTCACGTCATATCGATAGATTATGCCTGCTCGCCTTTATCGCCACATGTAATATTCGCTCGCCACATGTATTTTTTTCTAATTTTATACAGTTTGCAGTTTACGTCATGGAACTAGAAAACGCGTGTTTTGAACGGAATATGCCATTTTTGGAAAAAATATCACAGAGTGTGAAATAGATGCAATCGGCCCTGATGCAGTTTCTATACGGGCAGGTAGATTAATTTACATTCAGTCAATAGATACGCGTATATGGAGCTAAAAATCACGCGTAAACGGAATGTGCCACTATTGGAAAAAACTTCACATTGTGTGAAAGAGATCCCTGACGCATCCTTAATGCATCTCTTTACGGCTGCGGTAGAGAAAGAACGGAACGTAACGGTTTTTCAAATATGGTATTACTATGAAAAGGCTCAGTCAGTCTGTGAGAGGCACACGTCTGTGTTAAGTAATATAATAACAAAAAACGATAGTATTTTTGTAAAAAATAATAATAGATTTAGAATGGTTATTTTTTACCTACTGTGATTAGTATTTAAAAAATTCTAAATCTACTAAGTAAGAATATTCTTTTGTAGATAGCAACATTATTATTAATTACGTTCCGTTCTACGTAATTGTAACATATGATTATTTTTATGCTGTCATGAAAAATAAATCTATTTCATTATTTATACTTGATGTCTTACTAAATTTGTATACTTTGTTTTGTTAAAATAATTTTATATGTAAGAATTAAGGTGTCTCATTATCATGCAGTAAAATGACATGAAATGAACACACAATTTGTTGGCTGTCAGTCAAATGTCAAGTCAGTCAATAGACATGTCATTGCTAATGTCAAATTAAAAACTGTGGCACTGGCATAGCCGTAATTAAATGTTGCAAAAACATTTTAATTATTTGCAATTATGTGAAATCGGCGCGCGACACACTAATTACAAGCGATTTAACTTGATATTCCTGTACCACGGCGTCTAGTTTACTAGATTCTTATCAGAATTTTGTGTTAACAAGACCAAAGTGTTCATCGAACAATTTTATTTAATAATTTATTGTAAACATGACATCTCGGGATTCTCGGGTTCATAGTTCATGTTTCCGTGTGTGAAGAGACGGTGTACGAATTCTTAATAAGGTTAAGTGTGTGTACAAAACATTAAATGTTCATAATTTGGTGTTGAAAGTTACAAGGAGAATTTCTTATTATGGGGCAAACCGGCAGTGCTATGCCCGGTAAGTGGCGCTAATCATGTCTAACCTTACCTCTAAGTTATCTAGTAAGGTTCTTATTAGAAAAACAAACTTACTTAAACGTTTTTACATTCTAACCTCCCTTCAATTGATTCTTCTAATTAGAGCTCTTAAATACTACATTCCACACAGACTAAACGATTAAAAATTCTGTTATTTAACTGCAATTGAATGATATTCAGTTGGTTTGTCTATATTTTATGTCCATGGACTTTACATGTCATGTGTTCAATTTTTATCTGGTAGAGGTATAAATATTTTGAATACTTTTTTTAATATGTGAACTTTTGTTACTTAGAGATCTGGCTGCTCATTTTGAAAATCATCTGAAAGATGTTACCAAATTAAGAATTAGATACAAAATTTCAGAAATAGCTTTTGAAATCTGCGAAACTCAAGCTATTTGAAGCTATGAAAATTTTCGAATGAAAACAGAATATACACCCTTACAAGCTTACAGAGATTCAGTATATTGTTAAAAATATGGAATGAAGTATTTCAATAATAAATAATAATAATATTAAAGCCCTTTATTACGGAAATGTATAGCTTTTACATACTAAAAAAATACATTTCACTTATAATAATTACATATATCTATGATTTCGGTGTGCCTTAAGGGAAAGGCCTCCTCCAAATCTTTCCATTGCTTTCTATCTACTGCCACTCTCGTCCAGAGGGGCCCCAGTGTCTTTTTGAGTTCATCTTCCCATCTCCATGCTTTCGGACCTCGGCTCCTTGTGCCGTCCCATGGATACCAAACTGTCACTAGTTTGCTCCATTTCTCTTTTTTGCAGCGAAGAGTTTCAATAATTAATAACACAAGTAATGAATATTATGTCTTTGGTATCAATGTTTACTAATCTGATAAATTTCTTATATCAGTTGTCACCTCATTGTCGAACATGTTTGGTTTCATATCAAATATGGCTGTCTATCAGAATTGCTAGATGTCCCACTTTTTAATGATTTGTTTTGACTTTTTTTACCCGATTATGATAAAGCCAGAAAAGAAGAGTTATGATTTTAGCATTCTATGTATGTATGTAAATATGTTTGTATGTTATGCCTAAACTACCCAGCCGATTTTGATGAATGAGGTATCAATTTATTTAACCGTCGGAGAGCCACACTTCGGCATGAATGGACCAGCTCACCGGAGTGATACCACGGCCTCACAGAAAACCGGCCTGAAGCAGTACTGTGCTGTGTTTTGTTGCATGAGTGAGGGTACCTTGGGTAACCTTGGTACATTGGGCCTCCCATTCAGGGGGAAATGTGTGACCACACTGGTGTCACGGGTGTCCAAGGCGGCGGCAATCGATCAAAATAAAAAGAAAATAGTACTAAGTAATTTAATATCTATTAAGGTCCTCCATTATGCAACTCATATTACAATGAGAAGGAACCACAAAGTCTTACTTGCTATTATACTTATTCCAAATTTGTCACTCAAAGAAGCCATTTTTTCCTTCAAATCTATATATCACATCCTTTCTTCCTATTCAAGACATCAAATAATTAACAATGAAAAATCAACTCTAAAAATGTCTATTTAGAGTTTAGATTCAATTTCAGTCTGAAATCCATTCATTTATGGACAAAATTATTTGATTTTTAATGCAAGGTAATAAGGTTGATAATAGCATGATTTTTGTACACCCTGAACACAAAACAGCTGATACATCAGCTGTGATGCAAGTTGAAAGCTACCTGTATTTTTTTTCTGTTGCTTTTTTTTATTTAGGGTTCCGTTTTATTCTTATCATGAAAGTTAGCCCTGTAGGGCGTCAATAGATTATTTTATTTGATTGATTTATAAAAATTCAAAATTCAAAAGTTCTTTATTTGCATAGGCTTATATACAGCTCTTACAAATTGTCATACATGAAAAAAATATAAATTATAGCTATGTATATTATACATGTAATTAAACATATATGTCGATACAAAAAAAAAACTAGATTGGCATAGCGACCCAAAGTGAGCTGTTTGTTTAGGTAATTGATTATAGGTAAACAACAAAATTACTAAAGCTGCTGGCATGATCATCAGCACCCAGAGAAGGAAAACTCTGCATTAATATCGAAACCCTCGCCAACCCGTCTGCCAAGCGTGGTGAGTATGGCAATTACCCCTCATGTGATTGAGGGGGGCCCGTGCCCCAGCAGTTGGGACTTAAATAGGCTGATGATGAAACAACAAAAATGGTGGAACTCAGGGATTTTCAACCTTTTATTCGAATCGTGATCTGTCACTTCAAGTAAAGTTCACAGTTGACGTCTATGCTGGAAACCCGACCATGTGAAATATCAGTCAAAAGTGATGCCGCACTACCGAGCAGTATGACTTTTAGATTTAGTAGGGTTGTACATTACTTTTTTCACAAGAAAGGTTTTGGATAACTGGTTTTTTAGATCCTTTTTTGTGGGTACACTCTTATACTTTTAGAAATCAGTAAAACTAGTATTTACTCAATTGTTTGCAAGCTTAAAAATAATTTTCGCCCTTTTTATTAAACAAAGTGGTTAAGGTGACGGGTAGGGCACACTAGCGATGCCAACCCCGATATTATTTAAAATAGATCCGGTTTAGTAGCTAAAAATTAAAATCGATTGGCGTCGCTAGTGTGCCCTACCTGTCACCTTAAATATAAGAATTGATAACAGAGAAAATGAGGTTTAGATTCAGAATAATATGTTTTTTGTTGCTTTTGTGTCGCAATGATAATTGGCCCTAAAAAGAAACCCTTTTAAGGTTTGTTTACATTTAGTTAAGTACCAAAACAAATGGAGTATAGGTCGGTCCTGCGACACTTCCTGCCAGTCATCCGCCAAGAATCCCTTTGAATCTCCACCGATTCCGCCACCGTTCAGCGACAGCCGTTTCTCCACAGAACAGATCGCCGACAGGACGTTTCGCTTAAGTAATTTTCGCCGACAGCTCCTTTCGCCGATGGACGTTTCGTCGACAGAACGTTCCACATACGGCAGAAACGGAAAATTTCACCAATAGAACCTTTCAACTTTACATAATGTACTTTGTACGTCAAAGTTTTATTGATTTTATAACAATTTTGGGCTTCCGGTACCCTCACTCACGCAGCGACTAGCGACAGCATCCGCGCTAACTGCATTTGGGGACATTAGTTCCTTCTATTTTATACCAATAGACGCCACATTGACAACTAAGTTTCGCAACCAGTTGCCAAGGAAGAGGAACGAACATTCTTGCTATTCAACCAGCCAAACACGACGACGTGGGGGCGACGTCCTGTAGGTAGACCACCTGCCCGATGGTCCGACGATATTGTAACGGCAGTAGGGAAACAATGGATAAGGCTGGCAGGGGACCGAAGGGAGTGGCGTGATAAAGAAGAGGCCTAAACTCAGCAGTGAGTGGATGTATGCTGATATGATGATGATACCAATAGACGGCGCTAGGTGTATTTTAGATCGCGCAAGCGTGCGTGTGTTTTCGGATCACCTGTAAGCGTTGCCGCTGTCTGTAGGATTTGCCTCTTTATAAATAGTATTTTTTTTATTATGGCTCTACCCGAAGATAATTCGCCAATGTCAAGTAACTTAATGAGAATAAGTAGGTAGTCAGCAGTCGAAGTCAGTCAAAGTCACAGTCACTCAATAAAACGCCGGTGTTTTACGTTTTATCGACCTACGGATTCAGCGGATATCACTCTAAAAGCAATCGCAGGTTTTAAGACTCTATTTGGTCCAAGCAAGTTGTCACGAGACAACTCACTCGACACACAATAACAGTGTTAAAAACGATACAATCCAACGATTCTTATTATTAAGATCACTTTGCGGCACTTCACTGCACATACAAACACCAAATTTGAACACTAAAAACCACTAGACACTAATTTAAAACCTTTGAATTGCATCAGCCCATGCGGCATGTTTTAGCCCTACCCGTAGGGATGCAACATCGCTCTTAAAAAACATCGATATTAGAACATCGATATTTTCAAAACTGAAACATCGATGTCCAAAACATCGAAGTTTATGAACGATATTTTTTTTCGATGTTTTTTATCACCATTTATATATCGAATAAATATATTTTTTTAACAGAAGTATCGCAGGCGTTTGTTTTATATTGCAGATTGAAGAGGGCACAAAACGCTAAATAACAAAATCAACGCTTGTGTTGTGTGTGACTGAGAGAAGTGTCAGTTAGGCAGTGTTGCCAACTTAGTGGATTTTCTACTAAAACTGGTTGTTTTGACTGTCCATTTAGTGGCAAAAAATTACTTCTAGTGGCTGGTGGATTTTTCTAGTGGTTTAGTAAAATTCAATTTCAACGAAAGATAGCACTATGATAAAATATCGTTCATAAAACATCGCTCATGAAGAACGATGTATCGTCGATGTTTTAGGTTTCAACATCGATGTTAAAACATCGATGTTTATGAACGATACATCGATGTTTGAAAAAAATCGATGTATCGTTTGCATCCCTACCTACCCGCCGAATCTAAATAGTATAGATTATACGATAAGCATAAGTAGGTATATGTAGTATAAGTCAAAGACACCGAGGAGCCGCCTGACACAAGCAGGGCTCCAATCCCTTATGTGATAAGTTGGTTTATTATGCAATAAAAAATACTTCATATTCATTTTTTCATACGAAACCTTTATGAGCAGCTCCGATACGCACTTGACATTTTTTTTTAAATCATCACGTGTCTTTCAGCGAAGAAATCTAAATTGCAGAATGGACATCCTCATTCCATTCCATATTGAACCTACGTCAGCAGACTCAAAAGCGATTTTCGAATATCAAAAAGTATTGTACAATCATTTTTTTTCTGTTCTCATGCAAAAAGGTTACGTACCTGTCCGCCATAGAGTTCTTTGAATCAGCTGATTTAACAATAGTAAGAAAGTACCTTTAGAAATCAGCTGACTGTCGAGTTTTTTGTATCAGCTGAGCTATGCCCTTATGATGGTTCCCATGATGTTATTTGGTATTTGAAACACGTGCAGATTAAACATATACCACCGTAAGTAAATAACACACTTAAAAACTTCATCTCGTGTTCAGGGGGGACTCGAACCCACATCTTTCACAATCCGGGTGAATGTTCTACCAATTAGACCACTGGACGCGTTACTAACCCGACGAAATTTGTAAGTGCTTGATTCGACATGAGCTGTCGATAGTCTCATGAATATTGTAGGTATATATACAAAATCCAGTGGAAATATTATTATAAATATTTGACCACCAGTTAAGATGAAACTGATTAAGAATAAATTGCAAAAGATTGCTATAAAAAATATCAACTATATACCACCTTATTACAAATCACGATCTAAAAAGTTAATACCGTTCCAACACGCAATGTTAAAACGGGCTGGCACTAGTTTTGTTCTGGGACTATCCTTAGTACGCGATTTGGAATAGGGGGGTAGGGTGTTGTCTATGGGAGGAAATGACTTTCATCTGATCTCGCCGTGTTATCTCCAGTTTTTTTATGGGATAAGTGGCATGACGAGCATACGGATAACCCATCATCATCATCAGCCTATCGCAGTCCACTGCTGGACGTAGGCCTCTCCATTTGTTCGCCACTGTGATCTATCCATGGCTTCTCGCATCCAGCTCTTGCCAGCCATCATGCGCAGATCGTCCCCCCACCTAGCCAGAGGGCGCCCTACATGTTTGCTAAAACGCGGTCTCCACTCTAGAACTCGTTTACCCCATCGGTTGTCGGTTCTGCGGCTAATATGGCCAGCCCACTGCCACTTAAGCTTGCACTTAAGCAACCGCCGCCGCCCATGGACACCCAATGGAGTTGTATCCAAAGCGGGTATGCTTGGACCATTAACCAGGATTCAGCAAGTCTGGTAAATACAATGAGGCGATAGCCGTGTGGTCCCCGGCAGAGTAGAATAGGCCACCCTCACTCTTACCGAGGTGTCGTAAAAGGCGACTAAGGTAAAGCTGCTGGCATGATCATCAGCACCCAGAGAAGGAAAACTCTGCATTTATATCAAAACCCTCGCCAACCCGTCTGCCAAGCGTGGTGAGTATGGCAATTACCCCTCATGTGATTGAGGGAGGCCCGTGCCCCAGCAGTGGGGACATAAATGGGCTGATGATGATGATGACTGCCGTCTGACCTTCGCAACCCTTAGGGGAACCAGACCTAAGCTAACGGATCGCGGTTACACGTTCGGAATCATCATCTCAAATATTGGTATCCACAATTTTGAGACACTATCCGAGACGTGCAGGTTTCCTCACGATGTTTTCCCTCACAGCCGAGCTAGTAGTAGAGAGATCGCCATCGCTCTAATGGGTTTTTGTACATTGACCACAAAGTAAACTCGCCACAGAAAAAAGTAAGTGTAAACTCACCTCAGTTCTATTTTTATGAAGTAAATTGTTTATTAATAATTTTGGTTATTGTAAACAAACCTTACCGCCTGTGACTAACTTACACATATTTTTAATGCATGTGGTGAGTTTACTTTCAATGTATGGAGTTAACAAAATGTGGTGAGTTTACTTTCAATGTATGGAGTTAACAAAATGTGGCGAGTTTACTTTGTGGTCAATGTACAAAAACCCGCTCTAATCACTACATTGTATAAATAAAAAAATAATCTGCAAAAAAAACCGTCTTCAAAACGCCCCCCCCCCCTCCCCCCTCCCGCTCCCTCTTCCACCCCCGCCAAATAACTAAAAACGAATTGTGAGTACAGTATTGAAAGACTTATCCTTTAACTCCTTACCGTTGAGGAGTGGACATTATACATGTATAATATTGCAGCCGTGCGAAGCCGGGGTAGGTCACTAGTACTACATAAAGTATTTTAATATAGCTACTAGCTGACCCGGCAAACGTTGTTTTGCCATATAAATAAAAGGGTTGATCGTAGAAGGGTGAAAATTGAGGATTGTATGTATTTTTGTATGTTGTATCATAAAAAAAGAGAAATTAAAAATTTTGTCTAAAAAATAAAAATAAAAATTTAGGGGTGGACTACCCCTAACATTTAGGGGGATGAAAAATAGATGTTGGCCGATTCTCATAGATACCGGATAAGCACAAAAAATTTCATCAAAATCGGTCAAGCCGTTTCGGAGGAGTATGGCAACGAAAACTGTGACACGAGAATTTTATATATTAGATATAAAATGGCAGGTATGAAGTGAAAGAACATCTATTATCTTAGCGGCATCTAAGAATGTCACGTCGTAAA
Organism: Marasmia exigua; assembly: GCA_019059595.1. Taxonomy (NCBI): domain Eukaryota; kingdom Metazoa; phylum Arthropoda; class Insecta; order Lepidoptera; family Crambidae; genus Marasmia; species Marasmia exigua. The sequence goes on from CM032490.1 coordinate 9,140,797, forward strand.
TTGCGTAGCAACAGTAAGGCAATTGAACAGGGTAAAAAAATATGGCGTCCACTAACATTTACTCGTAGGGCCTTCGCACGTTAGGGGTCTTTTTTTTTATTTTTATTTTTTTTTGTTAATTCTAATGAAATTCCACGGACACTGGTTCCGTGCCTTTATTGTGCTCGTTTTTTAAGTGTTACAAATTATTTTTGAAATTTGCTCCGCGATAAAATTAAACTAAATTAAATTACAATAACAATCTTAAGTTTAGGCAGTCATGCATGGTTTAATGTAGTAAGATGTATGAAGAATTCCTCTACACATCTCATAAGTTGACCTGATTCCGTACTAAATAGCTTTATAAATGTACTGTAATTTTTTTTTTTTGGGGTAGGGGGTTTGGTGATTTTATGTAGTTAAGGACCTCAGAGGGGGGTTCATGGGTATGTTAGTAATTTATCTTTTATTTGCAAGCTTGTAACTAACCGCGTCATCGCCCCGGCGCGGCGGATCGCCATTTTCAGGTTGTACTCGGTTATTTTTTCGATGGTTGCCTTCGATGCCATGGATATTAGGCGCGCTGTGGCGTCGTTAGTGGCGTTATCTGTATAAGGGTCTTATTCATAAATGTTTATTGAACATTTGTTATGTAACTAAAACGGTGTTAAAAAGCAATTTTGACGTTTGAACCAAAAAAAAAACTTACAAAATTTTCGAAAAAAGAATGAAAACTTCTGTACGGTTCTCTCAACTCAGCGTGTCATTCTCAATGGAGAATGTTAATAGGTAACATCGCATAAAACTGTGGTCCCAGTAGAGCTAATATCTATTCAAATACACATGTTTTTGTTTCATCAAAAAATACCAAGTAATTGATGAAATAATAGAAAATTTAAATTTCGCAGGTGCGCGCTAGTATTGTGACGTCACCGTAAAACTATATATAGGTTTTGCAATTATGTAATCTCGGCCCTGTTGCTCTAGTGGTTTAAGTACCGAGCCGTGATCTCGGGGTCCTGAGTTCGATTCCCGGGTCGAGCGAAAAGTATGTTTCGATTTTTTCGGACATAGCTCGAGTTTTTGATCATTAATCCGCATTTGGCAAGCGTGGTGATGAAGCCTAATCTCATCATAGCAGCGATAACTTGATTTCTATGATGGAGGCTTTTGCCCTGCAATTGGACAGTTTATAGGCTGATTAAAAAAAAATGTAATCTCGGGAAATACACGACGTATCGTTATATAATTTTCAGTCATGTTTTTTATTTTCAACCATGTTGATGGAGATACGGGCGATGCATTGCCAGGACAAGCGAGTGGACTGAGCTAGTATTGCGAAGTAGTGGGACGGCGATGACGTCACTTTACAACCTTTGTATTTTGAAATCAAATATCTCGGAAACTACACGACGTATCGTAGTAATTTTTTCAATCATATTTTTCATTTTCAACGGAGCTTAAGGAGAGCTAAACAATAAAATTCGTGAACATTCTTAATTGCGTCCAATACTTATACATTCGTGCGATAAACACTTGTGTTTGTTCGGTGTCTGGGTGTGATATATGTATTTAAGGTGGTCCGTTTCCTATACAAACTTGTTTTACAGGAATACTTACAGGCAGAAGCTTGAATATGGTTAAAATGTCTTTTAAAAAATTATATATGTGTGTCTATTTACGCGTATGGTGTAATCTTTCATGTTTAAAACATAAACAAAGTATAATTACGATTTTAAAAAACGTAGCAATTTGCGAAATCGCTTGAATGTGTGTGTGCTTGAAACGAATGCAATCTCTCGTAAAAACGGCGACATCTATACGAATCTAGTTAAATTTCCTAGATGGTAAGCTATGTTTGCTTAGCTGAACGAACTGGCTATCGAACAGATGGCGCTGAACTGCAATAAAAATATGCATGATATTTTACCGATTATATTTGTGTTCCTCTATTGTCTGATATCTGTAACACAAGTGCTTAAGCTACTTAGTACGGAATCAGGTCAACGTATGAGATGTTGTGAGAATTATTATTATTATTAATATTAATACTGTCACTTCGGAGCCCCCGCGGTACGCTTGGGTGATGATTCTGGATTCGGTGAAGCGACTTTCGCAAATTGATTACCGCCAAAAGCGGCCACTTTTAGCGTGAATCAATTTTTCGCGTACAGATGTTGGGTCCGCATTTGTGCATGGTTATTTAATAAATAGTATAAGTGTTTACTGACAGGTTGTAACCCCGACATTGTTTAAAATAGATCCGGTTTAGTAGCTAAAAATTAAAATCTATTGGCGTCGCTAGTGTGCCATACCCTTCACCTTAAGATATTCAATAAGCTGTGCCACATAATGTCACTAACCTATCACTGGATAAGTTAAAGTCCCATATTAAAACCTGCCTAATGAAGAAAGGTTACTATAGTGTACAAGACTATTTAAATGATAAGGATTCTTGGTCATGTTAATTGATTAATCTTTTAAGTTGTTATTCATAGTAGTCTGTTAACTTTCATAATTGTATTTTTTTTTCTTCTCAATCTATATTTGCAAAGAGTAACTACTGAGTTTCTTGCTGGTGTCTTCTCAGTAGAATTCGACATTCCGAACCAGCGGTAGATGATAATATGTGTACATATTTTGACATTCATAAGTGTTCTGTATTATGTCCATAAACAATTGAATAAAGATTTTTTTTGTCTTTATCTTTATCAAGTTTCCTCACGATGTTTTCCCTGAACGCCTAGCAAATGGTTTTTTGAATTTTCGTTGTAGAAGAAATACCTGCTTAAAATTCTTTTTTTAAACGTGCGAATACCCTTATTTTTCAAACTGGTCCACCTCACAGCTGACACTCAGCTGGCCACGTACAATAGCAGACAAATTTCAGCCAAAACTCACGCCAAAATCAGCCTTAATACCTATACAATACAGTTCAAACAGCTCACATAGCAGTTGACACTTTTGTACTCATTGATATGGGATAATAGACCTTATTGCGTGGGGGGTGTGGTTGATATTGCTGTAAGGGCGAAACAAAGGATTCGGCTGGCTTGCGCACGCGACTTTGTTCGTAATTCTATACAGGACTAGTAAGATACTTAGGGTTTGCTTGCTTTAAATTTGGGTAAGATATTTTTTTCCAATGAAGTTCCCAAAGAAAAACTGGTGTGTCGGTGTCCATGGGCGGCGGCAATCGCTAACCATCAGGTGATCTGTCTGCTCGTCTGCCACCTGTTACATAAAAAAAATAGCGATATCTTACAGAAAAGTTGCGACTTTCCGCAATTAACAATATACATTTCATTTAATAACTCAATAATAAATTAGAGAAAATATCCCAGAGTCCGAGTACCAAAGAAAGTCATTTGAAAAGCCCGCTTCAATCGCCATCACCATTCGAATTTTAGCTTTATACTCATAGACACAAGGAATCTAAAATTTTTGTTCCTTGTTTTGCCGCGGCATTTCAATCTTGGCGCGGACTCTAGAAACAACAAACAAATGAATAGAAATTATTTCTTTTTAAAAGACAAAGAACGTAAGAATAAAAAGACTTTTCTAAAACGCCTACGCGTTTTTCACAAAAGGAGCCTCGAAAGAATGGCTGTATAAGACTCGATGGCTTTGCCTCGCTCCCACGGAAAACATTACGATACAGTTAGAGTATGTAACACGTGCAGAACTGCCTTTAAATTTGTTTTTTTTAGACTTTCTTTTAATTATTATTAAATGTACCTAATAGTCAACAAAAAATCCTATCATTTTGAATGGTTGGGTTGCTGTGGATTGGACGCCTGCATTCTAATACATTTTTATTTGCGAATAGGTTGTATATAGCCCTCATTTTTAACCCCCGAAGCAAAAAACGGGGTGTTATAATAAGGGGGGAGTGTTCTTAGCTATGTTGGATAAAAATCGATCCAAGATGGCCGCCGTCACAAAGATATGGATTGTATGTTTTAACACAACTCCCACAATATGGGTAATCATATAAAAGGACTTGCGTAGCAGAATATATTTATTGTGACAAATTTCAAATCCAAGATGGCCGCCGTAGGGGGTTTTTAAATTTTAATTTCTTTTGGTGCAAATAAATGTTGTTTTTCTTTTTTTCTCTCTTTCAATTTTATGTTTTCGTCCATAGAGTAGAGTCTGTTTTCGTCTAAAGAGATGATAGCCCAGTGGATTAGAACGCGCCTCAAATCTTGGTTCGCTCGGTGAGGGAAAACATCGTGAAGTAATGTGCGCGTCTGCGCGTTTCGGACAGCTTCTGAAACGTGTAACCATGCTTCAGTTAGTCTGACTCCCCTAATAGTGTGGCATACGACCACGGCGATACGGCATTATAATTTCAGCAGAGACAATTTTCTTGTTTCGTACTTTTTAGAGCGTGTTTTTTGGTAGTCGGGTTTTAGATTTTAAACTTTATTTTTATTTAACATATTTTTAGTGATTTGTACAGTCCATAAAGAAAATTAAAAAAAAAAAACTTTTTAATTTATTTATCCAAAGTGATGCCTCAATACGGAGAATCACACATCAATGTATACAAATTTCTTTTTACAATTCTCGCCCTAATGTCAAGCACATTTGGTTTTTTTTTATATTATGGCTCCTCTCGAAGATATCTTGCCCATGTACAGTAACTTATTGAGAATAAGTCAACAGTCGAAATCAGTCAAAGTCACAGGCACTCAATAAATCGCCGGTGTTTTACGTTTTATATACCTACTAATTCTGCCGTTACCACTACATACATACTAATTTAAAAGTGGAGTGTTGGACTCCTACCGACAGAATCCCACGTTTGTTTCAATCTTCAAATAAATGGAGGGAATCTGACAGATGATGAACTACATAATAAACTTGACCGCGCGCCCATAAACCCTATCAAAATGCCATGAAAACGACGGATTTATTCGCAAACGACATATTGCAACTCCAAAAAACCGAAAAAGCTGGCAATCGAGAAAAAAGTTGAAAAAAAAAACGACCGCAATATGGCGAGCATTGACGTTTCGTATTTCAAAATGCTCAGCGCTCATTGGTCGGTTGCCACGCGACGGCGCGTGCCGCGGAGACAGATGCTGTACGCGCTTTTTTTTTAATTCGCATATGGAAAAGGTAGCGGCCTTGCGCGGCCTCGGGCGAAAGGCGATTTTTTGGTTGAATTCGAAGTTTAAAAGCTACACACCTCAACTTGTCTGGGGATATTGCAAAAAATTATCATTTGAACATTCTAAGTATACATCATTCAAAAACTACGTAACCGATTAACATTTTTTTCACCATTAAAGTGCTACATTATCCTGCATTAACAAAATTTGTAGTTACTTCGATAAAACATCTCATTCCTACGCGAAAACATCAATCATTCCAGGCATGCCACGCTGTTAAGACCCTAAAAATTAAATTTAAAAAAAAAACGTAATTATTGAGTTTATAACCAAATCCAGCAAAGAATAACTAATTTCAAAAGGCAGTGCAAGCAAAAAATGTGTTACATACAAATTTCTGAAAACTTGTATGGAACGCTTGCAAACGTCACAGTTTCTTGATCTTTAAATATATGTACAAAATACACAACTTAAGTTAACTAGGCATTGCAGGATTTTTTTTGTGCAATATCATCGGTGTCATCGCTGAAAGCGATTTCCACCAGACCACCTTCGGGCAAAGGACATTGATAGTAGAGAAAGGATCTACCAATCTTTCAGATTTAGATTAGATAACTACATTTTGATTTTGCCTTCAGCATAAAACACTATAGGGAGCATTTCTAAATGGACAATACGACAAAAAATATTTACCAAATTTATATGCTTTTCGAATAAAGAAAGAAAAAAAAATACCCACATTTTTTTGGTTTTCATTAAATGTGTGTTTTTATTGAATAAAAAAAATGCAGGAAGTGGCGTAGTCCTGAGGCGGTTTTTATTCGCAAAATTATTTTTTTAATTACCCACTTTTCAAGGTAGAACATGGCATTTGTTTTTTATGGGATCTTTTTTACAATTTTAGTTCATGGTTTTTGATGGCGTTTTTTTTACGCAGAAATTTTTTAACAACCCATTTTGTCGATTTTAGACTTTTTCACTTAAGATTAGGGGAAAATATTTATAGGAGTTTCTCAAATCAAATCAAATATATTTATTCGTAAACACAGGTTAACAATAAAGATGACATCACACATTTCAGACCACTATGTTTCACCGAGATATGGTATACGAAAATAGCATGCGTTAAACAGAGATAAACATTTTTCATTATTAGTATGAGGTAGTAAATAATTAAGAGGAATTTATAGAAAACAATGTCAGATTAAATTAATTATCAAAAATGTCAGTATCATTAAAAAAGTCACTAATCTTATAATAGCATTTATCAATAAACTTATTTGTCAGTACATTTCTCTGTGGTTTGTTTTAAGTTTATTTATAGGCTAGTTTCTCGTGTGGCAAAAATGATCGAATGGACAACATTTCATATTTTTAACATGTCCATATTGTTTTTTTATATGAAAGTAGACATAAAATGAACAGACCCATATTTTTTCTTTTTTCAAAATTTGTCCATTTTCATGCATAAAATAATTATTGAAATTCTTTTTATTCTAAATAGACGTAAGCGCCAAATGACGTCATCGGACGGCTGAATACAGCGATATTCCTTTGCTTATCATTGTTTTAATAAAAAAAAGGTACTACTGTCAAAGGTAAATAATACTAGTGTCAACAATGTCAACGTCATTCATACATTCAACGTTGACAAGTTGTCTTTTTTTTTGACAGTTAGTTGTCATGAGTTTGGCATTACGAAAATTTAAAACTATAATGTGCTAAGCAAAGAAATATTTTACATTCTGCCGTCCGATGACGTCATCTTACGTTTTTTAGTGTTTAATTTTTTTCTCAGTAAATAAGCAATATAAAAAATGAATAAATATATATTCGAGCAGCGGAAAAGTAAACAAAGAATTGGTATTTTTTGTTTCAGAGCTTAGCAATTTTGAAATGTTGTCCATTCCGTGCCACTCGATCGTAAAGCAACAACTAATAATAGATGAACGCATCTGTCTTCCCCACTTGTCCTGCAACGGGATAGACAAAGGATCTTGGTTAGCAACAACGGTGTTTAAAGGTTAGGATGGGTGACCGGGACCCGGTATGTTCAAGGTGCGTAATCTTCCGATCATCTGTTGTATGATAACTATACTATTTATAAGGGTGAATTCTATAGACGTTGACAAATCTAAATGTTATATACATTGTCATCAGCCAAAGCTAATTGACTGATCAACGCAGGGCCTAAACCATAACCCTTTTATTCCAAAACGTAGCTTAAAATAAGCCTAGTGGGATTAATACTGGGAATAACTGAAGATGGGTGTTTCCTATGTATTATAAGTATGTATTTACAAAAGAAAAAGTATTATATGTATATATTTGTCATCCCACTGTTGATTCTGATATCCGTAACACAGGTGCTTGAGCTACCTATCTCGGAGTTAGATCAATGTATGTGATGTTGTGAAATATTTATTTTATTTATTTATATTTATCTAAAGTAAACATTATTACAAAACTAGGTTTAACGTTATTTAGTATATCAACTATAATACCCCAGTTAAACCACCTGGAGCCCTAGTTTAAAATTAGTACTTAAATAATAACCTCAAAATATCGATTCAGTAACCATGACAACTTATCCCTGTGACAGTTCATTCCGTTTTACACCAAAGTTATTTGTGAGAAAGTAGTCAATTTATATTTTTTGGATTTAATCCCAAAAAAAGCAATTCCTACGCATATTGATATTACTAAACTTGGAAACATTACTTAGGTCAATATTTTAATTTATTGTTGCTTAAAACAATTCTAAAATAATGTACTTCAAACAACAAAACAAAGTTATGTTAAATGAAATGTCACTGAACGAATGATTCAATGATTCCATTAATTTTGACACTATCCTGCGGTACTAAGTGGTCTATGGTTAGGTTAGGTTAGACTTCTGTAACACTTTTTCTCGAGTGTACTGTTATAAAATGTTATTTTAAGTGTATAAAGTGTTAAAAATATTATTTTTCAATTTTTAGTTCGTGGTTTTTCTTCTTCTTATTTTATTTGTGGCAATCAACTTCTCGACTGAGAATTACTCCTGCCATTATCATGTTTTAGATTTTAGGCATTATTAAGCGGGACAACCGAAGATAATTCGCCAATGTCAAGTAAATTATTGAGAATAAGTAGGTAGTCAACAGTCGAACTCATTTAAAGTCACAGTCACTCAATAAAACGCCGGTGTTTTGCGTTTTATCGACCTACGGATTCAGCGGATATCACTCTAAAAGCAATCGCGGGTTTTAAGACTCTATTAGGTCCAAGCAAGTTGTCACGAGACAACGCACTCGACACACAATAGCAGTGTTAAAAACGATACAATCCAACGATTCTTATTATTAGGATCACTTTGCGGCACTTCACTGCACAAATAAACACCAAACTTGCACACTAAAAACCACTAGACACTAATTTAAAACCTTTGAATTGCATCAGCCCACGCGGCTTCTTTTAGCCCTACCCGCCGACTTCGTGGTTTTTGAAGGCGGTTTTTTTTTCGCAGTTTTTTTTTAATATTAGAAAATGTCTAATTTAACATTAGTTCCGACTTCGCCACGTTCCAAATAGCCGTGGGGCGATTACACCCACGCTAATTTTAGCATTACAATTTTATTTGAATTCAAGTGTAGGTAACTTCTATTCTCTTATCAAAAGCTGTCGTCGTAAACGCACTCGAAAATTTTGAAATCGGAACAATTATTTTTTTTACAAATGGCGCCTTGCTTCCGGGCACATGCCATCGCATCTGGCTTCCGTTCGATGTATTGATATTATAATATTTGTATTGTCACATCATTTAGAAAAAAGTTAGATGTGCGAGTCGCTTCATTATTCTGTCGTCGGTCGCATGTTTAAATTAAGATAATCGGCATCGGCCAAACTAGCGCCGTCATAATAGATGTGTATTAATTGTAACATAATTGAGGCATTTTTTTAAAATGTAGGTATTATTAAACAATGAAAAGCGGTGTAAGTTAAAAAAAAGGTTTAATCGCAAATTACAGAAATTAGTATCAATCCCATATCGCGCGCGAAAATAAACTCACTGACAGGTCATTTGTCAGATTGACTAGTGTTGTGCGTAAGGCTAGAGATGTCCTATGCTAATCGATTTTCTTCGTCTAACAGTTCGTAATGTAAATACTATGGATAAAGCCAATACTATCTATTGTTTAATGTCCGATACTATCGGTAGTATTGTGTTTCCTAACAGAATTAATCAAAAACTATCTATACCATCAATCGTTTTGTACTATCGATAGTCAGCTATGTTTCGACAGTATTCCTGCCTGATTAAATGTGTCTGATACTATCGATAGTATTAGATTTATCAATAGTATTGATCTATGTTTACTATCGATACTATCGATACTATTTATAACCAGCAATACTATCGATAGTGGACTATCGATAAACAACACTATAAAGGATATTGAAGTGATTCAGTATCCTTAGTGTTGCTGAGAATACTGAGAGATAGTCCCGGATTGGTACCATGATCAGGATATCAGGATCTGATGATGGGATCCTGGAAAAATTGAGGTGAACTTTCAAATTTTATAGGCACACGTAATGTTTTTGTATCTTTTTTCAAAACTGCACCAGTATTTACGCCTGATTGTATTAACTTTGTGGCTCTGCTGATGATGGAAGGTCAATTCCTTAACGGTAAAAAGATGTTTTTAGTGTCTCATTTTTTGGAAAAAAAAGAGACACTATAAAGCTTGAAAAAAAAACCGGCTCTAAAAATTACTCTTTTTATGAAAATTTGTTTGAACATGCGTGTAAAAATATACAACAAGAACATAAAATTGTTAACCACTTGCACATTGTAAATTGTTCCTGCGAAAAAAACCGCCTTCAAAAACCACGAACTAAAAAGTGTAAAATAATATTAACACGGTAGGTACGTATCAGTTATACCAACATTCGTTTTAAAAAGATCTGCCTAATTTCTTTTAATTTATTACATAATATATCCCCGTAATCGAAGAAATTAAGAGGCGTGGCGATTAAGCCTAATCCCATCATAGTAGCGATGACTTGATTTCTATGATGGAGGCCTTTGCCCTGGAGTGGGACAGTATATAGACTGATATTCAATCGAAGAAATTAAGGATGACATGTGATAAAACCAGGTCTAAAAAACTACTCTTTTCGTGAAAAGTTGTTTGAGCATGCGTGTAAAAATATCAACCAACAAGAACTTAAAATTATTAACCACTTGCACATTGTAAAAAAAATCCTGCGAAAAAAACCGCCTTCAAAAACCACGAACTAAAAAGTGTAAAATAATATTTTTATCACTTCAAATAACATTTTATAACAGTACTACACTCGAGAAAAAGTTTTACCGAAGTCGGCGCCTAATACTATATTGTAATTTAATACAACAATCAATTATTCAACAGGGATTAGGCGCCGACTTCGGTCAAACCTTTTCTCGAGTGTACTGTTATAAAATGTTATTTGAAGTGATAAAATATTATTTTACACTTTTTAGTTCGTGATTTTTGAAGGCGGTTTTTTTCGCAATTTTTTTATTACAATGTGCAAGTGGTTAATAATTATAAGTTCTTGTTGATGTGATATTTTTACAAGCATGCTCAAACAACTTTTCATGAAAAGAGTAGTTTTTAGAGCTGATTTCCGTTCCGGGTTCCGTTTTTTGCCATTTGGATACGGAACCCTAAAAAACTAGTATCTGTTACGCTTACCAGTTTTTTTATTCCTAGTCTGGTCCTACATTCCGACACAGGTCATTCAGCCCTTCATTCTGATCATAATTGATTGCGATGACCTTTCACTCTATGGTCGCATAGCAACAGAATATTAAACTTGTCTTAATTCCTTCGTTCCGTTCACCCGTTCATCCATATCCTAATTGGTTGTATTTGACCTTATAAGCTATTTAGAGTATCCCTTTAATAGCATAGAAACAGTCAACCATCAGGCCCGTCAGTCAGATGCCTTTCATTCCGTCAGAGTCCATTCAGCCCTTCATCTTTATCATAATATTAAATAAAAAAAGTATTATATGTTTGAATTTCTAATCCCGCTGTTGGTTCTGATATCCGTAGGATTACCAAAAAAAACACGCTCTAAAAAGTACGAAACAAGAAAACTGTCTCTGCTGAAATTATTATGCCGTATTGCCGAGGTGGAACTAACTTCTATACCTAATAAAATAATTATAAAACTAAATATATGATACATTACCATTAAAACTAACAACGAAATTTGGTTATAACTTTTTTTTACATTATAGCGGACAAACGAGCAGACAGCACACCTGATGGAGAGTGATCACCGCTGCCCATGGACATTTGCAACACCTGAGGTATCACATAGCGTTGCCGGCTCTGAAGAAAGGAATAAACTCTTTTCTTGAAGGTCACCAGGTCGTATCTGTTCGGAGACACCACGGATGACAGCTGGTTCCACAGTTTTACTGTGCGTGGTAGGAAATGACGTGAGAAACGCACTGTAGTCGATATAAATCCATCCAGGTGATGTGGATGGAATTTGGCGTTCTGACGTGATGTGCGGTGGTGAAAAATTGCAACTGGAATAAGGCCGAACAGCTCCTCGGAACAGTCCCCATTGTAAATGCGATAGAAGATGCACAGTGATGCTACATCTCTACGCAATGACAGAGGATCAAGTGTGTCGGAAAGTCGACAATTCTGACCGCCCTTCGCTGGATACGATCCAGAGGAAGAAGCTGATATTTGGGAGCTCCAGCCCAGAGGTGAGAGCAGTATTCCATGTGAGGCCGCACCTGCGCCTTATAGAGCTGCAAGAGATGCCCCGGCATGAAACATCCCCTCGACCTATTGAGCACGCCGAGCTTCTTGGAAGCCAATGGACAACATTTCATATTTTTAACTTGTCCATTTTGTTTTTATATATGAAAATAGACATAAAATGAACAGACACTTATTTTTTCTTTTTTCAAAATTTGGCCATTTTCATGCATAAAATAATTATTGAAATTCTTTATATTCTAAATAGACGTAAGCGCCAAATGACGTCATCGGACGGCTGAATACAGCGATATTCCTTTGCTTATCATTGTTTTAACAATGGTAAATAATACTTATACTACTATCAAAGGTAAATAATACTAGTGTCAACATTGTCCACGTCATTCATTCAACGTTGACAAGTTTTCTTTTTTCTGACAGTTACATGTCATTGGTTTGGCATTTCGTAAATTTAAAACTATAATGTGCTAAGCAAAGAAATATTTTACATTCTGCCGTCCGATGACGTCATCTTACGTTTTTTAGTTTTTAATTTTTTTCTCAGTAAATATGCAATATAAAAAATAAATATATATTCGAGCAGCGGAAAAGTAAATAAAGAATTGGTATTTTTTGTTTCATAGCTTAGCAATTTTGAAATGTTGTCCATTTAACTTTTTCCTCTAGATGGCCGCGGAACTCAACGCTGTCAGATATTTCGATTCCGAGGATTCCAACTCTGTCAGAAAGTGTAGGGGTGTTGTGTCGAATTGAGGTGATACGAAAAGAACTAAATCTAGTGAATAGTTTTTTTTAATACTTTTTTTTTTTTTTACTGTAGATAGGTAAGCGTTTGACCATATTTCACCTGATGGTAAGTGATAATATGGTCTAAGATGTAGCACGATTACCTAGAAGGTACCTATCCACTCGCGCTTTGAAAACCCCCAAATTGTAGCCTCTAGGGAACACCTCTTCAGGCAACTGATTCCATTGTTTCGCAGTACGAATAAGGAGACAGGATTCAAACCTCTTTGTGCGGACTTTTGGTATTTCTACCATGTACCGGTGTCGATTGAGGGTCTGCCTGGTGGAGTAGTGGAAGAACGGAGATGCTCCAATGGCAAATAATACGTTATAAACCGCCGAAATTGTACACAACTGTAATGCCTAGTAATTATTTATAATAAAGTAAATCTTACTTGCTGCTACGGAACCCTTCATAGGCGAGTCCGGCTGGCACTGGGCCGGTTTTTTAAATTTAATTTTTATTGACTTAACTCTCAAATACCAGGACCCCAATTCTCGTGCTCGTGATATTTTGATAAAATGGCGGATATCATCTGAAAACCATGCAAAAATATCTATGTTTTTGTGATATATCGACGATGATGTGGCAATACCTCCTATCTAACAAATTAACTGACATTAATAATCAACCTTAACACCAATGACATAAGGAAGTAATTTTCTCAAAAAATCATGTTAGATAGGAGGTATTGGCGCATCATCGTCGATATGTCGTATGATAATAAATGTCACGAGCACGAGAATTGGGCTCCAGGTGTTTTTTTCGTCCGCCACGTACTAACATACACACCTTCAACAGCACGCGTCTAGCCAAACGCCCTTCATTCTGTCAAAGTTCATCTGGCGCGTCGCGTAAACTTTCGTCTGTCACTATTGTTGCAAAAAAATACGCACCTTTCTAACTAGGGTTGGCGAGCACAAACATTTTATCATGTTCGATCATTCTCCAACTTCAAGATCATTAGGTTAATGCGGAAAAGAAACGTTTTGTTCTCCTACCTTGACATTGGCACGCTTTGGCATGAATGGGCCGGCTCGACCGGAGTGATACCACTGCCTCACAGAAGACCGGCGTGAAGCAGTGCCTGCGCTGTGTTTCGCCGTGTGAGTGAGGTTACCGGAGGCCCAATGGGGGGAAGAGGAAAAGGTTGGCAGCGCACTTGTGACTCCACTGGTGTTGCGGGTGTCCATGGGCGGCGGAATTGCTTACCATCAGGTGATCCGTCTGCTCGTCTGCCACCTCTCATATAAAAAAAAAATCCGGGGGAAAGGGGGGTTTCAATCAGAATCAACTTTCCGATCCCGGTGGTAGAATAACATTATATTTATTCATTTCTTAGTATATTTTTTGTATCGACATATATGTTTAATTACATGTATAATATACAAAGCTATAATTTACATTTTTCATGTATGACGATTTGTAAGAGCTGTATATAAGCCTATGCAAATAAATTACTTTTGAATTTCAAGGTTGGCAGCGCACTTTTGACTCCACTGGTGTCGCAGGTGTCCATGGGCGGCGGCTATCGCTTTCCATTAGATGATCCGTCTGCTCGTCTCCCAATTGTGAATCCGCTAGTGTTGCTATGGACGGCGGTAATCGCTTTCAACAGGTGATCCGTCTGCACATCTGCCACCTTACACCTAAAAAATAATATCCTCCAACCAATTTCGGTTAAGGCGCCAGTCTGAACGATCAGCCACTTATGCAGGATATATTATAGTGCTCAATTGTGTGCGCAAAGACTAGTGCACTCTCTATTCCCTTGCCCTCGTAATCCGACGGGACACCATTTTGACACGACCGGAGAGGGATCAACGGCTTAACGTGATTTTCCAGGCACGGGGATTTGTATCCCCGACCATCAACTTCCAGACTCCGGGCCGATACCGAGAATTTTATAACAGAAAAGCTCAGGTACAACTTTTGGCCCGCCCCGGGGATTGAACCCGAGATCCCAAGCGTAGCCGTCGCTTTAAAGTAGGACGCACCACAACCCACTACGCCAACAAGGCAGTCAACCTTACACATAAAAAAATGTAGGTACCCAAAATCTACCAGCTAAATGTATCATAGGTGCTAGACTTGTCTAAGGTTAAACCCTTGGTTTAGACGAAGCACAACTAATGTGAGTAAATGATGTCATGCTGATATTTTGATTGTAAAAATATGTTGACAACCCTACATCTAAATACGCATGTTGTAGATGACAACAATAAGATTATAAAACTAAATTTAAACCAAATTAAACCTTATTCCATTTTTATAAGTGTGACTTAAGACTTAGACAGCTGCATCAAAAATATTGCTTTGACAATTTCTTTCTATGCTTAATTTTGTACTAAATTATTATGCACTCTTCTCGATAATTTGAACTTTATTGCCTTATGTATAAGGGGGTTTGGAAGTGTAAATAAAATTGCAAATGATATCCTTTGTTATTTTAGCCTTTATCCTGTAAGTTATAAAAGCTACATTGATATCCAGTTTGCACCTTTAATACCAGTAGTAATTGGTGGAAGATGCAGTTTTAATAGAAATACGAATTAACTGTAAACAGCTGATCGAGGGCAGATGCAGAAAAAAAACAAGTAACATGTTTTTTTTTTGCATGAAAAAGTTTCGATTAGAGACACGCACTGCTCTATTGTCTACACATCTATTTATACTTAGTACTGTAAGAAAAAATCTAACTGCATGGTTTTTTTTTTGCTATAGAAGATTTTACTAATAATAAAATCATAGGTATCTGTTATCACTTGACATTGGCACAATTAATCGTGTCCATTACATAAAATATCTTACGTTCGATATTTGAAATTTTGTTTTAGAATGATTTGTTAAATAAATTACGCTCAACTGCCAAAACCGCATATCCCATTTTTTTAGGTTTGTTAGTCTTGTTAGTGTTAGGTATTTGTTAGTCGCCGTGAAGTTATTACCCGCAGTGCAAAAATAGCACTTGTGCCTCAAACATAAGGACGGTCCAAATTCCAACAAGGTTAACTCGACGTGACGACATGTTTACTACTTTTTTATATGATAGATAGCAGACGGATTACCCGATCGTCAGGGATTGCGGCCATCCAAGGCAATACCAGAGAAGTTAGAAGTTTAATGCGCTGACAACCATTTCCCCTTCCTCCCGAATTGGGCCTCTTATGTACTATGAATCATACGATTTTTCCAACCCTTTCTCTTTTCTTTCTTTCTTCAATACCCAAATTCACATTACCCCCACATAAGGTCTTTGAACTTAAATTCCATAATCCTGACAGCTGTCAGAACGAGAGCAGCTCAAATATGGCGGCACGCGCATGCGCAGTCTCCGCGCAAGGTGCGCGCGCATCTGCCTTTGCAATGTGCCAGAAATGGCTTAGCTTTCTAGTTTAATTGTTTCGAGTATATTTTCATTTATGTACATAAACGCCTCCTCCCCGCCCCGCTTTCCTAATGAAAATAAAAAAGGCAAATTCATTGAAAGTATTTTAATTCTTTTTTTAACAATTTGTATTTTATACAATGTGGAAATATATCCAAGTAAGCGCAGTTTCCCCACAATAAATTTGGCAGGTAAGCAGACGGATTAAAAGATGTTGAGCAATTGCTACCGCCCATAGACATCTTTAATAAAGCAGAAGTTTCATCGTCATCGTCAGCCCATTTATGTCCCCACTGCTGGGGCACGGGCCTCCCTCAATCACATGAGGGGTAATTGAAATACTCACCACGCTTGGCAGACGGGTTGGCGAGGGTTTTGATATAAATGCAGAGTTTTCCTTCTCTGGGTGCTGATGATCGTGCCAGCAACTTTACCTTAGTCGCCTTTTACGACACTTCGGTAAGAGTGAGGGTGGCCTATTCTACTCTGCCGGGGACCACACGGCTAAGCAGAAGTTTACTGCCAGCCAATCTTTTCCCATTAGAGTTTTGTGAGGGTACCGGAGATCCATTAATTCGGGGATTAATAGACCTCCGGTACCCTCACAAGGCGCGACTTCAAGGCGATGCATGTGAAGAAGTGGTATTACTCCGGTCGAGCGGGCCCATTCATTCCGAAGTATGGCTCTCCCATGGTCAAATGTAATGGACAATGGAAGAAAGGTGCTGCTTGACAAATAACTCTTCGAGATCTAAACATACTCCACAAAAAATAGTCTTAATAAAAATAATATG
The DNA here is from genome assembly GCA_019059595.1 of Marasmia exigua. NCBI lineage: Eukaryota > Metazoa > Arthropoda > Insecta > Lepidoptera > Crambidae > Marasmia > Marasmia exigua. Next base: position 9,157,638 of record CM032490.1, read on the forward strand.
TATAAAAGAGGATATATACCTTTATTTAATTATAAAAAGAAGGGGCTTAAAAACTTAAAAAAAAGATTAATTACATACCACGGACTCAAGGTTCGTGCCTTTGTTTGCTAGTAGTTACAGAGTTTGCTTTCTTACTTATACATATTTATGGTTCTCTGTGCGAAAAAAATACTTTTCTTACATTGATTTACTTATCTGTTTTCTTGCCAAATTAACAATACCGCAATTCAATAAAACTTTGTTAGATAAAACGATATAGGGCAGTTTTCACATTTAAAACAAAAAAAAAAATTACCAAATTATAACGAAAACGGCTTTATAACATAAGACCCGAGGTATTTATCATGTAGGACTGGACAGCTGAATAATAAACAGGACACCAGCCGGCCCATCCTCAAAAAACCAAAGAACCCCCGTACCGTACTATAACCAGCACGGTTAAACGTATATCTTATATAAGTCAGCACGTGTCATATGTATATCTTCTATACAGTTATACATCTGCAGAGACAGTTAACCCTTAACCTTCACGATGGAGTAATTACGACCGGAGATTGTGTTAATTGCTTTCTTCATTAGCCAATTAAATTGATGAAAGTGGATCTTTGCAGTTGGATATTACGTGGCGTATGATAGGTAGCTCAGCGGATCCATGTGCGCCTTCCGAGCGGAATCTATGTGCGTATTTCTAAGGTATGCTCGGCGGTGAAGGAAAAACATTTTTTTTTTATTACGAACTGTAGGCTAACGCTTGACCACAATCTCACCTGATGGAAAGTGACGATGAGGTCTAGGATGTAACGCGTTTGCCTAGGAGATGCCTGTTCACTCTTGCCTTAAAGATGTCCAAATTGTAGTGGTCCGGAAAAACAGTACTTGGCAAGGAGTTCCATTCCTTAGCTGTCCGCATTATGAACGTGCTGTCCGAATTGTGAAGACACAATTACTGTTGAGTTGTTCTAAACGTGAAACTATAATTCATTTGGTCTGGTTTCCCTGTTAGAGGGTTGCTTAAGTCAGCCGGCAGTCGCTACATGACATGCATGAATCGTGGTCCAGAGCGAAAGCTTTGGACGCAAGACGCAACCGTGAATGAAACAAATGTGGCTGATGAAGTCTAGATATTACGAGTAAATCAATTTGTGGCAAATTAAAGAGTAAATGAAGATGAGAAATATTTAATATTATCTACAAGTAGATATTATAACGCAATTAACCTATAAACCAATAATGTACCTAGGAACAAAATCTCAAAAAATAGCAAGAGTAGCTACATTGACTTTTTCTTTAAAATGTTAATTTACTAGGAAGGAAGCTTAAAATTGTAACTGTGAAAGGATCCAATTTTTTTTTCGTGAATTTACCAAAACTCTCAATCCGTGGTCTTAACTCATAAATGATGAACACAACAAAAAAGCTTACACGTCTGACGTAAAACATTTCGTTGTTAATTTAAAAATCCTGAGTTTTTATATATCTAAGTTGGAAAAACGAACTTATTACGAAATTTTAATGGCTCATTAAATAAAATAGATTTGTTGCTGATCTTAATCAGGATTATAAAGCTCAATATAAAGTAATTTTGAATTGTAAGTCTGTTTCAAAATTGCTGAAAGGAAATTTTATCTAAACTTAAAAAAAAAACAATTTATAAAGAAGATAAACAATGGTAAAACCACAGTTATTACCTTATGATACTCTATGAGTAAAACTCATTTGCTGATTTAAAAGTAACTTAAAATAAATAAATAAAAGTTTAAACAAAGTAGGTCCCTGAGGCAAAGTCTCCAAAATGTTGGAAGTATTACCCGGGATAAAAACTGTGCTCGAGTGATTCTCCGAAATCGGAACTTCCGGTTCTTCTCGTGTAATTGTTCAATTCAATTAGAAGTTTATATTCAAATACAACAAAATACTATTGTATTTTGTTGTATTTGAATACAAACTATATAAATAAATATCATAATCATCATAATCAAATATGTATAGCATAAATATCATTCTTTCCATTTAAGTGTCCATTTAAAGGAACTGTGTTGACGCGTTCTTATTTCAATATAAACTTCAAATTTGACTGATATTTTTTAACCCAAGGATATTAATAAGAAAGAATCGGTATTTTTGATCCCCGAGAATCGCGTACGGTCCCAAAAAATAATAAATAATTATTTATATTTTTGCATAAGATAGTTTATTAATTATACAATTTATAAAAATGACAAGTCACTTATATGACTTAAAAAAATAGTGATATCTATATTTCATAAAAACATTTTGAATAGGTACATATAAAAGTACGTCAAATGACTATTGCGTTATTATTCCGAAGGAAGACTGTTGCTCTAAGTCCCCAATTAACCTTTAAAAATATGATATCTTTACTGAACAATGTGTAAGCCGTAAACTGCACTCAAAATAGCCGATATCTCTAAACTGTGCGAGCGACATTTTCGCTCAAGCGAATTAACTAAGCGAGCTATAAAAACCTAAAATTAGCATCCCATCCCTTTGTTGGACCCATCTGCTGGGCTGAAAATATAATCCAACCCTTGTTGACATTCCCCCACTGAAGCGCAATAACAAATTGCCCCTCACTCTCTGTACACGTACGCGCGAAAGAGACAGATGCAAAGGGCGACCAAGCGTGCGCAGTCTCTGTGTTTTCCGACTGTAGCTTGCGTCCTCACTCCGCCGCCTAGGACGGTAGCGCGCGGACGTCTCCACGTTAAATTGATCGTGTGTTATAAAATCGCGTGTGACAAATGTTTTAAAGTTCATTTAAACTTTAAGTTTGAAATTTAAATTAGTCTAAATGATGGGTGTAAGTAGTTGCGTTAGTGTGAGGCAGGCGCGGGGGCCCTGCCATTGCCCGGCGTGTCCCAGGGCTTCGGGACATGCCCAGATGCCCCCGCAGACTCTGGTGCTCCCCCCCATGGCTTTGGAGCCGGAGACCACGCCGGTGAAGGACAAGAAGGGGTCAAAAATGAAAGTGCTGAAGAAGATCAAGAAAAAAATTGGATTGGGTAAGGGTAGTTTGATTTTTTTGGGTTAACGGTTTTTTGTAACGACTTTTTAGGTGACGCAGTACTTTTTTTAGTAGATTAGTCGATTGATGTACTTTTATTTTGGTTCTCTATAATTTTTTGGTTGAAATTAAAAATAGTTTAATAAGCAAAGTCATACAAATTGTTATCTATTACAACAATGGCATTGTTATGATTCCAATGCAAGCAAGAGGTCATTTGTATTGTTTTAAAAATGTTAACAATATACCAACATATTGCTTGTGCAACTAATGTATTAATATTAAGTAAGATTTTTTTGGAAATTGGGGGTAGATTGTCTTTCTTACGTAATACTTTTCCATGAAAGAAAAAGAGTGACATTTTATTATTACATAGCTATAATTGGATTTAATTTATTGATTTTAAGTTGGACACTTTTTATGTAACTTTAATAAGTGAAGTCACATACCTACAAATCTAGTTTAAATTATAGTTAACACAAAATATCGTTCCCCAAAAACCAAATTTTTCAGTTATGATAGTTTCTCCTTTAACCTCCCCCACAAGGTATTGCACCATCATTACTTTTTGTTTCTATACAACAACACTTTTTTTTATGAGCGTCATAATTATTCAGTTTTTTTTTTAATATAATGGCTGCTACTGTGTCTTTCGACACATCTATAATTCTGCCAATGTCGAGTGATTAGAGAGACACGTTAATTAATAGATTGACCGGTGTGACGAGTGGAATCTATTTTACTCAGTTTTGACATCATCTAAAACAAAACAAACATACACATGGACAATACAGACAGACAACGTAAAAATGTAAACGTATGGACAAAAAAAATATATATATAATAACATGTGAAGAGGGAGATTCATTTAGAGTCTTATATTATATTTATTAATATATATACATAAATATTTTATAACAGAGGAAAAGATTATTAAAGTTAAGATAAAAATAAAGTGACAACGTATATAATCCAAAATACCGATTCTATATTCGCGACCCTTTTAACAAAATTGCGTGAAGGGATGGGTCCACAAAGACTCTAAAATTACGATGACATTTAAAAATAACGGTCCAACGGATAGCTTGTTACATTGTGACAAGTATATTTTGACCGATGATCAACATTTGAGGAGCTCCGGAATAAAAGCCGATAAATCCACTTTATGCCATTTTTTTTTTTATTTTATTTCTGTTAGCCCCCAGTAATTTTTTTCTAAAGTTGGACAGCTGGACCAAAACCAGACAAATACACGTATTTTGAAGTTACAATCATTGCATTTTTAAAAGTATATTTATCGGGTTTTGTTCCGGACATCCGCATTTATTCATTTATTTTATTATTTTTTAATTTAATCTTATCTTACATTGGCAGGCTTGTTATCTCTTTTTTTTACTGTAAAGTTATTATAATGGAAGTCTATTCATTAATTTGGTATTGGCTTAATAAGACAATTGTTGTGTAACATCTCTTCATTTTGTTGTCGAAAATATCTATCTAGCGAACATAATTGTTTCTAACTAAACCATTGACCGTGGGAGAGACACGCTTTCGCATGAATGTGCCGGCTTGATCAGAGAGATACCACGGCCACACGTAAAACCGGCACTTGCCCTGCGTTACGCTGGGGTAAGGGTTTTGAGCGTGGGAGAGGCACGCTTCGGCATGAGTAGGCCAGCTCGACCGCCGTGAAGCAGCACTGTGCTGTGTTTTGCTGCGTGAGTGAGGGTACCGGGGGCCCAATTTGGGGGAAAGGGGGCTTAAAGGTTGGCAGCATGCTTGTGACTCCTCTGGTGTCGCGGATGTCCACGGGGGGCGGCAATCGCTTACTATCAGGTGATCCGTCTGCTCGTCTGCCACCTAACACATAAAAAAGGATACCAGAGGATCAATCCAGGGGGAAGGCAGCTATAAGGTAGAGAGCGCACTTGGTACTCTATTGGTGTTGCGGCGCTCCACGGGCAGCGGCAATCGCTTGCAATCAGGTGATCCGTCCACTCGTCTGCCTCCTATCATATAAAAAAACCTGTTTCGAAACGGGCACAGGCCTTGTGGCTTAATTTAAAGCCGTCCCGTTGAATATACCTGTCGCAGCCAAACAAAGGAGACACACAGCGTGTGTGAAAGAGAGGAAATCTCTGATTTGGTCGTAACATGTGCTTTAAATGAGGCCCTCTTGATTCAGGATTGAGTGAGTCTGGTAGTCACAATGAAGCGACTGCTTTCTGACCTTCGCAACCCTTAGACAGGGGAACCAGATTAACCAGACAAACTGGATATTGATGACAGAATAAAAATATGGCCATTATATCTATCATACATTTATTCCCGTAATAATGACATCCTATAGTATGTTATCAGAAACTATAACCTTATTAAGTTATAACCGGACTAAAGCTCATGTCATCCCGTTTTAACATGCAATGTTAAAAAAGGCTGGCATGACTTTTGTACCGGGACTATCCCTAGTTCGCGATTTGTAATAAGAAGTCAAGGTTCTATTATTAATGTTCTCCAACCGATTACGGCTACGGCGGCCAATCTAAACGACAAGCCACGTTCGCAGGATATATATTATAGTGCTCAAGTGTGTGCGCAAACACAAGTGCACTCTCTATTCCCTTACCCTCATATTCCGATGGGAAAATACTGTGACATGATCGGAGAGGGATTGGGCGCAGGACTACCAGCTTAACGTGCTTTCCGAGGTGGTACAAGACCGCCAACTTTCAGACTCCGGGCTGACACTAAGAATTTCTTACCGAAAACTTAGGTACAAATTTTTGGCCCGACTCGGGAATCGAATCCGGGACCTCTTGCGCAGCCAATTGCTTTAAAGTGCGACACACTAACCACTGCGGCACCGAGGCTGTCAAACCGAGTTGTGGCTGTTTGTTAATTATAATAAAATTAATATGTCCAACCAATTTTGCGTTGCTATAAAACATGAAATACCTACGAGCATTTATTATATGTGTCTGACTTGGTAAGCTTAGGCAATTTGATTGGCTTACAGCTTTTAAACATTTCTTTATTGTGTTTCTTAATTGGCAATCAAAATGATGTCATTGTTACATCTTGTCATAAAAAGACAATCAAATGAAGATCTTTTTATGATAGCTCTTTAAAAATTCATGTGGTAACATGAATGGAACTATTATTAAACTAACATCTCAGAATCTCCCAACCAATGCTGTGTTGTCTATGTGATGTGTACGTTTTGTTTGTTCTAGATGGTGTCCATGTCCAGTATATTTAGATTTTTTTATATATATATAATTAAAAACTCAATTAATTAAAGAGATCCAAGTCTAAACACCGGACAATTTAGTCTTCGAACATGTGTCTCTTTAATCACTCGACATTGGCTAAGTTACATCGAAATTCGATAGACGCCATAACACAAAAAGAAAAAACTAATCCATGGCAACCGCTTATAAAATATGATGTCAGCTCTTCATACATTTCTTTAAAAAAACTAAAAAAATAGAAAAAAAAATGTTAAAATCTTTTTTTGAATTTTTTTTTTCAACGGCTATTTGTTTTCAAGAAAGCAGGTCGTAAAACTAAAGTATATAATCGTCCTTCATTGTCCTTCCCTATTAATACCGTAACGTGGCTCGCGCCATCTGCGGGCTAATTTAATGGTAATCAACTTGGCGCGCAGCTGCCGTGCGCACCTTGCCTTAAATTCAAACCGCATTTGACACTTGAAATACCTACATACAAAACAGTTTCCAAGTCTTGTTTTAGCCGATGAAAAATATGGAAACATTTTTTTAATGAACCACCGTGTCTGGGGGAAACACACTTCACTCTGCTAATGTCGAGCGAAATTGAAGCTGAGTTTTATTAATTAGAGCATATCAATGCCACGATTTTAGATATTTCTCAATAGATTTTTCTATCATAACCTGTCCCTCCCCTTTCAACGTAATTTTTCGGCCATTACAGACTTGTCCCTCTGTTTGCTAGCTTTAGGATGTGAAAAAAATATATCATTATTTTTGACAGTGGGATTAGATTAAAAAATAATGTAAATAATTGATGTAGGTAAGTACTTATCAAATCTTCTCTTATCTACCGTTTGGTCAAGTTTAAAATCAACAAAAAAAATTTGTAAAAAGTCTTATAAATATTTTTAATACATATGTCGGGCTTACTATGATCTGCCAAATATCCTCAATTGATATTGAACCAAATGTGTTGGACATTAAGGTGAGAATTGTGTGAAGAAATTTGACAGATATGGTAGCAGTCAGTACCTTAAAAAAATACTAACAAGGAACTTTCTATAATAATCTAAACTAAACTGACTGACTGAAACTGACTTGTGGTGCATTTCTGCTTTCCTGGTATTATTAAATTCAAACAATATCTAACCGAATGAATCCAAATCGGACTTGTCAACCATATGCAGCCGCGTTTTCAAATGAACCAGTGTATGGCCAGCCAAAACGTGTGGTACATTTAGTGACTTTACTAATATTAATAGTCTTGTTCTTTTTTAGTAGCCATTGTGTAAGTTGAGTTAATTATAAAACAAATAAAACATAAATAGCCTGTTTAAGTGGCTGCGTGGAGGAGCAGGCACGACTTTTCGTTGCCAACATACAAACAATGATTCGTGAACATTTAACACACGGAGAGTTCACGACTTCCTCTAGAACTCACGCGAGGACCGACAAAGTAGCCTTACAAAGCCTATTGAAGATAATTGTTTTTTACGTAATTATTTTTCATTACTAAGTTTTAAAAAAAATATATAACTTGTTAACACATACAACTATATATACCAGGAGCCCAATTCTCGTGCTTGTGATATTTTTAAAACATGGCGGATATCACCTGAAAACCATACAAAAAAACTGTGTTTTAGTGATATATGTCGTATGAAAATAAATATCACGAGCACGAGAATTGGGCTCCAGGACTAGAGAATATTAGAGAAGTGATAATAATAGAAATTTTACTAATGACCTATTACGTATACCTGCTATTTTTAGCACCACCAAAGTATATCAAGTATCCAGATGTTTAAATTCAAAATAGGAAGGAAATAATTCCTCGCCGGATGTGACTACAGATGTGACTTTGACGTGGGGTGGCTTGAAAGGGCAATACCCAGCCTAGAGCCGTAAAATTGAGAAAAAAAAAATACTTTGGGCGTTTTCGTCCAGATGGCGGTGTTGTAATTTGTGTAATCTTTTGTTTATTGTCTTTGTCCATGACAATGCAGTCTAAGAAGTAAGGTTGGAGGTCTTTGAGTGATTCATAAGCTTCGACCGTGTGAAAATGTATGGTTAAGAACAGTTGTTCTAATTAGTAAACAATATATTTTTAAAAGTTAATATTTTTATAACAGTCGTTTGTAATTTATTCTTAAGTAAATAACACACATAAAATATTTTTTTAGTTAACTTTATTGCAATCTGGAAGAAGGAAATAATTTCACCACACATTTTCTAATTTTCTTAAAAATATGACTTAGGCATTTGTAGGTTGCCGCCTTTATGACATTTTACCAAAAAATATTTGAATTTCGATCCAAAATCTCTTAATGCTCGTACATAATATTTCTAAAGAAATATAAAAATACTTATTTCTTTTAAAAAAGCCAACCGTAGAAAATGTACTTAAATATCATATTTTCACGTTTGCGTGCATTTCTTCACGTATCTTATTGTCAGTTTTTGCACTGTTAAAGGCCGGTGCACAAAAGCTCTTACAAAGGACCAGCTGTGGCGGTCCTGGGTTCGAAACGGTTTGGCAGCTGACTTAGGCAGGGTTGGCAAATTTTGACAATTTAAATTTATTTGTAAAAATAAATTGTACTGAACAAATTTCGCTGTAATATTAATTAGAAAAGTGTTAATTTTTTTTAAACTGAAAGTTCAAAGTTACTGAATGTTTTTTTCTAAATAAATAGTATTTTTTATGCTTGAGGCGACAAATGAGCAAGCGGGTCGCCTAATTATAATAATAATCGTTTATTTCAGGCAATAAAAAAAATACAGAGCCCATATGATACATTATGACGTGATACATTGGTTTGCCTTTTAAAATTAGATACATTCAATTCCATTACATTATAAGCGATTACCGCCGCCCATGGGGGGATCCATGGGCGGCCATCGCAACATCATCATCATCAGCCCATTTAAGTCCCCACTGCTGGGGCACGGGCCTCCCTCAATCACATGAGGGGTGATTGCCATACTCACCACGCTTGGCAGACGGGTTGGCGAGGGTTTTGATATAAATGCAGAGTTTTCCTTCTCTGGGTGTGATGATCATGCCAGCAGCTTTACCTTAGTCGCCTTTTACGACACCTCGGTAAGAGTGAGGGTGATATCGCAACATCAGTAGAGTCAAAAGTGTGCTGCCAATCTTTAAACCACCCTTTCCCTTGATTGGGCCCTCACTCACGCAGCGAAACACAGCATAGTTGCTGCTTCACGCCAATTTTCTGGGTTTGTGTGTGTGGTGGAGCCGGCTCATTCATGTCGAATGTCGAGGCGTGGCTCTTCCACAGTAAAAAAAAAAAATTAAAGATTTTTTTTTTAAATTGATATGTATTAAAGCAGTTCAAGGTTGTTTAATATCGTTAATGTTAAACCACCTTTTATCGAATATCTAAATCCATCGGCTTATGCGAAATGATTAGATTCCATTCCGTGATTTGTTTAGTATTTATGATAAGCTGCAGGATTACTTAATGCTTTTATTGTTACACTAATTTTAATGTCTTTGTAGACAGATAAGCGTATAAATCAAGACAGAATAGATTAAAAATCATAAAATAAAAAGATTTTTTTTTAATGGCTGCTATTGCGATTGCTTATGCCAAACACATATTTTTTAACTCTGCCAATGTCGAGTGATTAATGAGACACGTTTTAAAAGAAAATTGACCGGTATGGATGAGATTAAATTCTTCAGGATCTTATTTTAATTTGAGTTCTTATACCATCTACAACAAAACGTATGAACCAAGACATAGACGGCACAAAATGTTAAGTGGGAGTTTAAAGATTTCTTTATTGGCCACAGAACACAAATTTAAACACGACAGACATAAATACACAAATAGGACAAATTCTGTAGCCAACAAGGCCCAACCTCAGCTATATAAAATGATATAGGTATAGTTGTTAAATGATGTTATAGTCGCTTTAGTATTAATTAGCACTGCAGTGATACAGCAGCACTGTGCTGTTTCGCTTCGTGAGTGAGGTAACGGAGGTCCTATCCGGGGGAAAGAGGGGTTTGAAGGTTGTTGAAGGTTGGTAGCGCACTTGTGACTCCACTGGTGTCACGGGTGTCCATGGGCGGCGACAATCGCTTATCATCATGTGATCCGTCGGCTCGTCTGCCACCTATCACATAAAAAAAAACGTAAAACATCTCATACGTTGATGATTGATCTGATTCCGCACTAGCTTAAGCACTTTGTTATTTATTACTGCGAGCAAATCTTTGCCAGTTAAGCTTCAAATGATTCAGGAATCTGGGCTGCCACAATAGATCATCTACTGGTCGCAGTGGCTATTATCAGACGCAAGGCTCACTCAATTTCTATCAAATAATAATAATAAATTCAGTAATCTTTATAAAAATCGATCTTATTTTGAGAAAAATTATTTCAAAACCTTTTGACAACCCTTAGGCTCTAAAAGCACACGCCTTATCCCGTTCGAAAACAGCTGTTAAGGCGCGATAGGGGGAAAGAGACAGCATCCAATTCCACCACGCTGGAACGAGACAGAAACAGGACATGTGTGTTCCTGATAATGGATAGGTTGCTTTACTGAATTTCGTAATTTCTTTGTCAGATAAAAGGAGAGATCGTTTCCTCGTAACAGGGACCAAAAAGGTTACCCATTTTAGGGTTTTAAACCGTTTATTTTATACGATTCTCTGAATAACCCTAACATGCGCATCAGCCGTATATACGGCTGAATTAACGGTATTAAAAACTGTTTATGAATAAGGTTCATTTTTGTTACTTTTTTCTGTGTTCAAAAAGGATAGGCGATAAAGTATGTACCGCAGCACGCTATTGGTTGAATGGGAAGAGTCATGTCACAACGTGAAATACGCGCCATTTTATGCAATTATAGTCATAACTGCGTAAGACATAAGATAATGTTTTCTTTGTAACGAAAGCTCTACGGGATTTTTGTTATTGTTTACATTTTAGTCTTTCCTGGATATTGACTTGCCAAAAAAGCGTAATCGAAGTGAATTCTTATTTTATTTCTAATAAAGTGGATTATATTATATGTAAGGTAAAACATGCCAAAGAGTAAAAATCTAGGGTTTATTTATTATAGTAGACAAGTAGGTAAAAAGAATTATAGAATATATTAGAGGTATTTAACTCTAAAATAACAGCAGCGGTCAAAGACGATAGAAAAAATAAAAGATTTTACTCTTTTCTTTAGGGTTCTTTTTTTAAAAGTTAGAACCAGTTTTTTAGGTTTTTGTAAGTATCCAAAAGGTGTCAAAGGATACTATTATTTCTATTACTATGCTTTTTAAACTGCATCTCATGAACGCTATTTAATAGATTGAGTGTGTAATTTAAAAACTATTTTAATAATAGATATAAAGGTAATATTTGATGATGTTGAACACCTTGGCCTAGCGGTCGGTTCACTACAATAAGGCGATTAAAGCTTTTAGGTCTGAATCCTGCAAGAAGCAGATATTTGTATGATGAGCAAAAGCTTTATTTTAAACCAAACATTATTTATATTTAAAGACATTCTATACCTAGGTGCTTGTTAGGTTACGTCGTTCGTCTCGTGGCAAGCGTGTGGTGGTATGATGGGACAAGAACGTCCACTTTAGTCCCATCACACCTTCAAACGTCACCACGTACGAATTCTTATAGATAATAATATTATAAATAAAAAATAAAATCCGTCATTTATTTAATTTTACCCTAAGACGATAGTTTTTGTTTGAGCATTTTTGAAGTAGGTACCTGCTTGTCTACGGTTTCAGGGCAGGTCGGTCGACCATCGACGCCCTGAAAAGACTCCGAGAGGAAACGGAGGAGGCTGCGGGGGAGAAGAAGGGTGTCGTCGCGGTGTCTCTTGACATAAAAAACGCGTTCAACACCCTCCCCCACGCGACGATACTGGCGGCACTATTTTAGGGTGCCCCAGTATCTCGCGATTTTGATAGAGGACTACCTAAAAGACAGGATAGTCCTCTACGCCGACAGGTCGGGCCAGGTGCAGAGCCGCACCGTAGAGATGGGGGTTCCACAGGGGTCGGTCCTCGCACCGCTTCTGTGGAACCTAGGGTATGACTGGGTCCTGCGCGCCAGTCTCTCCCGGGGCAAGAGTGTCATTTGCTATGCAGATATGCAGCAGCATTCCAGAAGGAATGAGACTCTGCAAGGTAATCTCAACGATAAAAGCGCACCCATTGACAACTGTCAAGGATGCCAACGGGCAGCGAACAGGATCAAGCAAGGAAGTCTCCTTTCCTGATCCTGTTCGCTGCCCGTAATCTAGCTGCTAGAGTCCTAGCAGTAATGCTCAACACACACTTTCCAGATTGTATTGTGATACATAAGGAACAGGAGGACCCGACAAGCTTGGTTGAAGAACAATACCGTACAACCAAAGCAGATTGGGATACTGCAAGGAAGGTGGTAGATGAGGGTAAGGTTGCATGAACGGTTTTCAGCCGTTCAAATCACCTGGTCCTGACTCGATCTATCCCATTATACTTCAGCAGGGTGTTGGAATCTTGAATTCACACCTGTGTAGACTGTATAGGGCCTCCATTGCCTTTGGATATATTCCGAAGACATGGAGACGAGTTAAGGTCATCTACATACCGAAACCAGGAAAAGTAGACTATGAGGAAGCTAAGGCATTTCGGCCAATTAGTCTCGACGCGTTCTTTTTGAAAACCCTGGAGAAGTTAGTAGACAGACATGTAAGGGAGGGAATGCTAAATAGACTTCCTCTCCACAGGCTACAGTGTGCCTATCAGAAAGGAAAATCCACTGTGACAGCATTGCACTATGTAGTAAGCAGAGCGGAACAAGCTTTAGAGAGCCAGGAAATATGCATTGGCGCATTCCTGGACATAGAGGGAGCATTCGATCGAACCACCTTTGATGCCATAAAAAAGGCATCGACAAATCATGGCATAGAACCAACTATTTGTACGTGGACAGACAGCATGCTCAAGGGCAGAATAATTAGTTCTGAGTTAATGGGAGAAGAAATAAGAGCGATGACTACAAAAGGCTGCCCTCAAGGTGGGATCCTTTCACCACTCCTATGGTGCCTAGTAGTTGATTCGCTCTTAGAACTACTAAACAAAGGTGCGTACTTAAACGGTCGGATATGCGGATGATTTGGTGATACTTATTAATGGTAAATTCCCAGATACTGTATCTCATCTCATGTAAGGAGCCCTAAACATAGTGGAAGAATGGTGTGGAAGTAACCATTTATCCGTCAATGTAGGGAAAACAACTGTGGTGCCGTTCACTAGAAAGAGGGACCTGACGGGGTTAAGGGCTCTCTTTATGAATGGATCGCAGATACCATGGTCAACGGAGGTGAAGTATCTGGGTGTAATCTTAGATAAAGAACTGACGTGGAAACCTCATGTGGACAAGACCATAGAAAAGGCCCAAAGGGTCTTCAATATGGTTCGTTCTACGTATGGGAGGACCTGGGGGATGAAGCCCAAGGTCATCAAATGGCTATACATGATGATGATAAGACCAATAATTACGTATGGAAGCATCGTCTGGTGGCCAAGGTCTAAACTAGAAACATGCAGGAAGGCGCTGTCAAAAGTGCAGCGACTAGCCTGTATGGCTGTCACGGGGGCGTTCACTACAACGCCAATGGCAGCGATGGAGGTCTTGCTGGATCTACCACCATTGCACATTATAGTTGAGGTAGAAGCCATGAAGGCACTAAATAGACTATCTGTGCATGGGCTATGGAGTGTCGACTTGCCTGTAACTCGACACACGAAATTGGAGATCTCAAGGGACCTCAGAGGAATATTAAGCATGGGTTGCGACAAAATGCAGCCATTGCACATATTCAAATGGAACTTTAAAATCACGGTCCCTACAAGGGATGAATGGAGACAAGGTCAACAACACCCCGATAAGGACAGTCTCATATGGTACACCGATGGTTCCAAAATGGAATCGGGATCGGGCGCTGGTATCTACTCTAATGGATGTAGCATAAGTCAAAGCATGGGCAAATATGTGACGGTTTTCCAAGCGGAAACTTACGCTATAATTGCTTGTGCACAGGAGATTGTAAACTGCAATGTCGTGGGGAAAACTGTTTACATTCTCAGTGACAGCCAAGCTGCGCTTAAGGCCCTGAATTCATACAGGGTAGACTCCAATCTAGTTTTGAACTGTGTGAAGACTCTCAATAAACTTGGCAGACAGAACACTGTCAAGCTAGTATGGGTGCCAGGACATGTAGGGGTTCTCAGGAACGAGGCAGCCGACGTACTGGCTCGTAAGGGCTCGGAACGGAGATTTGTTGGACCTGAGCCATTTGTGGGACTCTCCGAGAGTACCGTTAGGGCAGCTTTTGATGCACATGGCAATGAAAAACGAAACCTGGAGTGGCAAGCAATAGTTGGACTAGAGCACTCCAAAAAATTCATTGGAAATATGGCCACGGGATTCAACAGTAAGTTGTGCAGTGTCGATAAGGGCCAAATGCGTCTGCTCGTGGGAGCATTCACACACACACTTTGGCACTTTGGCACTAATGACTTCCTGTGCAAAATGGGACTGGCCAGCAGCTCTACCTGTAGAGCCTGTGGCGAACAGGACGAGTCCATATCACACCTGCTGTGTGAATGCGACGCGTTGGCAGGCATGAGAATGAGGCTGATGGGCTTAGCTTATCCTAGCCCAGAAGATTACAGGCTACTCCCCTTGAAGTGTATATTGCATCTAATGCAATATATTCACAGGGAGATAGTAGGAATATAGGGTAATGGGGATGACACAAAAGATCCCATTGGGTCGAAGTGTCGCTGGCTATTCCTAGTCAGCCCCCAATAGCAAGATAAGATAAGATGCAGATGACACTCTCGTCACCGCCCGGGGGGGGACGTTCGACCGCGCGGCGCAAAGCGCGTCGACCACAGCGGACCTGGTCATACGGAGGGTGCGGCGGCTCGGCCTAAAGGTGGCCGTCGAGAAGACTGAGGTGATCTACTTTCCTCAGTCTTCCTGCGAGCGTTTCCCCTCCGGCAGACACATTACTGTCGGGGGGGCCCAGGTTGCAGTGAAGGCCGAGATGCGCTATCTCGGCCTCACCCTGGATCCGCGGTGGCATTTTGGCCTGGATTTTAGCAGGATGTCACCGCGGCTCCTCAAGGCAGCAGACACGCTTTCGTGGCTGCTGCCCAACCTGGGTGGACCAGGCTCCAGGTGCCGGCGACTTTACGCCGGTATCCTGCGATCGATGGCGCTCTACGGGGCGCCAGTCTGGTCCGACTCCCTAGCAAGGGGGGAAAACCTTCACTTCTTACGTGCTTACCGTACGGTAAGTTTCGACGTGGCCTGCTTACTCGCCGAGACGCCCCCATGGGAGTCAGACGCCGTGGTGGTGTCCGCCGTGTACGACTACACGGTGGCACAAAGGGCAAAAGGGGTGTCCATTTGCCCCGCCGAGCGAGAGGTCGTGCGGAGGGAGGCTCGGAAGAGCCTCCAGAGGCGATGGTCTGAGCACCTCGTCCTCACTCCGTACGGCCCCAGAACGCTCGACGCGCTCGCCCCGGTCTTGGACCGGTGGCTTGAGCGTCACCACGGCGTAGTCTCCTTCCGGATGGTTCAGGTAATGACCGGGCATGGCTGCTTCGGTTATTACCTGCACAAAATCGGCAGGGAGGAGACGCCTTCGTGCCACACATGCGGCGACCCTGTGGACACAGCGCAGCACACCTTGGCGGTGTGTGCGCCGTGGGCACAGGCTCGCCACGCATTGGTGGCAAAGGTCGGCCAGAACCTCTCACTCTCTAATATGGCGAGAGCTATATTAGCGAGTGAGGATGCTTGGAAGGCCTTGGAGGTATTAAAAAAAACTACTTACTAGATCTTCAGTTTCAGTTCTAAGTTTTTTTTTCCTATTTTTGTATAAAAATCGTGATGCGGTTAACAAAATACATCTATTTACTAAGTTTCAATAGTATAGTTGCTGGAGAAAAGTGGCTGTGACATACGGACGGACGGACCGACAGACAGCGATGACGAATCTATAAGGGTTCCGTTTTTGCCATTTGGCTACGGACCCCAAAAATGACTTATTTTGATACACATAAAGACGCAGATTATCTAATAGTTAGAGATGCACCGAATGTTGATTCAAACGAATACTCGGCCGAATCATTCAATTTAATTCTGCGCGTCAAAGAGGTTTGTACATGTTGGTACGGTGCATGAGCCGAGCGGCGTTTGCTTTTAATTTTATTTTTTTAAATGCTAACAATACATACTTTAAATATTCGGTAATTATTCGGCAAATCAACCGAAAAAAATACGAACATGAAAAAATAAGCCGAATGTACCGAATACGAATATTTGGCCGAACATTCGGCGCATCTCTAATAATAGTAATAACACAGTTGTTATGCTACGCTAATCAAGCCTTGACAATTCACAAATGAAAATAAACACCGCTCCTAGCTTTGATCCCGGCTCCTCCCACTTATGTCCTATCTCTTTCGGTTTTCGCCGAAGCAAGATTAAACGGTTTAATATCGCTTAAGACAATCGCATAGTTGAAAACCCTACATATGGCTGTTTAAAAATAAACGGTTTGTGTCGGTACCGCTACAGCCGTATAGCGGATTAATCGGTCCCTGCCTCGTAAGATAAAAATTTTCAGAGGCTTTTGGTAAATATACTTACAACATGTTTAAGGAGCGGTGTATTTTCTGAGCTTATAACAGTGGGAGAGCCACGCTTCGGCATGAATGGGCCGGCTCGACCGGAGTAATACCACGTCCTCACAGAAAACCGGCGTGAAGCAGTGCATGCGCTGTGTTTCGCTGCGTGAGTGAGGGTACCGGAGGCCCAATCCAGGGGAAGGGGGGTTAAAAGGTAAGCAGCGCACTTGTGACACCACTGGTGTTGCAGGCGTCCATGGGTGGCGGTAATCGCTTACCATCAGGTGATCCGTCTGCTCGTCTGCCACCTATATCATAAAACAAAAGCGTGTAACCATGATATACCCTGTCAATTAAGTCGTGAATTTAAATTTTTTTTCTCTTAATTATCACATAAAAATCTTACATTATTACATAAATCAGGTTTATACTTAGCACTACAAACTTAAAGTTTAAAATTATATACTAAGTAATATGTTTAATCCGATACACATTTACACAAAATACACAGATTTTAATAAAAAGACCCGTTTGGAACAGTGGTAGTGAACGCTGCCTTTGGTCCAAGGTTTGCGGGTTCGATCCCCGCACAGTACAAACATTTGTGTGCATGAACATGTCTGTTTGTATTGGTCTGGGTGTTTGTATGTATAATAAGTATGTATTTACAAAAGAAAAGTATAATATGTATATATTTGTAATCCCGCTGTTGATTCTGATGTCCGTAACACAGGTGCTTGAGCTACCTATCTCGGAGTCAGATCAATGTAAGTGATGTTGTGAAATATTATTAAAAAAAAAAATGTTTTCTCATTTCAATCTTAAATATTAATGAGAGAATTAAGGAAGTGTAATTTGAGCTGATATTTGATATTTTTTGTAGTCACTTCATCCTGTGATTCCGTAGTTAAATTAATTATTAGTCGAGGAACAAATGATGACGTCACTGCCCGTTAACGTCATCGTCATCGTCAGCCTATTTAAGTCCCCACTGCTGGGGCACGGGCCTCCCTCAATCACATGAGGGGTAATTGCCATACTCACCACTCTTGGCAGACGGGTTGGCGAGGGTTTTGATATAAATGCAGAGTTTTCCTTCTCTGGGTGCTGATGATCATGCCAGCAGCTTTAGCTTAGTCGCCTTTTACGACACCTCGGTAAGAGTGAGGGTGGCCTATTCTACTCTGCCGGGGACCACACGGCTAACGTCATAAGATATGGTAACCCCAAGTTGGTAATTATTTATAAAGCATATTAAATACGTTAGTTCCTTAAAAATCCGTTGTCACGACTTTTGTTTGGTTTGGTTTCTCTTAGGGCCGATTTTTTGATGCGTAGTTAAACTGAAGTAATGTTTTAAAAAAGGAACTAGTCAAATATCGCGAAAAAAAATTTTTGGACAAATGTTTTTTTTTACGTCTAAGACGCTGTCAACTCTGCCAATGTCAAGTGAGTACAATTTGAGTTGATTTCTTAATTAATTGAGTTTTCTTTTTAGATAATTACCACATATAACAAAACAAAACGTTCATGTAGACAACACAGTATTAAATGGGAGTTTCATTAATAATTCAAAAATACTGGAGTACAAGCGTGGCCAATACGTAGACGACTGAACAATAGTCAGCTTAACCAATACTAAATTACAAGGATTTATGTCATCATCAGCCCATTTAAGTCCCCACTGCTGGGGCACGGGCCTCCCTCAATCACATGAGGGGTGATTGCCATACTCACCACGCTTGGCAGACGGGTTGGCGAGGGTTTAGATATAAATGCAGAGTTTTCCTTCTCTGGGTGCTGATGATCATGCCGGCAGCTTTACCTTAGTCGCCTTTTACGACACCTCGGTAAGAGTGAGGGTGGCCTATTCTGCTCTGCCGGGGACCACACGGCAATTAACTACAGTTAATTTAACCAAAAGGTTATACGGATCAAAAAATCGGCCCTTAATTAGTCAGATGGTAGTCGTTTCATTGTAATCCCGGATCATGGTCTGAGTACAAATCTAAGCATACTTTAGGATCTAAAGCGACGGCTTTGGACGCAACTGGGAAAATGACTCGCTGTTTGTGATGATGACTTAAAAAATCCTTAGATTTTATCGAGGGGTAGAAGTTGTACAAATACTGGGGCTTAGCTCGAAGCGAGACTTTACGACTGAATCGGAGTCTTTTACAAGCGCTGTGTTTCTTCTTTGTTGCATGCGACAGGTATATATTCTCGTGTTCGTCTTCGCGCTAAGCCCCCCAGACGGAATTCGAAAAAGAAGAATAATTCCGTTGCACAAATTCAAATTTTTTCACAAAAATGGTAACGACTTATTTTGTTGGAATAAAATGGGTCCTTCCATAGTAAACATTTCTTAGGAGCATCTGTATGAAAACGATCCAAACAGTTTTTACCTAAAAGCAATAACAGCTGTCTTCGAATTGACCACGTACCTGAGAGAAAGAGACGCGAGATAAACAGGTAGTAACAGACAAGGACGTAGCTATTATTTTATATTTTATAGGCAAAGGTGTTTGGAACGCCAGCTGATGCTGGCACAAAATACTAGTTTTTTTCATTTGATATTTTTTCTTTCGAACAGCTGATGCAATTCTGTGTAGATTATGGTCCAACAAGATGCGTGTAAAAGGTAATTTGGATGCGGGTGCTTTTTTGGTGGACCGCACGTAATTTTTCATCTCGAATTTTATGTCCAATTTTGTCGAACAAGCAAATGTTTTTCTTATATATCTGCATAAAAAATACGTATGATGATAAGTACAAAATGATAGTTTTGTTACTAAAATAGTAACATACAAATAATCTACTTTTTTAATTAGAAAATGATCAGAGATGAAACTTCATAAGTCACTTTTAATTTTTTTTGAATAATTTGTTTTCATATATTGTATCTTTCTGTATTATTTTTTGTCCGTAATGTAAAAATGGATTTTTTTCACTAGAACCATTGAATTCTTTCAAATTTAGTGGTGACTTTATTAGGAAATACGTTAACTTTCTTTTTAAAATGACAAATACATTATTGCACTAGAAAAGGTGTGTAAATTTTTAGCGTAATCTTTTACTTCATTTTGCAATAATATTATTTTTGTTATCTCCTCCTGTCACCTGAGAGAATAGATCGGCAATCGTCTTGTAAAAATAATGAATTACATCGATCTGTTATAGGAAACCATCAATTTTACCAATTTGTCATCGAGTTTTGATTCCTGATTCTACGAAGAAGTATATTTTGTGTCATTCGTGATCTATGTGTCTTTTCGTGTGCAGTCAAATACCATTTTTATTCCAATGTGTTTTTTATTTTATTTTTATGGGTATTATTTTGTTAAAACGATTTAAATTATACTAAAAATATTTTTACTAAGTGAAACATCAGATTTTTTTTTAATTTTCATTGTTAATTAAAAAATCAATTAATAATGTTCCGTCAAAATACAGAGTGTATCTGTAACTATTTACCTCCCTTTAACCACGTGTTCTATCAACATTTTTTCTACGACTTTTGGAAATTCGCAGAAAAAAAATTCAACTTCCCATACAAAGTCGGTCACGTGACTTGATCATTTTATACGGGGAGTGGAAATTTTTTTTCGACAAATTTCGAAAAGTAGAACAAATGTTGGTCAGAATGTTTGGTAGACACGTGGTTAAATGGATGTAAATGTCCACAGATACACGCTGTATTATGTATTTTTAACACAAATTAATTAAATTAGTGACATGTCAAAACAGTTTTTTTAGACTATAACAAAGTTATAAACAAAAAATAAAACTTTTTTTTTTATTTTCTTGTAAAATATACCTAATCAAAATGCAAAAGCAATCTGAAACGAAACGCTGTTGGATGTTCAAATTGACCCAAACTCCCAGTCTCAAAGTGAAGGAGCCGGCCCGTGAGAAAACCGCTTGGAATGTTCAAACCGCGAAGCCGACGTTCGTTAATAAAGGTATTTCTAATTTATTACTTGTACGGTTTTTCCGAATTTCTAACGTAGGTCATTTTTTACAGCTCATTAGGGTAATGCGTAAAACTTGTTCAGTCCGTTTTTGTGTTTTTCGAGCGGCTAAGTGCAAGTACTTGTAAAACAATAAAAAAAAACATTGATGTTTTGCTAGTGGAGCTAATGTGATTTTTAAATATGTTTTTTTTTAATGGTTCAAATAGATCTGTACTACTACTATTAATAAAGATAGCTTTGATTTCTACGAACACCAAGTCGCAAGACACGCAACATATGTACTTAAGCTTTCTATCCAGACTGAGAAATGCATGGAATTCCATCTTTCTTGTTAGCTGTCTCGTGAATCTAGCTATAAATAACATCATTTTGTTTTGCCTTACACTTCTGAAAGCTAAGCAATCGTCAATGTTTATAGGTTAATCCGAAAACGCGAAAAGCTTGCGCGATGTATTCGACTCCTCGCGCCATCTATTGGTATAAAGTGGAACTAATGTCCATTTAATTATTTAAAAGCTAATTAAACACTTGTATTTTGGGCATCGGAATTTACGAAGTATAAACTAAAATAGGTATTCTAACACCCAGATACTGAACAAATACAAATGTTTATTTCACGAATGTTTGTCCAATTGGTATCGAACCCACAAATGAAGTAATAATCTTCTATCTTAAGCCATTGTCTTTGTTACAAAACCGCTGTTATGTGTTAGCATATAAATCTATTATTCCATTATGGAAACGTATTGCGTATGCGCTTCCATCCCTTTCATGCCCTCTGACCTCTCACTCACGCATTTGCTTTAGTCTCGACCAAAGTTGGTTGTTCGCGGTGTACTTCCTGGTTACCATAAATAAGATTTAACTGGGAACACGCTTCGGCGTAAATGTGCCAGCTCGTCCGGAGTGATACCACGGCCTCATAGGAAACCTGCTTGAAACAGCGCCTGTCCTGTTTTCTGGAGTGAGTGAGGGCACTGGAGGCGGGTTTTTGTACATTGACCACAAAGTAAACTCGCCACAGAAAAAGTAAGTGTAAACTCACCACAGTTCTATTTTTATGAAGTAAATTGTTTATTAATAATTTTGGTTATTGTAAACAAACCTTACCCGCCTGAGACTAACTTACACATATTTTTAACTAGCTTTTGCCCGCGACTTCGTCTGCGTTCACAAAATATCTTTATAAATTATAGCCTATGTGTTATTCTGATCTATAAGCTACATTACTGTTAAGTTTCATTAAAATCCGTTTAGTAGTTTTTGCGTGAAAGAGGAACAAACATCCATACATCCATCCAAATAACTAGCTTTTGCCCGCGACTTCGTCTGCGTTCACAAAATATCTTTATAAATTATAGCCTATGTGTTATTCTGATCTATAAGCTACATTACTGTAAAGTTTCATTAAAATCCGTTTAGTAGTTTTTGCGTGAAAGAGGAACAAACATCCATACATCCATCCAAACAAACTTTCGCCTTTATAATATTAGTAAGGATGCATGTGGTGAGTTTACTGTCAATGTATGGAGTTAACAAAATGTGGCGCGTTCACTTTGTGGTCAATGTACAAAAACACCTGGAGGCCCAATCCGGGGGGAAAACGGTGTTTAAAAGTGAAGGATGGCAGCGCATTTGTGACTCCATTGGTGATACGGGTCAGGCAAGCCGGGATCACCGGCTTGCTCGTCTTACACATAACAAAAGAACTCGACCAAAATCATACTCAGCACTCGCACTAGTTGAGACTGAAGAATCGTTGGCCTAATTTGATATTGGATGGGTGACCATAACAAGCCGCTGATTGGATTGACCGATTTACGGACTTGTCATAATACAGACTTAAGTCACTCAACTGAAGTCAGCCAATCCAATTAAAGTCTTATATAGAATTATAATGTAGGAAAGTTATATATATTAACAGTTCATTACTTATCTTTTACTCTACTCTTGGATTCTGGCGATAGGACTAAAACACTTCGCGCGGGCTGATGCAATTCAAAGGTTTCAAATAAAATAATTCTCACAACATCTCATACGTTGACCTGATTCCGTACTAAGTAGCTTAAGCACTTGTGTTACAGATATCAGACAACAGAGGAACACAAATATATACTTTTTTTTTTATCAAATTCTATTTAACATTTTTTTTATTATCATAAATAGATTAGAACATAATTCAATTTATTATAAGGTCTTCTTTGTACCCAACTACAGTTTTACTAATGTATACTAAAGAGAGGGGTCTCTTCTAATACAGGTTCGCCAAACTTAAAAGAAGAGGCCCACACAATATAACAACTACCCGTAGTTAAGAATAAAGTTATTTTGATTTTTGATTTTGATACTTAAATTACACCCAGACACTAAACAAACACAAGTGTTGATCGCACGAATGTATGTCCAGGGGATCGAACCCACGAGACCTTTGGCGTAAGGGGCAGGGTCACTACCACTTGCGCCATCCGGTCAGTCTATTTAGTTTCTAGTGGCTTTTATTGAACAAATTTGGTGTTTATTTGTGCAATGAAGTGCCGCGAATTTAATTATATCATTTTAAACACTGCTATTGTGTGTCGAGTGAGTTGTGACAACTTGCTTAGATCCAATAGTCTTAAAACCCGCGATTGTGTTTAGAGTGGTATCGGCAGGATCCGTAGGTTCTATAAAAGGTAAAAGGTTTTATGAGTGACTGTGACTTTGACTGCCTTTAACTGATGACTACCCTCTTATGCTTAATAAGTTACTTGACATTGGCAAGATATCTTCGGGTAGAGCCATCGGTGAGGGAAAACATCGTAAGGAACTGCACGTTTCGAATAGTTTCTGACACGTGTAACCATGATTAAGTTGGTCTCGCTCCCCTGTCAAAGGGTTGCGAAGATCAGACGGCAGTCGCTTCATCCTGAATCATGGTCCAAGCGACACCTATGGACGGGACCCGGAATTCATTCGCTAAGATGAAGATCTATAAGTCAAATGTGAAGAGGCATCTTTAAGGCGAACGCGTATTATCCTAGACCTCTCCGTCGCTTTCCATCAGGTGCGATTGTGGTCAAACATTAACCTATAACTTATTCAAAACTTAAAACCTCAGGACATATTCATTGTCCAATGATGGAGTGAGTTACCTTTACCTTACCTTTGTCGGAAGATAATGTTTAACATTACTATTGTTTCATAATGGCGTCGTAAAATTGTGTCAATGCATATTTTGATGATGTGGTTTATCCATCTGTGGCGATCGCTTGCCATGAGGAAGCTTGCTTTTGTTTGCCCAAAAGAATGCCATTTGTTCAAGTTTTCAATGTTATAGATAGCATATACAGATATTTTTTCTATTCGACTGACTGGATGGCGCAATGGACAACATTTCATATTTTTAACATGTCCATATTGTTTTTTTATATGAAAATAGACATAAAATGAACGGACCCATGTTTTTTCTCTTTTCAAAATTTGTCCATTTTCATGCATAAAATAGTAATTAAAATTCTTTATATTCTAAATAGACGTAAGCGCCAAATGACGTCATCGGACGGCTGAATCAGCGATATTCCTTTGCTTATCATTGTTTTAATAAAAAAAAGGTACTACTGTCAAAGGTAAATAATACTAGTGTCAACATTGTCAACGTCATTCATACTTTCAACGTTGACAAGTTGTCTTTTTTTTGACAGTTGCATGTCATGGGTTTGGCGTTTCGTAAATTTAAAACTATAATGTGCTAAGCAAAGAAATATTTTACATTCTGCCGTCCGATGACGTCATCTTACGTTTTTTAGTTTTTAATTTTTTTCTCAGTAAATAAGCAATATAAAAAATTAATAAATATATATTCGCGCAGCGGAAAAGTAAATAAAGAAATGGTATTTTTTGTTTCAGAGCTTAGCAATTTTGAAATGTTGTCCATTGGTAGTGACCCTGCCTCTTACGCCAAAGGTCGTGGGTTCGATCCCCTGGACAAACATTCGTGCGATGAACACTTGTGTTTGTTCGGTGTCTGGGTGTAATATGTATTTAAGTATATATTTGTGTTCCTCTGTTGTCTGATATCTGTTACACAAGTGCTCAAGCTACTTAGTATGGAATCAGGTCAACGTATGAGATGTTGTGAGAATAAAAAAAAGCTTGTTTCAAAGTGAAAAGGGATTCAGATCCCATCTGATGATGCATCCAATTTTTAAGTGCATTATTTGCTTACTTACTTAACTCATGTTACGTCAAACACAATGTTCCCACAGAATACCAGCGTCAGGAGCTCTGACTCAGGGCCACCCGCCGTGACAAAACAGCTGATTGGCAACCATTTTGGTAACACGTCGCGGAAAAGTGTCTCTTTGTTTTGTATTTTCTGTGCTTTTTAGGGTTCCGTAGCCAAATGGCAACAAACGGAACCCTTATAGATTCGTCATGTCTGTCCGTCTGTGTGTCCGTCCTTATGTCACAGCCACTTTTCTCCGAAACTATAAGAACTATACTACTGAAACTTGGTAAATACATATATGTATTTTGTTAACTGCATTACGATTTTTACATAAAAATTGGAAAAATAAAAAAAATGGGGGGTTCTTATACTTGAAACTGAAACTCAAATTTTTTTTATTCATCAAACCTAGACGCTCCCAAAGTGTTAAATTGTGTGTCCGCCCCCCCTCTAACTTCTATATTACTCAAATGAATTATAAAATAAAAAATATATATGATGTACATAATCATGAAAACTAACAACGAAAATTGGTTTGAACTAGATATAGTGAGTAGTTTTTTTTTTAATACGTTATAAACCGTAAACCGCAATTTACCTTCCATATATCTTACTTGCTGCTACGGAACCCTTCATGGGCGAGTCCGACTCGCACTTGGCCGGTTTTTTTTATTTGAAAGACGAGCAAACTGTTCTATTATGTGTGTGATGTGTTAACCAAATACAATTTTATTCTATTCTACAAACTTGAAGTCATCTTCGGTAATATACAAAGGGACTCAGGCTGCGGATTACATCCTGACTATGTGATGAGCTCACTGGTCCGCCTCCCACGACCTCTGGCCTCGCTTTCGCATCTTGCAATGTAGAAAGGGACAGTAAAGCCACACGTATCCGTATAAATACGCTAAGTCAGCATCGACACTCCGCCATTTTGGACTGGAAGTTACTTTTTTTTTGTAATAGGGTTTTACGGCCTTGGAGGACGGCCGTCCTCTCATTTTAGTAAAATATTATTCTTATCTTAACACATTAGCAGAAACACTAGCGACGCCAATCGATTTAATTTTTAGCTACTAAACCGGATCTATTTTAAAAAATTTCGGGGTTACAACCTCTCGGCGAACACCTATACTATTTATTTAATACTTATAGTTAACTGTTTGGTCTGCTTTCGCACTCGAATTTTGGATTACCGCCAAAAGTGGCCGCTTTTGGCGTGAATTAATTTTCGCGTACGCGTTGGACCCAACATTTTTGCATGACTATTTAATAAATAGTATAAGTGTTTGCCGAGAATTCAAAAAAAAAATTCAAAATTCAAAAGTTCTTTATTTGCATAGGCTTATATACAGCTCTTACAAGAGAGGTTGTAACCTCGAAATTGTTTAAAATAGATCCGGTTTAGTAGCTAAAAATTAAAATCGATTGGCGTCGCTAGTGGGCCCTACCCGTCACCTTAAGGGTTGGAAGCGCACTTGTGACTTCTGTTTTTGCTGGTGTCCATGGGCGGCGGCAATGTCTCACCATCAGTTTGCTCACAAACAAATAATCTAAAATAAAGGCCGTGTGAATAAAGTGTAAATAAAGGCCGTGTGGTCCCGGCAGAGTAGAATAGGCCACCCTCACTCTTACCGAGGTGTCGTAAAAGGCGACTAAAGTAAAGCTGCTGGCATGATCATCAGCACCCAGAGAAGGAAAACTCTGCATTTATATCAAAACCCTCGCCAACCCGTCTGTCAAGCGTGGTGAGTATGGCAATTACCCCTCATGTGATTGAGGGAGGCCCGTGCCCCAGCAGTGGGGACTTAAATGGGCTGACGATGAAATAATCTAAATTGGTTCTCATCTCTTATTTCACTGCTCCACAACCCACTGTATCCCTGGTTACGTACTCACAGATCACGTACAACCGCACTCGACATTTTCTAAAGGTTGTTTCAATGGATGCGGAACAATTCTGACCGCTAGATGGCGTAACAGGCCGTTAGATCAGAACTTTACCGTTTCGACGTTTCTTAATTTCACGTTGTAATTGGTCCGTTTTTGGAGGTCTGCCGTGACATTTGAACTGGATGTAACGCATCAGTTACCCTCCAGGGTACTTATTGCATTTTTTTTCTCGTCCATATAAGACTTTCACACTTGACATTGGCGGAATCATTGCGGCTTTGCCCGCATGATCAAAAGTCCACAAAAATCTTTCATTTTTTTTTTCTTGACTTACGTGCTACCGTAAGGGACGGTTAATTCTGCCAATGTCAAACTGTTCATATCTTCAGAAATGTAAAAATGTATTTTTTTGTTTTCAATTGACTTCTAATCAAATTTTCCACCGCTAACCGAATCTCTCCCGAAACTTTCCCACGAAGAGAAAAAAAATTAATAACTAATTACGTTGCACGCTTGGACCTCAACACGGGTTAGCTGGGGTGTCCACACGTGTCTCATTATAATAAATATTTCACAACATCACACACATTGATCTGACTCCGAGATAGGTAGCTCAAGCACCCGTGTTACGGATATCAGAATCAACAGCAACAGCAAATTATACATTTATTACTTATAATACATACAAACACTCAGACCAATACAAACAGTCATGTTCATGTCAGAATGATAATTTCCTTTTCCATTATTTATTGCTAATAAAATATTCACACGCCACGCCACAGAGCACAGAGCACGCAGAGCCACGCTTCAGCATGAATGGGCCGGCTCGGCCGGAGTGATACTACGTCCTCACAGAAAACCGGTGTGAAGCAGCACTGTGCTGTTTCGCTCCGTGAGTGTATCCGGAAGATAGATGGATTTAAAGGTTGGACAGTGTTGTGATTCCATTGGTGGCGCGTGTATCAATAGGCAGCGGCAATCGCTTACTATATCATCTGCCGCCTATCTAATAAAAAAATCGCTTTATTGAATTAAAATGTCCCTAAAACATTGCATTCAACATGGCCACTCAAAGTTACCGAACAAAAAACCGTGGAGAGAAGCTGCGCGGACGCCGACTAATCGGATTTATTCGACTCACGATCTCGGCGCAGAGTAATGATCTGAGTGATCTACAAGATCTACGTGACGGCGTGTTGTGACACTTGTAAATATCAAATGTTAGACGCATAGAAGTGAGTTAAATGCACGAACCGTGTAAAAACAAAAAAATACTACATAGGTAAAAAAAAGACAACATGCTCAAATCTCGTTTGAAACAATGGGTCATGGAACTGATGATGTCTTAAGAAGTTTTTAATCCTTTTTAAACTAACAAAAACAAATAATATTCAAGAAAAGCTTAAAAGATTAAATTCTTTACATAGACGATTTTCACATCTCGTCCCATTTTTCAAATACCGAACGCTTGCTACACTTCCAATTTAAAAATCTGCTATTTTTTCCTCAAGCAATGGAATCAGTTTCTCATAATCCTAAACAAAAGGTGTTTTAAAGTGTCCATTGTTGCGAAACGCATCTGCATTCCAGATGCTAACTTCACCCTTTAAGTACCCAAAAAATTTCGAGTTCCTTGTAAAAATCGTGGGAATTGATTTTGACAATATAATTTTGCCACATGTTATTTACCTGGCGAAAGGTTAATTTCAACTTTGTGTTCATAAAAATAAGGTTGATTTTGTATTGAATGTAAGTGGTGACAAAGATATTATCATGATACGGGTTTAGAATTGGCAATTTTGTTATTGTGGCATTAAGATGGTCGCCTTCCGGGATATACTTATTGCTTTAGAATAAATAATTAGACAATTTCACCTGTCATTTCCTGATTTCGCACCTTGTTTCCAGTTAGTACGTTATTGTGTATTTATTGTAGTATGATTTTAGCAAAATTCGTGCCATTCCCTTTTAACATTGCGTGTTGGAACGGGATGACATGCCTTTAGTACGGTAATAACTTAAGATCGCGATTTATAATAAGGTGGGTAATGTTTTTGGTCGGTTTATTAGACTTTCAAGCAACTGTCTGTGTGGTGTTTTTACATTACATTTATTAAGAAAAATGCTCATGCAATCTTAAAAGTAATTTCTTTAAACGTTCATAGACTACTTACCTTTCGGTCTTAATAACTGAGGATGATTGAATAAGAAAAGTGTATCTTAAATAAGAGATTGGTTGATTTTCGCAAACATAACCACCATTTTACGTTCTAAAATGGCGCATTCCCTTTCGAATTCTCAAAGACAAACACTATAGACTAAATTTACATCCAATTAAGACAAGGCTTCGCCAGATTTAGAGCAAGGCATCTACCGCTTTGTTCCAAATGTAACATGGTAAATCCTTTTCCAATGAAACAAAAGAGAACCTACAACGAAACCGTCTGTGTCAACGAAAACGAACGAGATAAATGTCTTATCCAAAGAAAAGAGATGAATGACGATAAAACAGCACGTGCTAAAGAGATTAAGTTTAGGAATTACCGTTTTCTTGGGAACTGTCCTAATAATTTAATTAGTGACCTTATTTTTGGCATTTCTCACATTATAACATAAAAAAAATCAGTACAGCACCAAAATATTATATCAATCATAGGCCAAAATATACGAGTCGCACTATACCATCAGGTGATTTAAAAAACTAAGTTTCTGTTGTAGAATAGAAACAGAGGCAGCCATATTGTTTTGCATAATTCATAATTTTCGTTGACAGATGTCAATGTCAGTCAAAGTTTACAAACAATCGATTGAATTTGCATTTTTTTTTCACTTTCTTAGTTTTAGAAATAATTATGTATAATCAGGCAAGATGTATTTTCCATACAAAACGGGGGGAAACGCCTTAAATTATATATTCTCTTTATCTCTTTTGAATCATCAGATGATTATAGGCTTCCTTCATATCTTTTTTTTTCTGAAATTGGGGCAGTCAGACCAAAGCATGTATCTTCCTTAAACCCACGACCTTTGGAATTTAGAGATAGCATGCCAAGTCAATTATTTAATCAACCCAATACTTGATTATGACTTAGTTTGAATTGACGCTTTGTCTCCCTTCTATGGACTGTCTTGGCTATTGGATGGAAGCGTGAAAGTAGTCCATTTCTCTTTCACCGTATCACATGTTTACCAATAGTCATTCCCGAGTATCGATCCCTTAGTACTATCTAAGTATCGAATGACAAATCGAACATCGATATCGGAAAGGTGAGGTTCCCACGCTAAGCGTGAGAATGGACGGCCGAGCGACAAGGACGGAACACGCAGCGATTGCGACACAAGAGCAAGGGAGACGGATAGTGTCGAAATGTGCGTTACGATTGCAACGGTACTCAGCGTTTTCTTTTCATCTCCACTGTTGATCTGCGCGCCTGGTACTTGTGAACTTTGGTATTGATTTTGAAATAGAAATTTGTATCGATATCGATTGAATTTTTTGGTTTTTTATTTATCTTGTGTTGTCCATCAACGTTTTCAGACCAAAAAGCCCTTGGTTTCAGTTCCTAGGGAGATCCAAATTGTAACATTTTTTTTGTTGTTCAAATATATTTCGACTACCTTACAATGAACCAAATTCTTTGCTATATTCAAAATTCCAGATCTTTCATACAAACTACTACACACACACATACAAAATTAGGTTATGAAACCACTAATACTCGAAAGTGTATTATTAACAACGAAGAGAAATTGAATGGGTTTTTAAATGTTATTGATTTATGTATAACCTTGCAACCAAGTAGGTACATTAAACCAGAACAATCGATACAAAATTATATAATTTCCTCGTTAGATTATAAACTTTGTGTCTAGTGAAGTAAGGTTCGAGGTTATTTAAAACGGACGCTATTGGTTTCCAAGTTGCTTATTGCCAAGTTTTCAGAAAATTACTGAAAATAATTTTTCAGTACCACGTTGGGTTCCAAAATATTTTTGTACAAATTGCAACTAACTATACAAAACATTTGAAATGATTATTTACAAATGAATTTGTATAGGATGGATTATGTAAATACAGTTTTACTTTATGACAAAAATGGTTATTCCATTAATATCGTGGAAAAAATTACCATCATAACAGTCTTATACTGTATTCATACCCTTTCTAACGAAATTCGAATGTTAAAAATATAAACAAAGACGAAAATATATAATTTTCTACTCTTTTCCCTTGGTTTAAATTGTTATTTGATTAAAATATATTGAAGATTAAAAAGAAATATGACCATACGCGAGATGAGATTATAATTACATATTTTA
Source organism: Marasmia exigua (assembly GCA_019059595.1). NCBI lineage: Eukaryota > Metazoa > Arthropoda > Insecta > Lepidoptera > Crambidae > Marasmia > Marasmia exigua. The sequence goes on from CM032490.1 coordinate 9,188,977, forward strand.
TACGAAAATGCTATAGATTACGATTTCGTGACTATATTAAATGTTCTCACTCGATCCCACGACATTCGCGCTTGCTGTAGTTATTAAAAAGTTAAATACCCTCATAAAAAGGTTTTAATAAAGTCTATGGTACAGAGAAAAGCCACTCCCACGCTTCTTTTAAAAAATAATAAAAGCACATCCTGTGATGACAGACATTGAGCAAGATTGTAAAACTGCTCACGTTAAAGTTCAATTCGCAAAATAAACGAAAAAGACCTAATATTTAAGTATCTTTTACTAGGCTGTACCTGCGACGGGCAAGCTCCATTGATTAAAAGAAAAATTAAAAAATAAACGGTAGCGCGCGAAAAAAGAAACATGGCGTCCGATATGGCGCGTAAAAAGAATAAAGCAACAATTACAACGTGGGAAACGGGATGTGGACCGTTATTTTAAGTGCAGATCTAGCTGTGTTCGACGGGGACCTGTGGCAAAATAGTTGGTAATAGCAGACTCTTAAGTTATTGCTTTGTATAGACAAAGTAAAATTATTGTATCTTCTTGTTAGCTTTTTTTTTTCACAAAAAAGGACTTAAATGTTTTCGACTCGAGGCGAGACAAACTTTTTTTAAGTCTACGTTTGACATTTTTTTTTGCAATACAAGTAGACAAAGATAATTGTAGTTATTTCTGTGCTTTAAAAACTTATTCCTCATTTTATGGCCTATAAACTAATGGTAGATCGAATTAAACCATTTGAATATTCTTTTTCTCCCATATTGTTATTAAAACTGAATAATAACAGACTGCAAAAACGAAAGAACATGCTATTATAATTATCTTAGTTATTTAGTAGATGCAACATAAAATTTAATTTTTGAAGCTTATTAACTTATTCCATAATTATTTTTTATCTGGACTGGTAATTTTTTTTTTATGTAACGTATTTATGTATTATATTTGAATTCCTCTGTTAAGCTACTTAGTACGGAATCAGGTGTATACTTTTTTTTAACGTGGAACTTTATAGAGCAGGTTTTATTTGCTTTTCTAATAGCAGGATTTTCTCGGTTCTGGGTCTTTTTCTAATAGCAGGATCTTCTCGTTTTTGGGTCTTTTTCTAATAGCAGGATCTTCTTGTTTCTGGGTCTTTTTCTAATAGCAGGATCTTCTCGTTTCTGGGTCTAATCTTGCAAATCAATTTGACCTATCCGATTATCGTTTTTTTTCTTCGGAAGGAAGAAAGACCCGTGTTGTTTTAAACAAAGTGACATAATGTCACTTCTAAGACACTGCGGCAAACTGACCTCTTTAAGTCTGACCTCTTAAGTGTTTTTGTTTTGTTTCTCAATTTGACGTTTTCATACTGTCATTGAATTGTTTTAGTGCAAACGGTACTTTAATATATTTTATTACTATTTTTACTCAACCCCCTCGCTCGCTATCAGACAGCATTTCCGTTGTTCACCATTCGGTCGAAACAAACTTCTCGCACTGTACAGATCCTTTAATAGTTCAAGAATTGATCATTGGTTTTATTATCGAGATCTTATAAGGATTCGAGACACTAGGTTACAATTACATCAACAAAACCTGCTCTGATACGACTATACCACCGTGAGAATTCTGCTCGACATATAGCGGTAATTGTAACCTTTTTTGCTTTTGTAATAAAGTTCAAAATGAACCTGTTTTTGAATGAGTTGTCCTTGCAAGTGAATGAAATGATTATTTTTTTGTAACTACTCCTAAAGAGTCGAGTCTAGTGACGACATAACTGTTCATGTTCAAGTTTTTGCTGAAGATCCGACTTAATTAGGTAATTAAGAGCTTTTCTTGTTTATGTGACCATAGATAACATAGAAGCAGTTTTTTGGAATTTAATTACTCATCTCATCATAAAAAACTGAACATCAAAAAGTATTTTTTGAATTGCACAATATTTAAGTTACCTTTGCCTTAGTTTCAAGCTCTTGGGTTTTTAAAACAAAGCTCCGGACATCATGATTCATCCAATGCAATATGGCGTAAGATTAACCAGTTTTCCTCAATCATATCAAATTCAATCTTCGTTCGTTTAATATTTTCAATCATAAATATTTTCTTTTCTGACATATTTAATAGTCTATCATAGTTTGTCACTTTTATTTCCAAGTGTTACTACAGCAGATTAAGTGTAAAATATGTCTTCGGAAGATTCACATGTTTTAGAATTGAAATGAGCTTTATTTTCAAAGGTTTAGAGCACAGATTAACATAAGAAAGAAGACTTAATGAATCTCCAGTGAAAGTAGCAAGATATTGGACTCTAATTTCGAAGGTGTAAGGGCCAAAATAATTTGAAATACAGGGCTTGTTTTAACACGCATACGCGACGTTCCCACGGTTAAAACTCGCTTTGAACTCTCGATGTCTACTGATTAATAAATTTTGTCTAAATTGTACTTACGTCATTTCCCCTAATGACCGCGTCACGAATGCAGGTTAGGTAGGGAGGGATCGCGGGAAAGAACAATTGAGAAACCTCATTTCTAAACAGAAAAGATGTTATGAAATTATCAAAGATGAACCTGCCTAGCCTACCTTTTTTTAGGGTTCCGTAGCCAAAATGGCAAAAACGGAACCCTTATAGTTTCGTCATGTCCGTCTGTCCGTCTGTCCGTCTGTCCGTCTGTCACAGCCGATTTACTCGGAAACTATAAGTACTACAGTGATGAAATTTGATGGGAATATGTGTTGTATGAACCGCTACAAAAATATGACACTAAATAGTAAAAAAAAGAATTGGGGGTGGGGCCCCCCATACATGTAACTGAGGGATGAAATTTTTTTTTTCGATGTACATACCCGTGTGGGGTATCAATGGAAAGGTCTTTTAAAATGATATAAAGTTTTCTAAAAAACATTTTTCTTAAAGTGAACGGTTTTTGAGGTATCAGCTCTCAAAGTCGTAAAAAGTATGTCCCCCCCCCCCTCTATTTTTATAACTACGGGGTATAAAATTCTAAAAAAAATAGAGGTGATGCATGCTAATTAACTCTTTCAACGATTTTTGGTTTGATCAAAGTATCTCTTATAGTTTTTGAGATAGGTTGATTTAACTGTAATTTTGGACTTTGCTGCTACGGAACCCTTTGTGCGCGAGCCCGACTCGCACTTGGCCGGTTTTTTTGTTCTTTTTGGTTCTTTCTTGTGTTAATCAATAACCAGCCCCAGGCCTTATTAAAGCTATATTTCGTCTTCCGATATCCTTCTCTAATTCTGCCAATGTCGAGTGAGTAAAGAGACATTATTTTTAAAAAACTACAAAAACGATTAACTCTTTTTGCGCTAAAATTAATTAAGTACCTACATAGAAAACCAGGTCAATTGAGCTATTTTAAGAATGTAGGCTGTTGCCTTCTAAGCAAGGCTTTGAAGTAACCGCAAGCGATTTTTATCTAATATACTTTTAACTACATTATGTTGCACTAGTTGCCCGCCCTCAAATCTTTCGGGGACTTTATTAGTTCCAAATTGTACCAATAGATGGCGCTAGGTGTTGATTGCATCTCGCAAGTGTTTGCCATTTCGGTTTACCTAATAATAATGCCTTAGATAATATATTATTTAGTTACAAATGAAATTATAAATAGTCTGATTTTTTATTATGTACAGTGCGACCATGATCAGAAGGCATTACAGTGAAGTTGACAGGGGGGCGTTGTTTCCATGGGAAAATGTCAAAAACTCTGTTGTCTATGACATTTTGTTAACGAAACAGCATTAGTTCTAATTTTCGCCACCTGCCAAATAACTGCAGGGCGACTATAGACTAAACTGATAGATGCAAATGTCAAGATCCTTTACATTTGCTGCTGTCAAAAGTAGCAAAAATGTATGGGGATGACACATGTTATGACATCTGTCAGTTAATAAAAAAAAACAGAGTTAAGATTTTTGTTACAAACAAATCTTTCCTCAATACATAGTGTTCTCGTCTATGGATGGTTTCAACATGAAATCTCTCCATATTGTGGTTAGGTTGTTTATTCTCAGTTTTCCCTTTCTGCTAGGATACCCGGCGGCTCTCATGCATCCGGCGCGGGCCCATCCTGTTGCGGTTGTATGACTCGATGTAGTGTGTTTTTGTTGATAAACACACGAGATGAGATCAGAAGATCAGTTTACATTAAGTACATGTATAGTCCGATCACGGTTATTTGGCATGTGGTAAACGTCGGAACTAACGCTGTTTCCTTTACAAATGTCAGTAGTTTTTACATTTTCCTGTAGAAAAAATATTGTACAGCGCCCCCATGTCAATGTCACTGAAATGCCTTCTGATCTTGGTCGGTCTTTCTGTACCACAGATTTAATAATAGTACAGACAACCACTAACTAGGTTATTACAATTTATAATCTGTCGTCGTTTCTAAAGGTGATCCTCGGACTTTAATGTAAGTCTACATATATTTGATCCAAATACGAAAGTGCCGGCCAAAAAAATTTTAAAAATGTTATGATTTGGCTTAACAAAAAAAAAAATATTATCATCATTGTATTTGGTTTTTATGCAATGAAGAATATTGAATGAACTAATGAAACAGATGTTCATTCACTCGAAATGTTTGAAGATGTTGATTTTTGAACTCAATACCAAGGATATTGACTCTACAGCTCTCAGGGGGACAAATCCAACAGACCACAGCCAAAACTTTTTCTGCCTGGCACTTGGACCAAAAAAGACCAAAAAAAGTCTAGGTTTCATTGTAAAAAAAAGAAGTTCTATCATGACCTTTAAATAACTTTTTAATTATTATTATTACCCATACCATTCGTTTTCTAACCCCAAAGCGGACTTAAAAATAAGACAAGTAAAGCGCGGGGGAGGACCATAGACTAATTCGGCCAGCTGTCGCACATGGCGGCGGCCCACGGGGATTTGGCCAGGGGGGTCGTGTCTATGGTTTTAGAATGTTTTGTTTGGGTGCATGTGAGTGCGAAGCTATTTTAAAAACACAGCAATATTGATTAAAGTTTTAATGTTCTCATCGAATGAAGTGACTTTATTTAGGACGAGTCCCCGCAGCTCCTCTCGCCAGAAATTTGATTTAAAAGTTGCAATATTTTTTCATAAGCACAAAAAAATATATAGACAGACAAATATTTAAAAAAAATATATGATTCATGTTCTGTTACTGCTTTTCGTAACCCGAGTTAGTTTAGGTATATATATTTAATATACGTCTGTTTGTGTGTTTACCTGTCATATTTTAAAAGGGCTAAAACAAATATATAATGTAGCTATGTGTTTCTATTTCTCTAAAAAATACTTCCAATACCTCCACGGGAAAAACTCCAGAGCCTTCTCGCCCCTACTCACCTATCTCTTTCACACACTCCACAGGTGCGTGACGCGTGCTCTGTCACGCGCCATGATTTTTTAGATCGTCACGCTATGCGTACGCGCATGCAATCGATTTCGACCCTTATTTCTATGGGAAAAAAGTTGAAAGGGGAGAGAGTGACTGTGTTGTTCATGTTAATATGGATTGTCTCTGGTATTGTAAGGAGTTGCATTCACTAGCGGAATAAAGTCTGTATGATGAATAAATGTATGTAGACAACATAACACCCAGACACCAAAGTTTATTACACGAATGTGTAGAAATGTCTGACCGTGGAAGAGACATGCATGAATGGGCGGTCTCGATCGGAGTGATAGCACGGCCTCACAGAAAACCGGCGTGAAGCAGCACTGTGAGGGGGGTTTGAAGGTTGGCAGCCCACTTGTGACTCCACTGGTGTCGCTTACCATCAGGTGATTCGTCTGCTCGTCTGCCATCTTTCACATACAAAGAAAAAAATGTCCAAGAAGGTGAGAATCTAAATACGAGTGATGCGTGTAATCAGTTATAAATAAACAGTGGGAGAGCCACGCTTCGGCATGAATGGGCCGGCTCGACCGGAGTAATACCACGTCCTCACAGAAAACCGGCGTGAAGCAGTGCATGCGCTGTGTTTCGCTGCGTGAGTGAGGGTACTGGAGGCCCAATCCAGGGGAAGGGGGGTTAAAGGTAAGCAGTGCAGTTGTGACACCACTGGTGTTGCAGGCGTCCATGGGCGGCGGTAATCGCTTACCATCACGTGATCCGTCTGCTCGTCTGCCACCTATAACAAAAAAAAAACAAAAAAACAAAAAAAAACAAATCAAATTGCTTTAAGATATAATCATAATAATCTTCAATCATGTTGAGTATTTTTTGATAATAACACTATCAATCGATATTTTTTATCGAAAACATAAATCATTACATCAAAAACATAAGTAATTACATGAAAACATTGTGTAAAATATTTATCTAACTCTGATAGGATATCCATTCGTCATACACATAGCTTAGTTGATAATAATATGTGCCATTTCCTGGTAATATTAAATGTTAAAAATTTAACTTGTGATATTTTACGCGGAAGCGTGGTGTAAAAAATACTCGACAATCATAGACTAAATAAATTAGCCAACTTTTTTCTTACATCATCATCATCATCATTGTCAGCCCATTTAAGTTCCCACTGCTGGGGCACGGGCCTCCCTCAATGACATGAGGGGTAATTGCCATACTCACCACGCTTGGCAGACGGGTTGGCGAGGGTTTTGATATAAATGCAGAGTTTTCCTTCTCTGGGTGCTGATGATCATGCCAGCGGCTTTACCTTAGTCGCCTTTTACGACACCTTGGTAAGAGTGAGGGTGGCCTATTCTACTCTGCCTTTTTCTTACACATGCACCCTAAACAGACTGTGCATTTTCATAGAAAGCCATTCTTGAAAAACTGCACGAAGCTGTTAGTACAGGGGTGACGTGCTGGGCGACGTTCTTTCTCTACCGCACCCGTATAGAGTCTGCGTCAGGGCCTAATGGATCTCTTTCACACTCTGTGACGTTTTTTTCGAAAATGGCACATTCCGTTTAAAGCTCGCGTTGTCTAATTCCATGACTTTTTTTTATGGCTCTACCCGAAGATAATTCGTCAATGTCAAGTAACTTATTGAGAATAATTAGGTAATCAACAGTTGAAGTCAGTCAAAGTCACAGTCACTCAATAAAACGCCAGTCTTTACGTTTTATCAACCTACGGATTCAGCGGATATCACTCTAAAAGCAATCGCAGGTTTTGAGACTCTATTTGGTCCAAGCAAGTTGTCACGAGACAACGCACTCGACGACACAATAGTCGTGTTAAAAATGATACAATCCAACGATTCTTATTATTAAGATCACTTTGCGGCACTTCACTGCCCAAATAAACACCAAATTTGAACACTAAAAACCACTAGACACTAATTTAAAACCTTTGAATTGCATCAGCCCATGCGGCTTGTTTTAGCCTTACCCGCCGAATCTCAATTACATGACTTTTTTGGCGGGAAGTAACGATGTCACTGTCAAAACAAGCTTTTTTCAACGCAAAAGAATAATATTTTGTAATGCCGATTCTCTGTCGAATTGTATTTTTTTTTTCCCATTTAAATATCTTTCTTCTCTCATATCTGTACGTGACTTAAAGTGGGTACCAATTGAACTAATTTAAAATCTAAATGGCTCTGTTTCCATGCGATTTCAACAATAATTGAATCGCAACAAAAAGCCACCATGTCGGATTTAGTTATACGCAATAGTTTCTTTCTAACGACCTGAGGTTAGGGCTGACAGTTCGTTTATAATTAATTAAACTAGACTCCGACTATATATATAGATATAGATAGATTTTATCTGTTATAGATTGCAAAAGCAGCCAAACTGTTTTTTTTAGTATGAGATAATCTGAAAGAGCTTCAAGGAGAAAAATTCAAACCTAAACTGACACACTGGCTCCTGGATAAATGCTTTTATAGTCTTAGGGAATATTTAAACTGGCGAAATTAATTTTAATTATAGAAATGATTAATTTGACAATTGACATTATTAATATATATATAGGATATTTTGAACTTAAAATGTAATCTGTAGAAAATATAAATTATGTAATGTTTATGAGAATGACTTATGTTTTTGCATGTCTGCGAGCAGGCTGAACACATGATACTTGAAAACTTGTGAAGAACTGTGTAAACTGTGTTTCTGGCAAATAAAAAGTTTTTATTTTATTTTTATTTAAAAAAAATCCGAGTTTTTCGGGTTAGAGGGTCGAGCTTTACAGCGACGGCTGCACATGAGGTCCCGGGTTAGATCCCGAGTGGTCGGGCCAAAAATTTGTACCTAAGTTGTCGGTAACAAATTCTTAGTGGCAGCCCAGAGTCTGGAAGTTGGCGGTCTTGTACCCCTGTACCTAGGAAAGCACGTTAAGCTGTTGGTCCTGCGTCCGATCCCTCTCCGGTCGTGTCACATTAGTGTCCCATGGGATTATGAGGGCAAGGGAATAGAGAGTGCACTTGTGTTTGCATACACACTTGAGCACTATAATATATCCTGCGTACGTTGCTGATCGTTGAGATTGGCCGCCGTAGCCGTAATCGGTTGGAGGATATTACTATAACAAACCACGAATGGAACTTCAGCATGTGTATCTGCCCATTAAATCATGCAAACAAAAAAGAAACCAGTGTAATCTTAGTCCAGGCCAGCCCTAATGACTGGTCATGGTTTCCGAACGTAGAGGTCCACGACCGCGGCTGTTTCTGAACGAGTGGCTCACGCCATTGGCCCTGCTCTAGCGGGAATAGAGAACAGAGTAAATTCAACTTTGACATTTAAACATTTTTAATTGGGTCTTTTGAACCCATAGGCACAGGAATCGAGTGCCGCCCTGCTTGAACCTCGTTTTGAATAGGAATTTATTTTTATGTCAATTTTTTACAATTTTTATGCTAATTTTGTAAATAGGCACAATTAAATAGCTTGGATAAAAACAGGAATGCATTTGCCCACATTGGGAAGATCATCCAGATAAAATTCATGTTTAAAAAAACTTTTAGCATTTTTTTTTATAAATTTATCTAGACACAGACTCTAAAGAATAAATTGCGTATTATTTTTGGTTTATCCACATCTAGTAAAGTTAATTTTCATCCATCTTTATTACATTCGAGCTGATTTTAATCCGACTAAACAATATAATTCGATTCTACATAATCTCGATACGGCCGAGGCGACATCTGCCGAGCGAATTGAAACCCGGGGGTGAAGCCCTGTTTTATATTATCTTGTAACCCGTGACCGTGACCTCTTTAGACCCAGATGAAAATTATATAAGATGGGATTCAATTTTACTTTAATCGATTTTATATTAAGTTTTTTTTATTTGCTGTCAATTTCGATGTTTTGAATCAAAATCAAAATTTGTATCTAAAAACCATATTATAATTTAGATGCTTTTAGATTACTTATAACAATAACTTTTTTTAACAATCAATTGACGTACTTTTTATGAACCTGACCAAATCACTGTGGTATTGATGTCAAATCATGAAATAATTGCTTAGATTTTTATTTTAAAATCATTAGTAAAATTTTAAATACATTTAGTAAATTATTAAGACGTTTTAAAAGTATTATTTTATTTGAAATGTCCTTTGACAGTACACAATCTATTATATATTTAAAAGACAGTATTATAAACAAAAATAATTTCCAGTTGATTTTCATCTACATAAATGCAAGATTGTATATTAATGCATTTTTTAAATATAAAACCTTGAGATATTTTCCTCATTGCCCAAGTGTGCGTGTAAATAACTATAAACAATATTTACTATCAAGCCACGTGCCTTTCATATATTATTATAACATACTTTTCATAACATTATCGACATGAAACAGACTACTAGTTCGTTATTAATAACATATAGCTTATAAATACACCAGTTCAATAGTCTGTTCGCTGTTGCATAAACGTTTCTAATAATAATCTAAATGCATAGTTGCAATGGCAGTTTAAACGTTAAACGTTTTGCTTCTATTTATACTATCTACATATTTAAATAATAGAAACGCGAAAAACTTAAAGAACTATCTATTTGATAAATGTCTCGAATTATATGTATTTTCTTTGAACTACTAATTAGTCAAATAAAATACTTTTTATTTTCTTTTTCTTTACGTAAATGAGACATTCACTTCATTGTACCGAGATTTTACTCTCCTGTCAGATATTGTACATTATTAATAACATTACAAACCTTAGTGGGTTCTTAATGTTGTATAACTGATCACTTTGTAATTAAAATTGAACTGGTAAATAAATGAAAAAAAAACTTATTTTCCTAGATTTAAATAATTTGATGAAACATTATTGTTTTTTAATTATGAAATGTGGTTAAAATAATGTTACTTAAAAATTTTTGTGCAATACAATTATTTACCATTATTATCTTTTATCACAAAAAGAGAACAAGTATATAGGTGATAACTACAGATATCTTTATAACTAGATCTACAAAGCTCTACAAACAAGTGCACTGCAGTCTTCCAAAGATGTCGAGGGTGGTTCACCCCACTATACAATAGCCATTTCATTACATTTATCCCCTTGAGGCATGACGCATTAACGCAGCTGCGATCCCCGGAGAAACTGGGGTGAATATGTAGGTATTTGGGGCTAAAATAAGTGAGCGAAAATTTGGTTGACCCATAAAATGAAATTATTTGCTAGACCTATCGTACATAGAAACTGAACAAATCCTCCCTGTATGACATGCTGATCACAATCCAAACCACATTTCCTCACATACAAACACACTCACACACATACACACGTACACACATCCATTTTATAGCCCTAGTTATATTGTCCTATTGTTGTATCATAAAGTTTCTTATTATTATGTAGTCACTTACTAGATACCTCGATACAGGCCTGTGAGCCTAGTGAAGTATCTATAGTCACTAAGAAATTCTATGCTTTATTATGTCAATAAATTCATTCATTCATTCATTCATTTATGGTATCTTCACAATGGCATAACATGATTCATCAGCGTGCAAGATAAAGAGCAAAAAAATGGTGATAACTTACAAATTCATAAAGCTTCAAACCATAGAGTAGATTGTCCATAAAAAGTATGTCAATTGACTCGTTACAAGAAAATGGCGTCACTACGAGTACACCGGCATCGCTTGCGTCACTTCAAACAATTTGTGCGATGATTAAACATACAACTGTTATTGTTTACAAACCGCACTAGATTCTTGTGCAGAATGTAGCATTTATTTACTCTGTGGGTGGACGTTTGACTCGTAAATTAAATAGGTACAGACATTAAAGACAGCCACACATCGTGTTACTGCAATCTGTCAAAATTCCCCAATTATATGTATATTATATTGAGCCAAACGTGTTTGAAATTAAATTGAGAATTGATTAAAGATATTTGACACATTTGTATACTTTGATGTGTTGCTGTACTTACTTAATGTCTCATGAGGAAAATCGGAACGAATACTATCTTCGTAGGAAAGGTGTTCGCTGAGTAAGTGAGGGTAACGGAGGCCCAATCCGGGTTGAAGGAGAATTTAAGGTTGACAGTTTACTTGCAACTCTACTGGAGTTGCGAGTGTCCATGGGCGACGGTAATCGCTAAGCATGAGGTGATTTGGAGCCCAATTCTCGTGCTCGTGATATTTTGAAAACATGGCGGATATCACCTGAAAACCATACAAAAATACTTTGTTTTAGTGATATATATCGTATGATAATAAATGACATTTGCTTATCTGCCATCTATCACACAAAATGTGTCTGTACCCAAAACGCGATAAAATCCATTTTACAAATCTTAAAAGTTAATTTTCCTATTTATTCATTAGAATAAACAACTATAGTTGAAAGTTCATTAACCCATACCACCCCACCTGTACAAAGCCGGAAAAAATAACCCTACCAATTATTGTTACTAGATCTCCCCTCACTATCAGATTTCCTCGCCAGGATGCGCCGGGGCACCCGACCGGATCTCCGGCGCGCGCCATTGGTCCCGCGTTGACCAATGACTGCACACGGTCGTTGTTTATGGTTTTGGTTACACTAGGTGCGACAAAGATTTGTATTCGCGTATGGATGACATTGACCGGGACGAGCGAGTGAAAAGAAACAAATCGAACATAACATACATTTATGTTCTCCAATTTGTATTATTTCGCTGAATAAACTGACAGATGCAAATCTCAACTCCCATGCATTTAGACATTTTGCGTCTGTCAAAATCAGCATAAATGTAAGGGAATGACATATTGACAGCTGTCAGTTTAGTCCGCAATTCCGCATAATTAAAAATCAGAGTTTAGAACCTCCTTATTGTCTTGGTATTCACAGAGGCATAGTAGCAGCCATATTAAAAAAAAACTCGTCCATTTTTAAGTCAGTAAAAATCAGCACGTGTCTACTTGTCAATATTTAACTTGGATGAACAGATGGTAAAATTATCTCCCCACCTTTACAGATAGCAAGACCGCACCAATATTACGTTTTATTTAACTTTTTACCTTAAATCTTTAGTAGTTAAGACCGTTTTCAGAAAAAAGAAACTCGATAGAAAAACCGTTGAGTTTTATTTGAGTCAAAGATAGCAAATTATAAACAGTCCAGTTGTAATTTTTACCAAAATTTCTGAATATTTTTATGATTGTGTACATTTTTATAACATAGGTAATATACACTTGTGTAATATTATGTTATAAGTTGTATATATTTTTATAATATGTTATAAAATGTGCTATGCTATGCAACCTTACTTTAAAATAGTTATTTTCTATAATATAAAAAAGATCTTTATTTCCTTTTCCCACCTTTAAGATCTTCTTGGTAGTTTATGCCAGACAGGATCCCAATTCTCAGGCTCGTGACATTATTTTCATACGACATGTATCACAAAAATATAGTTTTTTGGTATGGTTTTCAAGTGATATCCGCCATGTTTTCAAAATGTCACGAGCACGAGAATTGGGCTCCAGAACTGATTTTAGGTTGTCTCTATGACTATGCTCTTGCATTGTCTATTGCGTAACCGCCATTTACCATCAAATGGGCCGTATGTTCGTCTGCCTATTTTACCATTAAAAAAATAATAATGTGTCGAATCCGTCGTCCATGAATTCGTCTAGAAACATGAAAATTTAAATGATTATTAACTACCTACTTATAATTTTACTATCGACATACCCTGTTTATATAATGTAATAGTTAATCTAATTGCGTCCCGACAGGCAATAAAAGAAGCGCGCCGTATCTAGTCCAGATTTGACGTCATTGTCTAACTTTAGACTAGGTGTTGCACCAGGAAGCCGCTGTGACGCAAAGAGTGACATTTGCGTGCGCGCACGCGCTCCTAAGTTGACTGTCGAAGGGTTGAGATATTACGACATTTGTGGCGTGAAAATAATGTTGCGACATTTCGTGACCAAGTTTACATGTCAAGTTTAAGCGTCGACCGAAATAGATTTAATTAAAAAAGATAAGGTTTATTGAAATCAAATATTCTATAAGTATTCAATTTTGCTCCATACAGATTAGAATATCGAATTATAGCTTCAATTAAAAAAAAGTTAATTGAAATCATATTCTATATTTTATCTTTTTTTTCTGTATGGCTGCTTACGGCGAACATATGATAACTCTGCCAATGTCGAGTGATCAAATAGACACGTTAATTTGATGGTTATTGAGCGGTGTGGCGAGTTAAATCCTTTTGATGTTTATTTTAATTGAGTTTTTCACCAAGCCACTAAAACCAAAAATATTTTATCAAATACTTATTTGATTGAAATATTATGAATGTCAAAATTTTTATAGTGGATTTGTACTGGTCTGACACCAGCAAGAAAGAATTAATTCATTTAGGTACTGAGTGATTCCAGTTTGCTACAATTATAAATTTTTGGGAAAAAAATATTAATTTATTTGTTAAAGATTTGACAAAGTAACGCGTTTTCATAGAAAGTGCCTGTTCATTCTCGCCTTGATAAAAATAATGATTAAATTTTTTCAATATTTGTAGCCGTTTATTTTATATTCAGCATAATAAGCAGCGATTTATTGATATAAAAGATAAATTATATAATCCTTGTCATTTATACAATAAGTCACAGACATGACACTAAATATAGATAACAAACTTTGTTTATCAAAGTAATTCCTTTGAACATAAGGATTATGAATTTTACAATACCTAATTCATGTTATTGATCGGTTTTATTGAAGATGCAAAATGTTGATAATAGAAATAAAATCTAGGCTTCGCTTATTGACAGTTATAAGGAAACATGTAGCAAAGTTTTCGCAGTGGCTTCTAATACTTTGGTATTAGATAACATCCCGTTTGACAGTCGATTCTAGTATATTTGGAACTCTAAATAAACATGGGTAAAAATTGACAATTCTTATTTTGACTTCGCATACTTTTAAGTTTTGCATATTGTGCAATAAAGAGTATCTATCTATCTAACTATACTTAATCGGTCAGGCTGCACTTTTGTATGAGTGTATTGCTTTTGATCTAGTTTTTATTATAACTATATCTAAGGGTCTACGTCAGTCAAATCAACCATGAACATCAGTAGATACTTTATATGGACTTGCACATAGGAGAAAGATCAATCTATTTTACTGTATAAGAAAATAAGGTAGGTAGTCTTTGAGAAGTTATTCATTTTTAAATACATAGGTGTGATTGAGACGCAATATAACTAGGTACTTTAGAAACAAAAAGAAATATAAAATAGATTGTAACATTTTTCCAAAATTGCACTTTTCTCAGTAACTTTACTAGGTAGGTCTATGGTCAGCAATTAAAAACAAAAAAGTCATTGAATTTTGCCGCCAAATTAAGCATAATGGCCGCCACACTCCGGATGTGATCGCTTGTAAAGCGGACGCACACGTGCGGGGTGTCACGCGTGAGCCAGCATTGTGAGGGCAGTATGGCTTTTATGTCATTGCTTTATAATGGAAAACGAAAAGCTTTCGGTTAACTTTATTTGGATCAAAGATATTAAAATGGTTATATAGCATAATTTTGATACGTCTTACTTTTACTTCTAAAAATATGGACCATTTCGCGTGTCGTTCCCGTTTGTGTCCAAAGTCGTCTCTTTGGATCCCGGGGTACACTTGGACCATGATTTAGGATTCGAGAAGTCCGGTAATAACAAAGAAGCGACTGCTGTCTGACCTTCGCAACCCTTAGATGGAGCACACCAACTGGTTTTTATCTATCAGTATAAATCTTAAATTACAAATAGGTATAAGTATAAAAGATAATAAAAATCACAAACTAATATTATTTATACGTGTTCTCATTTTATTATCGTGATATAAACTCGTCTTTATCTTTACAATCCTAAAGCACATATTAAATGTTTAGGTAAGTGCCTACTTGATAATAACCATAGGGGTGTACTTAAAGCCAGGTGGTCCATAGCTCGGAAAAAAATACGAGGGTGGCAGCCATTTTGTTTTGAGAGGGGATGTCATATCCGCCGGAAGAAGAGATCGATTGATCAACTTTTTCTTTGGATTTCACGATTTTTGGGGTGTATTCCGGAAATTTAATATGTTTTGTCTAAATCGGAAGATCTAAAAAAAGGTCCTAACGACTTTTTCGATGTATTTGCGGTTTCTGTTGCGAAATTGAAAACCGTTTGAAATATACAATTTGTTGTTTTTTAATATCCGGTCCAAAACCTATGTACAGGCAGCCACACAACAGGTTACTGCAATCTGTCAAAATTCCTCGATTGACATTGAACCGAACGTATTTGACATTAAGGTGAGAATCAACTTGTGTGGCTGGCTGTACGTACATATTGTTAAAAAATAGACCATCGCATTGACTTTTCAGCCATCATAAGTTATTAATAAGTAAAAATAGCCTTTCATTTCCCCTTTGTTTCCGATAGATAGAAACGTACACGTTTTGACATTTGTATAATGACAGCATATGTCAAACTCAACCATTTACACACTTAAATTCAAGTCCAGCTGTTGTTACTAATAATTTTGAAAGCTTCAAGAAATCAAAAATGGGTCTTAAATTCTAAAAGTGTAAGTTTAAAATGTATTAATAGCCATTTACAGCTGAATTTTCTTATAACTCCGACCCTTAAATGTAGATACGGTAAAATAAGCGTTATGTTCTAGTGTTAAGGTTGAATTTGCGTGGGCATGCGCACGCGCAAGCTGCGTTTGTTGGGCATCTGCCGCGCAGGTGACCCTTCTTGGGAGGGGTTGTACACAAAGGAATTACTGTTATGTAGCTAGCTATATATTATATATACCAGTAGATGGTAGAAGTAATGTTTTTAAGTACATTTTGAAAGTTTTCTACACTAAAAAAGTTTTGACGATAGCAGAAGAAGCGCACTAATAAATTATTTGTTGAATATAATAGCGTAAGCTGATTTTAAATAGGGATTTATTAGAAAGTAAACTGTGCACAGGAAAAGATTTTTACAGTAGTGACACACTTCAATGAGTACTATTCAAAATATAATTTCAATGAGGGTTTTCGCGTGTGATAAATCCGCTAGATGGCGTACTGTTGGACTGAGGTCCAACATCAATCGCATTGGTTGTTTAATTAGTCAAATTGACATTTTGACAGATCACGTTTAAAAATAACCAATCACAGTGTATATGGACGTCACTCCTATAGTACTCCATCTAGCGGATTTTTCACACGCGAAAACCCTCATTGTAAACGAGACAATTATATAGCCAGAAATGCTTATAAAGCTATATATATCAGTGGCACTGACCGCTGCCTCTGGTCCAAGTGTTGCGGATTTGATCCCCGTACAGTACAATTTGTGTGCATGAACATGTCTGTTTGTATTGGTCTGGGTGTTTTCTATGTATTAATAATAATACCTATAAAGGTATGTATTTACAAAAGAAAATTATTAAATGATATATTTGTAATTCCATTGTTGATTCTTAATAAGACGGGTGCTTGAGTTGCAATCAATGTATGCGATTTTGTGGCATATTATTAATACTATATTTTAATTTAGGTTAATAAAATAACATATTTGAATTGTGTTAAAAAAGCTCTTTCATTTGATACCCCACAAGGTACCGTCAAGCAATTTTTTTTTAGTTCAATACTCTAAGCCCCCTCGTCTAGGGGGCTTAGAGTAATTAGAGTCAGCGTCGTCTACGCTGAAGTCAATTAAACGTGAAGTCATGTCGCCTATAACCAGAAGACAATCAAGACGCTTCTAACGACACCTCATTTGTTTAAATATGATAACTAGTTTGGAAATTATGAGGGAACAGATGGACAACCATACATATATACTTACATACAGGTCAAAATCATAACCCTCCTCCTTTTTGCTTCGCCGTAGTCGGGTGAAAAATGTTTTTCTTTCTCTTTTCCTAACATCCTCTCTCTCTTGTTACAGCCCCCCGCACCTCCTGCACAGGCGGGACGCCGAACAACCTGCCTCCCCTCGGGTTCCACAGCGTCCACGGAGAGAACGTGAGGGTCAGCCGAGATGGATCCCTGGCGAGGCGGGTGGAGTCCTTTTGCAAGGGCGTCGCTTTTAGCGCCCGGCCTGTCAGAGTTAACGAGAAGGTGCGTAAAGGGTTTATATATAAATAGTTAAACTAGTATTCGTTTCGGGGCATTAGTGCCACTTTAAAACAATAGATGGCGCTAGGTGTCGATTACATCGCGCAGGCGTTTCGTTTGGGATTACCTAAAGTGTTCAAGTGCGCAAACACAAGTGCACTCTCTATTCCTTTGCCCTCATATTCCGAGGGGCCATCAGGATGAAACGACCGCAGAGGGATCGGGTGCAGGACCAACGGCTTAACTTGCCTTTCCGAGGCACGAGGGTACAAGACCGCAACATTCAGACTCCGCCCAAGACGCAGCGAAGGGTTACAGCCTTATATTGCAGACAAAGCGATTCGCTTCCACTTTTAAAATGCGGACAGCTAACTGCAACTTCTTCCCGAGGTCTGTTTTACATGACTAGTAGAATATAGATCTTTCAATGAAAAGGCATAAGTAATCCGAAACTCAACTAACCTGATCTTCTCGTCTTTCCAGGTCTGCCTCCGCTTCGTCGAGATCTCGAACAGCTGGAGCGGCGTCATCCGCTTCGGCTTCACCAGCCACGACCCTGCGTCCCTCTCACACTCGCTCCCAAAATACGCCTGCCCGGACCTCACCAACAAGCCTGGGAACTGGGCTAAAGCTCTGGGCGAAAGATTCTGCGAGAAAGACAATATACTCCACTACTACGTCAATTCCGCTGGAGATGTGCACTTCGGCATCAACGGAGAAGATAAAGGCTTGTTCTTCTCTGGAGTAGACACGAGGAATCCACTCTGGGCGTTAGTTGACGTATACGGGAATTGTACCGCTGTCCAATTCGCGGACCCGAGAGCTCCGAACCAAGCGAGAAGACCCAATCAGAGTCCGTTAGAAGAGGATAGGTTGGTTGGTAGTATGCGTTCTTTGTCTGTTGAAGAATCGCTGCCTCCACCGAGATACGCAAATCCACTTGTGCCTTTAAGTCTACATAGAACTAAAGGGAGGAACGTCCAGTTTGTAAACGATAGGGGAGTCGCTGCTAGGACCGAGGCAGAGTTCTGCCAAGGATACGTGTTTACAGCTCGTCCCATGCGTCCAGGACAGACCATCGTAGTCCAGATTCTAGCAACTGAAACTGCATACGCTGGGAGTCTCGCTATTGGTTTGACGTCGTGCGACCCGGCTACTTTGAGGCCGTGCGATTTGCCAGACGATGCTGAACTACTACTGGACCGTCCCGAGTATTGGGTGGTGCGAAGGGATGCGGCAAACGGATTGCGTAGAGGCGACGAGTTGGCCGTGACGCTGACTGTGGATGGAGAAGTCAGGGTTAGCCGGAACGGGTCGAGTCCGATAACTGTAATGCACGTGGACCACACGCTGAGGTTGTGGGCGTTTGTGGATATTTATGGGGCGACGCAGAAAGTGAGGATGTTGAGCTCGCAAGCCATGAACGCCCAGACTCCGCCGCAGCAGCTGAGGGTGATCGCGGGGACCGCGGCGCCGATCTCCGCCGGCGCGGGGGGGACCGTGCTGGTGGTCAGTCTGCCTCCACAGAACGGGGCGCAGAACGCTGCGAACCACCAGCAGGGATTGACCCTCGCAAGTGCACATTATATTGAGGTGAGTTGAGTTTTTATAATTAGATTAAAAAATGTATACTTAACAGTAATAAAAAACCACCTCTTTCTGTAAACAGTTAAGATAAACAAATAAACTTATTTTAGATATGCTTTAGATTTTCAATCAAAGTAGTTAATGATTGCCAAGCCAATATATTAGAATTACAAAATTGACATTGACGAAATAAAGTTCGGTATTCATAAAATTAAAAAAAAAATACTAATTGTGCTACCATTTTATAGTATGGTATCATTATTTACAATCCTTCTTTTGACAGTTTTGATGAAAATTTATTAAATTTTAAACAATTAAATAGTCCGTTTTTTCGACATAAATTTGATAAAATAAAATCTACATTTTCGACTCACGAAAGCTAACAAATTGTCTCCATCTTTGCAGCCCATCCAAGCATCGTCACAGCTCTGCCTAGCCGGGCTCCAGCCGATGCCCCAGCCCTCCACCTGCGCGCCGTGCCCGCAGCCGTCGTACCAGCAGCCTCGGCGGACCGACTCGCAGTGCTCCAGCCAGAACTCCTCCAACGAACAGGTCCAGATCCCTAACGGACACGCCGAACCTCTAAGGATCGCCGAAAGAATACCCAACGGTCCCTCTACGAGCAGACAAGGGCACCAACCTATTTATTCAGTCATTGGAGAAGGTAACTTAACTGGTACTGAATGCACGATATGCTACGAAAACCCGATAGATAGTGTTTTATACATGTGTGGGCACATGTGCATGTGCTATAGATGCGCGGTCCAGCAGTGGAGGGGGAAGGGGGGCGGCCAGTGCCCGCTTTGCAGAGCGCAAATCAAAGATGTCATACGCACCTACAAGTCCTGATGTGACATGCCAAAACTTGGTGAATTTTTGAATAACGTTGAAAATTGTTAGAACAAAAAATAATATTGGATATCTTAATATATTTATTAATTTAAGATTATGTTCGCTGGTTGAGATATTTTGGGATTCGCGGCATATTTTTTTTTTTGACGTCGGTCAGAGATCGAGACATATTTTCTCCAATCCGTGGAGAACGGTGTCTATTACTTTAGCATTATTTATTAGAAGTCGACACCAAAAATGGATTGATTTTGAAAATCATGTATTTTTTAAAGCAGTAACGACATTTTGTAACGTGTATTTATTCCTCGTATATTCTCGATATATCTATTGTAATAGTTGGTGACGATTTCGTCTCAAATGTTCGACATGTTAAAGTCGCTGGTGGTTAAAAATTAAACCTTTCTTATTATTGACAAGTCACGTAGACTGTGGCGCCACCTGTAAATGCCAACTTGTTTTTGTCGTATAGAACCGTAATTTAGAACGGTTATATACCGAGGCTAAGATCACTATGTATATATCGGTAGTTTTGCTAGGTATAGACGTTAAGCGATAGGGTTCCTAGGTATTTAAATTTTTAGACTATTTTCGTCACTTGAACGCGGCAACACTAAAGTTTTGCCGCCAAAATTGACATTTAATTTTGACAATTTGACTGTTTACAAAATACTCAAATCTAAGTGCTGGGAATAGTCTAAAATTGTCTAATCGTTGCTGTTAAGTCTAGGCAGGCAAGTTCGTCCTGTCTAGGTCTAAATCTAGGTATATGCTGCAAACGATGTATGTACGTCCACGAACTATCGGTGATAGAATTAATGCATTTAATAGTTTACATTCATATCATATTTTACTTTTTCTAATGTTACCGTAAGGTTTAAGAGCTTTGAAGCGATACTATATAATTTTGTCTCGAATTTCTGAGAATCTGTATTATTAAAAATATATGTAGGTTATTATAAATCAAACTAACTTATTAGCACAGTTATCCTTTATCAAACTATTCTCAAATATTATTATGTGACCGTTAATATTATCATAACTCTGAATCTATCGCTTCATAGCTCTCCAAATACGAAAAAGGGAGTTCCTAAAAATGATTTCGCGCCACCGTCCACCATTTTGTTTTAAGATCGGATGTTTAGCGATACGTCACTGGTAGATAAAAGCTACCACGCTGTGTTGCCAGCTAAAAATTCCAGAATCTACTAAGGTGGGCGGTCGACCTAAATCATTTCGCATTTTACGACAATATCATTCAATAGCTTTAAATTAAAGTTTTATTGGATATTTTACTTACAAATTGGACTAAGAACTGATATTTTCTACAATCATAAATATTAAAGATGGCGTCGCTTTTCTATCTTATTTTTGACTGACAAAACTAAACTTAAAAGGCGATACCTTTATAATTAAATGGGACAGCCATTTTAAAGTGAATAGTGAAAATATCATTTTTTACTTCAAAAAATCTTATTTGACCATTCCTGCCTTGCTCAACTTTTTTTCTTATATGACAACTAAAAGCATATCAAATTTCGCGGCCAAATAATTCCGAAATTTCTTACAGATTTTTTTTTATTATTATACCCCTTTATTTTATGACACAATTTCGGGGAGTGTAGCTTTTTAAAGGTAGCAGTTCTTTGGGATGGACCTTATGACGTTGTAATAAAGGTGGTTTTCCAACTAAACATGCTAGCTTTAATGAACTAGGCTCTAATGTATCCGAATTTGTGGAAATAATTTGAGATGCGTCTGTAATTTTGTATAAATATTATTATAATATTTTTGTTAGGTCATTCCTTTAAGTTTTTTTGACATTTGATTACCAATAATTTTGTTTATACCAAACTTTTGCAGCCAGTTTAAGTTGTAATAATTTTTTGCTAATTTATTTAACATTTAATTGTTTGAAATAGTTACATATCTTTTACATTTACGTATATTTAAAAATATGACACAGAATTGTAAGAATTTCTAAATGTTAGTTGATAAATGATTTAGAGGTATCTTTACAATTTATTTAGTAATATTTATTTTGTATTTTGTAAGACGGCAAATTCAAGAGCGTGAGCGAGATGGCTGTTGAATCTCGTATGTGAGAATGAGAGACAATGATTGCTAGAAATGGGCGAAAGAACAGCTGTCTTTGTCGTGCGTGAAATAACAGAAAATACATTTTTATACCAAATCAGTGTGACCAGTTTAAAGCAATAATCGCGTCTATGTTTGAAGCCAAATAAATAAGTTTATGTTTAAGATTTTGTAAATATAACATTAAGATTGGATTGTTGACATATGTTTGGATAAATACGTAACTCCATTCTAATTTTGTAAGTTTGGAAATTTTGATCATCTTATATTTTCAAATTTGAGTACAAAACTGTAACAAAAGTATTACATAATGGTAACAACAGATAAACCAATTTCTAGTTAAATAAAAGTTCCGATTTCTTAATTGATAGAAATCATGCCAAATAAAAATTTAGGATGGATGATCATAATTTTGAGCTTAAAAATTTTAAATGATGTCGCCTTTCAAAAAACAGTGCTGCCAGAAAAAGCTACCAAAAACTACCATCTTTTCTCTTTCTCAGACTTTCTTCCAATCATATGTCAATAGTCTAAAGACCAAGTATGTGATAATTATCTTTTTTTATTATTAACGATTCATTTTTCCGAGCTTGGTCGTGTCGTGTACAGCGTTGTAATCTAGTCGGTAGTAAATTATTTCCTTTTTTTTAAAAAAAACCTTGTAAACGATGTTGGATTATAGATTAAGTTTTCGAATAAAAATGGTTATCGATCTATTTTTGTGTTTTGTTTTCTACATAACAAAGAAATATATTCTACTTATAAAGAATCTAGCTTATATACTCGACCGCCCGCGCCATTTTGGATTTTTAAAACTATATGGCGGTCAAGTAGGTAAGCAAGGGCCCATACAAGTCTCATGATTTTTATCCTTTTTTGGCTATTTTCATGATGCAAATGAGATGGATATTTCTGAATAAAAAACCCATGATACCGTTAAATGTTCTGCCTCTCATAAAGTCCGCGCCGCCCGAGAAATCCCGCGCGAAAACCGCGCTTGAGTCGCCATCGACATTCAAATTGAAGCTTTATACTTATAGACACAAGGAGTCTCTAATTTTAGTTCCGGTGTTTTTCCGCAAGACTTCTTTCGTGGCGCGGACTCTATACATATTTTGACGTCGTATTCTCATCACATCATTGGAAAATAGCCGCATCTACACTTTGATTTTTTGCAAATTTCCATCATCATCATCATCATCAGCCCATTTAAGTCCCCACTGCTGGGGCACGGGCCTCCCTCTATCAAATGAGGGGTAATTGCCATACTCACCACGCTTGGCAGACGGGTTGGCGAGGGTTTTGATATAAATGCAGAGTTTTCCTTCTCTGGGTGCTGATGATCATGCCAGCAGCTTTACCTTAGTCGCCTTTTACGACACCTCGGTAAGAGTGAGGGTGGCCTATTCTACTCTGCCGGGGACCACACGGCTAAATTAAAATTTCCATACATCTTGATATTAGGCAACTGTCAAAAGCAAAAAAATGTCTTATGGGATCATGGAATATTAGAACCATAGACTTAGGATGCCGATTAGAACCTAGCAGGGCGGCATCCTAAGTCTATGATTAGAACACGCTTTAAACGGAAATTGCCATTTTCGGAAAAATGTCACATAGTGTAAAAGAGACCCAAGCGGCCCTGATGCAGGTTTAATGCATCTTTATACCCGTACTTACGGGTGCGGTAGAGAAAGACCGTCACTCCAGGACTAACGGCTTCTCGCGGTTTTTCAAGCATGACTTTCTATGAAAAGGCTCAGTCTGTAGCACTACCATGAGTTAACAGTAACCGAACTTGCTAGCGTCGGCGTAAAAAACTATATGATAAAATGTACAGCACCTCTAGCGGTTACTCGAGGAACTAAAATCGGTAGAATGAGTTAGAATGTTTTCGCTAGCGAGTAACGTCATAATCTGTGGTGACGTTTTGCAGTAGTAGCTCTATGAAAACGGTAGGTACCATGAGCCCAATTCTCGTGCTCGTGACATTTTGAAAACATGGCGGATATCACGCGAAAACCATAAAAAAAACTATGTTTTAGAGATATATGTCGTATGAAAATAAATATCACGAGCACGAGAATTGGGCTCCACGACTCACAAATTTGTCACTCACAAAAAAACAGAGCAACCGCGAAGCTTGCATCCAACCGAATTTGAACTGACCTCCGTAGGTCTACTAATTTATTTTCACGCTAGGTACGACTAACGAGTTTAATCTCAGAATGGCTTTAGGTACTACATATCAAGTTCGTATAGAAAAATACAATTTCTAAATGTTTTGTTTTAAAATTAAATTACCGAAGCGAAGCGAGGGCGGGTCACTAGTCTTCTATAAACCTATGTTCGCCTGGTACTTTAATTCTTAAAGCTTTGAAAGATAATCCAGAAAAAAAAACAGTTATAGTATAAGAGGGATTTATGAACTATTTTTTATCTACATACCATTGAATACCTTTGAATGCTATAGTCCTTTTTCACATAGCTTGATCTGGGTGACAGCAGGACAGAGCTATACGTGTGTTACGTTAGAAAGAGACTAACGTGAAAAATGATCTGTCACCCAGATCATGCTATGTGAATAGGACTATAGTTAACCATTAAAAAGGCATAAGTCAATAAAAAAATTATTGGTTTTCGCTCTTATGTCATCATGACAGATTTCAAAATGTGGAGTCAATAAAAAAAATCATTGGTTTTCGCTCCTATGTCATGACAGGTATAAGTTCAAAAGGTGGGAACTATTTTCCCTCTGCCTTATAGAGGGTTAATAATGAGAATTTGTGGGAAAACAGTTCATAAATCCCCATTGATGGACATTCTTAATGGGGATTTGTGGAATAAATGATAAATGCACAAAATGAGAAGAAAATAAAACAATAAATTTCTACAAAAATTCTGTTTATTTACAAAATATTCTTGTACAAAAATGTTTCATTCTTAGACTAAGGTTCGGATACACAGCTCGAGTATTCATAAGTTATTTTAGCTTAAGGCTCACACCACACAGGGTAAAAACCAGTTCAATAAGATTGTGAAAAAGCAAACGTTCTATAAAATCCAAAAAATGGCAAATAATGAAACACTAAAAATCTTGAAAAAAAAATTAAAATATTGCCACAAAGATGATTAAAAACTGATTTTTAATCAATATATTTTGTGATGATGAAATTCTTTATTCATAAACGCTTGTTAGGCGATAAAAATGCCGCCAAGTAATTTATATTGATTGTGTCGAATAGAATAGGAGACTATTTTTTAAAAATAGAGCAACTAATACTTTAAAGAAATGATTTACAACTTCTTTTGACTAACCTATGTAATAACTTTTTCCCACAGGTAACAGTTTATTTATTTATTTATTATTTGGAAGACTAACAGCTAAATAATACAGTAAACTTATATCAATAAGAAAAAGCAGTGCCAATAAAGTCTCCGCCTATGGTTGTAACAATAGCTTCGGGAAACTAAATATGATTTAAACATTCTGGCGTTCCAGGAAACAGTAAACAAGTGGGAAATTATTACTAATTATCAATTATTAATGGAGAGAGTGCCGCCATGTTACACTTAATCATAATGCATAACTAAAGACATGCACTCTGATCCAGTGTTAAAGTTAATTCTTGAAATAATTTTTTGCAAGTCCATAATTGTTAAAAGAGCCCACTATTAGTAGTTATCAAGATTAATCTTACTTACAGGAAGATTTTTTTACATAAGTTTGTGTCAAATAATTGTTAATACTATTCTTAAAATCATTGCTCACTTTTTACAAAAAATGTCTCTTATTCGCCACAGTCAATATAAATCACTTGGCGGAGTTGTATCGCGTTAAAAATTTGTTAGCTAAAACGGTGTTTTCATTCTTTTTTCGGAAATTTTGTTTGAGAACGTCGAAACATTTTCCCCCAAGGAACATAGGGTCCAATCTCAAAAAAAATGCCTCCCCATGCAATTTGCACCAATCAGCTGATTTGTATTGGAAGGTGTTTTTTTTTTTTCGAGATAGGGTAGGGGGAAACTCGCCCTATTAAGACTCAGATTTTTTTATTTTTTTTTTGCTGGCCACTGATACTACATACTGAACTCTACAAAACCAAAAATATTGATTATGTTAAGTTAGAATAGTAACCAGCAAAAAATCCTAAAATTCTGGGACGAGTTTTAATAGGGCAAGTTTCCCCCTAACCCGAAAATGTTTGTTTTCATCGGTATAATGCCCTCACGCTCAGCGGGCTATGGAACGAGCAATGCTCGGCGTCTCTCTCTGAGATCGAATCCGTAATGAGGTGATCCGGCAGAGAACCAAAGTTATCGACATTGTTCACCGGATTAGCAAGCTTAAGTGGCAGTGGGCTGGCCATATTAGCCGCAGACCCGACAACCGATGGGGTAAACGAGTTCTGGAGTGGAGACCGCGTCTTGGCAAACGTAATGTAGGGCGCCCTCTGGCTAGGTGGGGGGACGATCTGCGCAGGATGGCTGGCAAGAGCTGGATGCGAGAAGCCATGGATAGATCACAGTGGCGAACAATTGGAGAGGCCTACGTCCAGCAGTGGACTGCGATAGTCTGATGATGATATGAATGCCCTCGAGTTAGACGGTTAAAAGAGACTGTGTTACCTTTTTTAGCTCACAAAGTTTTTTTGAACATCTATGAATAAAGCCCGAATTAATTTAACACTTAACCAGACAATGAATCATGGGACCGCCGGATTTTGAACTTTGTGTAGTTGAGTTAAGGTTGCAAACTAATGAAGGATTTTGGACTTTGTGTAGTTGAGTTAAGGTTGAAAACCAATGAAGGATTTTGAACTTTGTGTAGTTGAGTTAAGGTTGAAAACTAATGAAGGATTTTGAACTTTGTGTAGTTGAGTTAAGGTTGAAAACTAATGAAGGATTTTGAACTTTGTGTAGTTGAGTTAAGGTTGAAAACCAATGAAATAAATCTCTAGTTGCCTGGTAAAGGGTTAAGATTAAAGCCTATTGATACACTGGTTAAAACTATAACATACATTGTCATATACACGCTAAAAGATCCATGTCGCATTTTATCAGGATATGGTGTATTGAATAAGGCTTCTCATCATAAGATTAACTCATTTTAACATTAAACATTGTTCCGACGCTGCCTCAGTCAGTCTTAGTGATATACGCCGGTAATTTTTTTTATCTTTAACATCCCGAAAACCTTATAATAGGTACCGTGATTAAAGTTCATTTAGCGAGTTAGGGTGACGAGTAGGGCACACTAGCGACGCTAATCACCTTTAATTTTTAACTACGAAACCGGATCTATTTTAAACAATTTCGGGGTTACAACCTCTAAGCAAAGACTTATACTATTTATTAAATAACCATGCACAAATGTTGGGTCCGTTTTTGTACGCGAAAAATTGATTCACGCCAAAAGCGATTACTTTTGGCGTGAATCAAATCTTCGCGTACGCGTTGGACCCAACATTTGTGCATGGTTATTTAATAAATAGTATAAGTGTTTGCCGAGAGATTGTAACCCCGAAATTGTTTAAAATAGATCCGGTTTAGTAGCTAAAAATTAAAATCTTTTGGCGTCGCTAGTGTGCCCTACCCATCAACTTAAAGGGGTGTAAATGTTCACAGATACACCCTGTATTTATAGTGTGAGGCCGTGGTATCACTCCTGTCGTGTCGGCCCATTCTTGCCGAAGCGTGGCTCTCTCACGGTCAAATTTATGGAACAGCAGATTTTTTTTATAAGATATAAGCTATTACATCCACACGATACCTTTTATAAGAGCCGGTGTATAGGCACGACGTATGTAATATTATTACAAGTAACATATCATGCTCACTTTTACTTCTATCGCTTTTATAAACCACAAGAATGGTTGTACAGTGTATCTGTGAACATTTACATCCATTTAACCACGTGTTCTTGTAGTTGGCCGCGTGGTCCCCGGCAGAGTAGAATAGGCCACCCTCACTCTTACCGAGGTTCCGTAAAAGGCGACTAAGGTAAAGCTGCTGGCATGATCATCAGCACCCAGAGAAGGAAAACTCTGCATTTATATCAAAACCCTCGCCAACCCGTCTGCCAAGCGTGGTGAGTATGGCAATTACACCTCATGTGATTGAGGGAGGCCCGTGCCCCAGCAGTGGGGACTTAAATGGGCTGATGATGATGAACCACGTGTTCTGAACAACATTTGCTCAACGACTTTTCGAAATTCGTCGAAAATTTTTTCGACTCCCCATACAAAATGACCAAGTCACGTGACCGACTTTGCATGAAAAGTTGAAATTTTTTAATGCGAATTTCCAAAAGTCATAGTGCAAACATTGTTCAAAATGTTTAGTAGAACACGTGTTGGAGGGATTTAAATGTTCACAGATACACCATGTATAATCTTTCGAACTTCATACAATACTCTCACCTTAAGGCGAAGGGCATACCCCACTAGCGACGCCAATTGTCAGCTACGAAACCAGATCTATTTTACAGCAAATTTCTGACTCCAGTCTTTCGGCAAGTACCTATACTATTTATTTAATACTTAAAGTTAACTATTTGGATCAATGTATCCAGTACAAAAACAGACCCAACTTATACATGGTTATTAAATAAATAGTATAAGTGTTTGCCCAGAGAATGGACCCACTGAAATTATTTAAATAGATCTGGTTTAGTAGCTAAACTTTAAAATCATTTGTGGTGTCGCTAGTGTGCCCTACCCGATACATTAATAGATTTTGACATTAATAGGCATTCAATCAGTTTAAAATTTTAAATATGGAGTGACATCTTTTGGCCAATGGCAAATATTGGAACTAATCCAGAGGGCCTACAACGATACCGGATTCGCGACCGAATTTTTATCCCGGCTCTTTCACACGCGTCGTTCTTTTCTTTTGTTTGAATGTGACAGGCATATTCTCGTCGATACGCGATGGTTTCGTTGTAGGCCCTCTGTTTTGTTAGGAAGTGGCACGGGTTTTGACATTTCTTTTAAAAGAAAATTTCTATTATAATGCCCTTCTTATTTATGAAGATTTGCGCCAAATAAACCTTATTGAAATTTAGGATTATTTAAAACTAATATTCCACTATTTTACTAGTAACATTAGTGATGTTGTCTTTCTCATTACAAAATCTCATGATTTTAAAACTAAGTACAAATCGGGCTAATTTCTGATCATTTACTCACTAAAACTAAAATCTCACTAACTTATATTTAGCTCACAAAGTTCTTATAAAGTCCCCAAGAGCTTAGGCCTGTGCTCAAACGAAAATAATATACAAAAAATTTACTAAAATTGATTTCAGTTTTAGAGTAATAAATTTAAGAAATAAGATTTAGCTGACGTTTCGAACTTATATAATTAACTAATTATGACATAAATTACCGATTTTCATTAAGTAGTAAAATTTCTGCGTGCCCGGGATGAATAACTAAATCCAATTTTTAGTTATTTTCAATTTAGTTTTAGTTATGCAATACAGAGAATGAACTGGACTTTATAGATACGGAAAAGGCTGTCATTTAGCTATGAAATTATTGTAGATAATATTAATTATTATTGTATAGTTAAACAAAGTCAAAAATCTCAAAATTTTTGCAAAACTTACATAATTTTAAATCATACAAAAGACCAAAAGACAGCTCACCTGCTGGTGAGAAATACTGGTCCTGTCATGACATGGTTACTGAAATTAAAGTGACGGGTAGGGCACACTAGCGACGCCAATCGATTTTAATTTTTAGCTACAAAACCGGATCTATTTTAAACAACTCCGGGGTTACAACTTCTCGGGAAACACTTATACTATTGATTAAATAACCATGCAAAACTGTTGGATCCAACGCGTACGTGAAAAATGAACGTGAATCGATTTTTCGCGTACAAAAACGGACCTAAAATTTGTGTATGGTTATTTAATAAATAGTATTAGTGTTTGCCGTGAGGTTGTAACCCCGATATTGTTTAAAATGGATCTGGTTTAGTAGCTAAAAATTAAAATCCATTTGCGTCGATAGTGTGCCCTACCCGTCACCTTAAGAGAAACTTATTAACGTCTGACAGCCTGGTAACAACTCTCGACACGTGTCAAAGGTCTCGTACACTCAGTAATTGTACTGTTTTCTATTGTACGTCTACTCTCAATGCTTATGGTTGAAATAGGAATTGGCCCTACAGCTGCCTAAGCTTTTATATTTACAATTAACTTAATACTACCCGCATTTAAATCACGTTATTATGGAATTTCTACGTGATATTTTTTGAAGTGAATTTAAGACTCCCATGGAAGAACTATGATTTTGTTAATTTTTAGTCAGAAATCATATTTAGGCATTGTGAAGCTAATGTTAATTTTAGAATAAATAAGGTAAAAATATTATGTTGTGTTCTTCGTTCAGCTTATTGCAATAAATTAAAATTGATTGGACTTTGATTACAATTATTATTTTAATATAAAAACATTGCTGTTATTGTATAAGAAGCTAAAATTATTTTGAGTATATTTTATGTAAACAGAATTAATGCACGTAACAAGCATTAAAATGCTTGTTACGGCATGGACAGTTATAATACTAAAATAGCTGCAAAATTACAATTAAAAAACTTAAAAACGTATTTTAGTTTTAAAAGTGGGGTCTTAAAGTATTGTAAAAAAAATGTAAAACTAAAAAACTAATACTGCTTGGATTTGGTCTCTATACGGGTAAAATACTAGAGATGGGGAGATCATTGTGATATTAAAAAGCGAGGTGGTTAAATACTTAGTGATACAATATCAGTGACTTTAGATAGCAGGCTTGAATCACCTCTTGTCTGATATGAAAGATCAATTCTCTTTCTTGCTTCGGAGGGTATGTTAAGCTGTCAGTCCTTATCACTATAATAGTAATATAGCAACATTACGGTGCTTTAAAGCTGAAAAATACTAGTGCTAATATGATATAAAAAGAATTAAATACTAGTATTATTGTCACTGATATATCAGTCACTAATAATACGTTATAAAATACTTAATCGCCCATCCCTAAATGCGTATAAAATATTATTTACTTGTAATAAATGCATAAAATCCTTACAAAAATACTGGTATACATAGTTTTGTACATGCGTTCACTAAATACATGCTATTTTATTTATTGCATTGAACATTCTGTCATGTTTAATCATTGATAGTGTACTTAAAATGAGGTAGATATCTTACTATGCAAAGTGGACACCAGGCTCCAAAGCGCCAGCTTGGGACGCAACTGGAAAATCATTAGTAGATGATGATGATGCTGTTATCATCGGTCAATTCCCACCTTATGTTAAAGACAACGCCATCTATCGGAATAGCTTAAAATTATTCACAGACTTTTGTATAGATGGCGCTGCCTTCTAAGAGTTCGAATATAGGGCGAATAATTTGATTTTTCGACCACTAATTTTCCGAATTTGCACAAATAAACAAGTCGCTTAAACCAACTTCTTTCGCCCTTGGGCACTACCCTTACACCTTATTATAAATCGCGTTCTAAAGTTATTACCGTACTAAAGCTCATGTCATACCGTTCCAACACGCAACGTTAGGGGCTGGCACGAATTTTGTTCCTGGACTATCTTTTCACGATTTGTAATGGAGGTTCGAGTTTTGTACACTCAAATTGTGTTAAAATTAGTGTAACGAAATTCAAAATACGAAAAAATTTACGTTCCGTTCCACGGAAATAACAACGTTACATTAGATATTTATATTAAATCAAGTCCCTAAGAGCTCAGGAATATGAATAGAATCGCCAAATGTTGGAATAAAATAGCTTTAAGTTTTAAAGGACTTTAAGAAATAAGATTGGGATTCGGCGGGTAGGGCTAAAAGAAGCCGCGTGGGCTGATGCAATTCAAAGGTTTTAAATTAGTGTCTAGTGGTTTTTAGTGTGCAAGTTTGGTGTTTATATGTGCAGTGAAGTGCCGCAAAGTGATCTTAATAATAAGAATCGTTGGATTGTATCGTTTTTAACACTGCTATTGTGTGTCGAGTGCGTTGTCTCGTGACAACTTGTTTGGACCTAATAGAGTCTTAAAACCCGCGATTGCTTTTAGAGTGATATCCGCTGAATCCGTAGGTCGATAAAACGCAAAACACCGGCGTTTTATTGAGTGACTGTGACTTTGACTGACTTCGACTTGTTCTCAATAAGTTACTTGACATTGGCGAATTATCTTCGGTTGTCCCGCTTAATAATGCCTAAAATCTAAACATGATAATGGCAGGAGTAATTCTCAGTCGAGAAGTTGATTGCCACAAATAAAATAAGAAGAAGAAATAAGATTGATTCGGCGTTTGTGACTTTTATAAAGTCAATTTTTTTTACGTGTTAGGTGGCAGACGAGCAGACGAATCGCCTAATGGTTACCGCCGCCCGTAGACGCCCGCGACACTATTGGGGTCACAAGTGTGCTACCAGCCTTTAATCCCCCTTTCCCCCGGATTGAGCCTCCGGTACCCTCACTCACGCAGCGAAATACAGCACATTGCTGCTTCACGCAGGTTTTCTGTGAAGCCGTGGTATAACTCCGGGCGAGAGGGCCCATTCATGCCAAAGTGTCGCGCTCCCACGATTATACAGGGTGTATCTGTGGACATTTACATCCCTTTAACCACGTGTTCTACCAACCATTCTGCCATTCTGCGCAACATTTGTTCTACGACTTTTCTAAATTCGTCGAAAATTTTTTCGACTCCCCGTACAAAGATGACCAAGTCACGTGACCGACTTTGTATGAAAAGTTGAAATTTTTTATGCGAATTTCCAAAAGTCATAGAACAATATGTTGTTCATAATGGTTGATAGAACACGTGGTTAAAGGGATGTAAATGTTCACAGATACATCCTGTATGTATACCTCGTTCGAATAATGTTTTATTTGTTACACGCATTCGAAGATTGCTTATGTGCCTACCTTTTTAAATACACTATCAATGAGTTTAGTAATAAAAAGAGGTCATAATTATGTAGAGTTATTTTGGTACTTACACTGATTTCATAAAGCGAAAGAATGAAATGAATATGCCTCAAATGTCATAGTTAATTATAAGAAGATGTTTTTTAACTATAATGTATCAATACGGGGATTAACACGATACTTATTATAATAATAATAATTAATAATAATTCTCACAACATCTCATACGTTGACCTGATTCCGTACTAAGTAGCTTAAGCACTTGTGTTACAGATATCAGACAACAGAGGAACACAAATATATACTTAAATACATATATTACACCCAGACACCGAACAAACACAAGTGTTCATCGCACGAATGTTTGTCCAGGGTGGGGATCGAACCCACGACCTTTGGCGTAAGAGGCAGTAAACACAGAGTTGAGTAAACAATGTTGTTTCACATAATAAATATCGTGTTAATCCCCGTATTGATACATTATAGTTATAATGCAACGCGAAAATCTAAAAAAGATGTTTTTTTTTTCCCTTATTACAAATCGCGATTCAAGAATAGTCCCGGAACAAAATTTGTGCCAGCCCCTTTTGACTTTGCGTGTTGGAACGGGATGACATGAGCTTTTGTACGGTAATAACTTGATATCTCGATTTATAGTAAGGTGGGATGAATTTTCAGTAATTTACGGCCAAAATATATTTTTTTCTGTTTTTTTTTAATTTTGGGGTGTCATTAAAAATGTAAGGCATATTCATATTAATATCAACATTTCGACACTAGTACATAAATATCTCCACATAGTTCCAACCTCTGGTAATAAGTTTAATTATGATATTCGGTCTAATGGACAATACGGCAAAAAAATATCAACATTTTTAAAAGCTTTTCGAATAAAGGAAGAAAAAAAAATGACCCATATATTTTAGTTTTCATTTACATAACGTGTTTTTATTGATTTTTTTTTTAATTATAATTCATATGCAATAAGTGACATAGACCTGAGTGAGGCTCTAAGTATTGAGAAATCGGTGCTAAATGTATAATAAAAAAATTTAGGCGACTTGTCATGCCAGTGTTT
Source organism: Marasmia exigua (assembly GCA_019059595.1). Lineage (NCBI taxonomy): Eukaryota > Metazoa > Arthropoda > Insecta > Lepidoptera > Crambidae > Marasmia > Marasmia exigua. The sequence goes on from CM032490.1 coordinate 9,223,073, forward strand.
GATGTTTGTTTTTTTTTGGATTACCTTTTTTTAAATCGAGCAAAAGCGTTATTAATTTGTCATACCGAGTGATGACGTCACAGGAGGATTTCTACATTTTTTTCTTTATAAATAAATAAATAAAAATCTATTTATGGCTCAAAATAATAGTTAATAGTTTTTAGAATATTATTTTTTCCTATGAATAATTAATCGAATAGTGAAGCAAGATAAATTATCTTTTTAAAATTCTAAGTTCTATGAGTATGAGAGTGAGTATGGAAAGGGCTTTTTTGTCGTATTGTCCATTCAGAGACATTTTATTCAGTAACGTCGATTTTATCCATTAATATTCCAATACGATCTAAATATACAAACATGACATTTTGTGATGTTGAATACACTAGTACAGATTACAAAAATATTTTGTTACAATTACTTATAACTACGGGCCCTAAGTTATGTGTTTTTGTTCGATTTTTTAAAAGGCTTCTAGTTACTACAGTCTTCATATTTAAAATACATTGCTCTCCTTGGTTATGTTTACTTAAACTATTTTAATAGCGATGTTGACATCATAAGAAATAAGGTGCCGCTAATCTGTTTTAGACTTTGAGTAGAAACCATAGAATTATTAAAAGACCCTGGAGATCTATTTTTGATTCACTCGTATGACTTAGCGTCGTCGCATGCGACGTAAGTCACATTCGCCTTCTTAGTCGCATGAAAGCCGATTTTCCCTATTTTTGAATCATTCGATTTCGATGTTGCCAATATAATACGGTAAATTGATATTCTAACCCTTCCATGCAGATTTTGAAGCACAAATTTAGTTTTTCAAGTTGGTACGATGTAACAAAGTTCCCGGTAGGCTTTTCGACCTTAATGCGATGAAATAAGGTCCGAGTGTCCTACCGGGAACTTTGTCAGATGTACGTCGTACCAACTTGAAAAACTAAATTTGTGCTTCAAAATCTGCATGGAAGGGTTAGAATATCAATTTACCGTATATTACCTCTAAGTGCCAATGCCCTACGTTACCTTTCTATGTCTTATGTACGTACAAGTGCCCTATATGTGACATATATTTTTATATTTCTCTTTAAAAAATGCTAAAACTTTTGGCACTAGCTGTCAAAACTGTAATACACAGGAAACATGTATAACAGGTAATAAAAATTCTTTCCAAAGTTTTGATTGTATAATTTTGATATTTGGCAACATTATGGTATAAACATCACCATATTGAATTGAAAAAATATTTTACATTAATAATGTCCTAAATCAAGGAAGAATTTGTGAATGATGTCAACATCGCTAATTCCCGCTTATTCATAAAAAATATTTTCAAGATGTTTATTGAATTTTTATTACTTTAGAAGTTCAATTTTATGAATAAGGGGTTGTAATAAAATAATTAATATTGTACAGTAATTTGTATTTTATTGAAATAGATAATCATTTGAAAATTATGACACTGATTTTGATTTAGGAAACAAATAATCAATTTATATTATGTAGCAAATTTGTTTAAAAAAAAACTAAAATAACCTTAATTTAATTAAAAAATTATGAAGTTCACGACAGTTTATTTTAGTCAAGATTAATTTATCAATTATCTTAATTTACAATCACACGCCATTTATAAGGCAATCGTCAACTATATTCTACTATACAATGTCGCCAGTTACTACAAACATGGTAGTATGGTAGAATTTTCATTCCTTAAATATTTTCACGGCAATATTGATGAATGTTAAAGTTTGCTTACTAATTTCAAAACGTTTTTCATTGCCCCAATAGAGTAAATAAAAAGCTACCGAAGGCATAATGTTGCCAGTTAAGCAACTAAAAAACTACCAAAACGTACCTTATTTTTTTAACTGTTGGGCATGGTTTCCCCCCAGGTGCCGTACCAGTTGTAATTGAACATGCCCGCGTAGGGGTGTTTTCTCTTCTTGTGAAGTCTGAGGGATTCTTCTGAAGCGTACCAGTACTGTGGGAATTTATCGAAGGGGTATTTTTCGGATTCCTTCACGTATGGTTCAGATGGGTCGGCTGAAAACAGAAGATTTAATAATATTTTGGCAATATGACACATTTAGAATAGTTATTTACGAGATTTCTGCCATGTACCTTCTTTTACTACGCGCTAAAATACTTCTATGGAGGGTAGACTGATATATCTGCCAGTAACCAGTAACAATTTATCCGAATTTTCATTCCTTAATATATTCACGGAATGTTGCAGAAAACGAATTTTAAACGCGGTCCCAATAACGTAAATAAGCTAAATAAAAACTACCAAAAACTATATTCAATTTCAACCAACGATTGGCTTATTGATTTAGGGATGTACAGATATGGCTGCAGGCAGTAAGTAGAATGTATGTGATGATTAAGCAGCAATATCCAGTGCTGCTTAATCATCACATACATTCTGCTAATACATTACTAGTTACTAGAAAAATGCTAGCATGGTAGAATTTTCATTCCTTAATTTATTCACGGATTGAAGAAAATATTTTTAAAACGTTTTTCATTGTCCCAATAACGTAAATACACTAAATAAAAAAACTACCATTTACTACCGAAAACTACTAAAAACTTCCACAACCTATTTTCAGCATTAAACTATTGGCTGATTAATTTAGGCATGTACTCACATGGCGGCAGGCAGTAGAGGCAGAATATCCTGTGCCGTCTCCCCTCGTGGGTCTCGAGGTGTTTCTTGTGTTGCTTGCGTCGCGTGGACACGTGGGGGCAGCATGGGCAGGGAATGGCCATGTCTTTGGGCACGCAGCCGTGACGCTCTGCTGCGTGGGTCAGGAGTGTTGATACTACGCGGTAGCCCTTGAAGTTAAAATAGGGTTTTATTTAATACTGGATGCTTTTTTAACTGCCTAAGGGTGGATTAGACCAACCTTATTCCGATACTAAATGTATAGTAAGTATAGCGCTGTCTTTGTGTTTGCACACACACTTGAGCACTATAATATATCCTGCGTACATGGCTGATCGTTGAGATTGGCCGCCGTAGCCAATCGGTTGGAGGATATTATTGTTATCTCTCCTCCAAGTATCTCTCTGTCATTCGCGCCGAAACACGCCGAAATAAGTGTACGCGTGCGTGTATGTGTGCGTAGCCTGTTTCTAAATAAATCTGATGAGTGGTCTGCTTGACGAATGAGCTGGTCTTTCGAGTGTGAGACAGACAGAAAAAGTGTGTGTGTGTGAGAGAGAGCAAGTCTCAGAGAGTAAGTATTTGTAATGAGAGAGACAAAGAAAGAGAGTATGCGTGTGTCAGTGTGTGTAAGAGAGAGGTGTATGTGTGTGTCAGTGTGAGTGTATGATAGACACAGACGGGGAGTATGAGTGTGAAAATGCGTGTGTGAGGGAGAGACACACAGAGAGCGAATGTGTTTTAGTGAAAGAAAGACAAAAAGAGAGAGAGATTAAGTGTGTGTGTTTTTTTAAGAGATAGGTGGCAGACAAGCAGTTAGATCACCTGTTGGTAAGCGATTGCCGCCACCCATGGACACGCGTGGTGGTGTATAGGTATGTGAGTGTGTGTGTCATCCATACCTTAAAGCAGTGCTCGCATCTGTAGGGGAAGTTCTTCCACTTGGGGTTCTTCTTGCGGCTGAACACCATGCGGTAGGGCTCCGTTGGGAACCAGTCCTCGGGGTCCAGCTGCAGCTCCACCAGCTCGTAACCTGGAGAGGTGGAGGTAACACATTTTTACATTTTACATAACATTACACAGGTTGGCCCATTTTCAGTGCTCTAAAAATTTTTTACAATGAAGCGACCACCAGCCAACCTTAACAGGGAAACCAGACCAACTGAATCATGGTTACACGTTTCAGAAACTATCCGAAACGTGCGGAAACCTGAAGCCCATCATCATCATCATCGTCAGCCCATTTAAGTCCCCACTGCTGGGGCACGGGCCTCCCTCAATCACATGTGGGGTAATTGCCATACTCACCACGCTTGGAAGACGGGTTGGCGAGGGTTTTGATATAAATGCAGAGTTTTCCTTCTCTGGGTGCTGATGATCATGCCAGCAGCTTTACCTTAGTCGCCTTTTACGACACCTCGGTAAGAGTGAGGGTGGCCTATTCTACTCTGCCGGGGACCACACGGCTGACCTGGAGCCCAATTCTCGTGTTTATTTTCATACGACATATATCACTGAAACATAGTTTTTTTGTATGGGCTTTCAAGTGATATCCGCCATTTTCTAAAAATATCACGAGCACGAGATTTGGGCTCCTGCACGTTTCGGATAATTTCACGATGTTTTCCCTTACCGCCGAGCTAATGGTAGAAATACGCACATAGATTTTAAAAATCCGGAGGTACATGATAGACACAGAAAGTCAGCTCTGCTTAAAGCTGACACTAATACGGAAGAGTTCGTTGACCTGACGGCGCGCCGTTAGCAGTATATCTCTACTGGAGCCCAATTCTCGGGCTCGTGATATTTTGAAAATATGGCGGATATCACCTGAAAACCATACAAAAAAAACTGTGTTTTGGTGATATATGTCGTATGAAAAAAAAATTCACGAGCACGAGAATTGGGGTCCTGCGCGTCTCTCTCTGTCATCCGCGCCGCAACACGCCGATATACATACAATAAGGGTACGCGCGCGAGTAGGTATGAGTGCGTAACAATGGACAACATTTCATATTTTTAACATGTCCATATTGTTTTTTTATATGAAAGTAGACATAAAATGAACAGACCCATATTTTCTCTTTTTTCAAAATTTGTCCATTTTCATGCATAAAATAATTATTGAAATTCTTTTTATTCTAAATAGACGTAAGCGCCAAATGACGTCATCGGACGGCTGAATACAGCGATATTCCTTTGCTTATCATTGTTTTAATAAAAAAAAGGTACTACTGTCAAAGGTAAATAATACTAGTGTCAACATTGTCAACGTCATTCATACATTCAACGTTGACAAGTTGTCTTTTTTTTTGACAGTTACATGTCATGGGTTTGGCATTACGTAAATTTAAAACTATAATGTGCTAAGCAAAGAAATATTTTACATTCTGCCGTCCGATGACGTCATCTTACGTTTTTTAGTTTTAAAAAATGAATAAATATATATTCGAGCAGCGGAAAAGTAAACAAAGAATAGGTATTTTTTGTTTCAGAGCTTAGAAATTTTGAAATGTTGTCCATTGGCTATTAGACAATCTTAGGAAAGATATTTCGAAATTCACAGTGCGCTTCTCACGCCACTTCCTACCGCGCGTAGTAAAACTATGGAATCAGGTACCAACGATGGTGTTTCCGAACAGATGCGATCCTGGTGATCTTCAAGAAAAGAGCTTATTCCTCCATTAAGAGCCGGCAACGCATCTGTGATGCCCCTTGTGTTGCAGATGTCCATGGGCGGCGGTAATTCACTTACCATCAGGTGAGCCGTCTGCTCGTTTGTCTGCCATAATGTGAAGGAAAATGCACCTAAGCTTATTTTATACAATCCTCCAATAATTACTTTTCTCATAAAAGATATTTTAATAGGAAAAAACTAAATATTAAATTTATGGCTTTGAAACAGCCGGTCACGTGATACTTGCGGATGTGACGTCGTATTTCAATAATTTATATGGAGATATTGACAGCACGATATATAAATAAATACCGGACTGACCGGATGGCGCAATTGGTAGTGACCCTGCCTCTTACGCCAAAGGTCGTGGGTTCGATCCCCACCCTGGACAAACATTCGTGCGATGAACACTTGGGTTTGTTCAGTGTCTGGGTGTAATATATGTATTTAAGTATATATTTGTGTTCCTCTGTTGTCTGATATCTGTAACACAAGTGCTTAAGCTACTTAGTACGGAATCAGGTCAACGTATGAGATGTGAGAATTATTATTATTATAAATAAATCAATATTTCACAACATCACATACATTGATCTGACTCCGAGTTAGGTAGCTCGAGCACCTGTGTTACGGATATCAGAATCAACAGTGGGATTACAAATATATACATATTATACTTTTCTTTTGTAAATACATACTTATAATACAAAGATAATAATAATAATTCTCACATCATCTCATACGTTGACCTGATTCCGTACTAAGTAGCTTAAGCACTTGTGTTACAGATATCAGACAACAGAGGAACACAAATATATACTTAAATACATATATTACACCCAGACACCGAACAAACACAAGTGTTCATCGCACGAATGTTTGTCCAGGGTGGGGATCGAGCCCACGACCTTTGGCGTAAGAGGCAGGGTCACTACCAATTTCGCCATCCGGTCAGTCAAGTATTAAAATGTGACATCCTACGGAGCTCAATTATGGCCGTCCGCGTTCTCGTATCGACAGATAAAAAAACTCAAATCTATTTTTCACAAACAAAAATATTTACAACCTGTGCGGATAAAGAATGAGATCAGAAATGGCGGCGCATCTATTCAGTTCTCGCTCGCACACTATTTGCGTCTATACTCGCACTCGTCGGAGTGCGAGCGAGAAGTGAATAGATGCGCCGCCATTTCTGATCCCATTCTTTATCCGCACAGGTTGTATAATTTATTTTCATGCAAAACACGAATTGTATTATTATTTTTAATCTATAAGCAACCATATTTAAGGAAACGGGTAGCTGTAACTAGCGACACCATTCGTTTTTAATTGTTAGCTACTAAACCGGATCTATTTTAAACAATTTCGGGGTTACAACCTCTTGGCAAACACTTATACTATTTATTAAATAACCATGCAAAAAATGTTGAGTCGGTTTTTGTACGCGAAAAATTGATTACCGCCAAAAGCAGCCACGTGTAGCGTGAATAAATTTTTCGCGTACCAGTGTTGAGGCCGCATTTGTGCATGGTTATTTAATAAATAGTATAAGTGTTATTACGCCGTGTGGTCCCCGGAAGAGTAGAATAGGCCACCCTCACTCTTACCGAGGTGTCGTAAAAGGCGACTAAGGTAAAGCTGCTGGCATGATCATCAGCACCCAGAGAAGGAAAACTCTGCATTTATATCTAAACCCTCGCCAACCCGTCTGCCAAGCGTGGTGAGTATGGCAATTACCCCTCATGTGGTTGAGGGAGGCCCGTGCCCCAGCAGTGGGGACTTAAATGGGCTGACGATGATGACGATGATACGTGTTTGCCGAGTGGTTGTAACTTCGAAATTGTTTAAAATAGATCCGGTTTAGTAGCTATTAAAATCGGTTGGCGTAGTGTCTACCCGTCGCCTTAACAAATTTTATAATCTTTCCGTGACAGTCAAATAGCCAATAGGGAATTCTCCTATTTTTTCAAATATTTTTTATAATGCTCATATATATCAGACAATCAAGCATTATTTTTATTTCTGCAAAATATGCCTGCTAAATGTTATAAAAAAAATATCAAAAATTTGACGTAAAATATACGCGCTAAAACACCGACCGCCATGATGGTGACGGCGCATGACGTCACTATAACTAAATCAAAGGGCATTGAACTAAAATTGAGAAATGTCAAAATTTCGATGAACGTTGTAGGTAAGTAAACAAAGATGTCAAAAAGATGTTTTAGTATAATGACGTCACATCATGGCGGTCGGCGTTTGAAATCACGTGACATACAGATACTAAAACTTCAATTTTGATTTTGAAAAATAAAATTTATCTTAGGATTTCATGGGAAAATAACGTTATATTTGCATTTCCCGTGATGAAAACTATACAAGTAATATAATTTCATAATTTATTGTTGACTAGCTTTTGCCCGCGACTTCGTCTGCGTGTAATTCGAATAAAAGCAAGGTCTTATAGATATCTTTATAAATTATAGCCTATGTGTTATTCTGATCTATAAGCTACATTACTGTAAAGTTTCATTAAAATCCGTTTAGTAGTTTTTGCGTGAAAGAGGAACAAACATCCATCCATACATCCATCCAAACAAACTTTCGCCTTTATAATATTAGTAAGGAAAGGATATACGAAAATGGCCAATTTTTGGCATCAGCAATATCTTTTATAGAATCGTTGCAATATGATAGTTGATGTCTACATAATATGATTGATGTTACCTTTGGGCACCTTGACCGGCGGGTAGTGAACGGGCGCGGGCAGGAGCGGTGCGGGGGGAGCGCTCAGCGAAGCCGTGGACGCCGCCAGTAGACTCGTCAGGATTGTGTTCTGGGCCTGCAACCATGAGGAATTTTCCTGTGACATCAGTCAGACGGTTTCTCAAAAGTGATAAGAATAAGAATAAAATAATTTATTCAGCGCCAAAAATACACAAAAAAATAAAAATATAACGAAATGGACATTACAATAGCACTGAAATGGGCTCCACTCAGCATGTGTCACAGTGTCTAAAGGACACCCCGACGCTGGTCTTCCGTGGAGTCCAAGGAACTAAGGGGCGTCACTGTGCGTGCCGACGTCATAAAGTACATAAGTACCTACATTTAACCTTATTTCAATTAATTACGACTAGACACAATCCAGACTATCATTATTACCTTACCCTATGGTTACTACTAAAGAAACAGCAATACTACTTGTAGGGCTACAGCCTTAACTGATTACTCCGAATATAACATAAAACATTGCACTCATACATATAAAACACAACATATAATAAAAAATAATAACAATAAATATACAGCTTAACTATTTAGAGTAATTTCTGGACAGATAAAAGATGTGACTTAAATTTGATTTTAAAAATATTAATAGTAGATAACTGATGGCGCTACCCGTATGGCTATAAAAATGAGCAGTTTTCCAGTAGGTATTTATAAATTTCCCAGCGATTCGCTAGATGGCGCAATCAGTCCCTGTAAATGTTAGGTGTGGTATGATATTTCATGTGGACCCCAATGGGAAGGTTTTTTACATTCAATATCTTAATACTTCGCAGTTAATATGTATTTTTAGTGCTATGTACATTTTAAATGACAGAGTGATTCAAAACTAAACTTATCATAAACAAGTAAAATATGTATTTTACTTGTTTACTTTTTATCTCTATTTTCTTTTGGGTAAAATAAAGTTCAATATGGCAGGACCGTAAATGTCACGATGATGGTTGGTTTATCAAATATTTCCTATCTATCATAGACAAAAAAGGAACTTTTAATTGATAGTGAGAGTAGCGTCATCTGGTGTTGCTTTTAGAAACCACTCGAAAATACCTACTGGAAAACTGCTCATTACAGCGATTGGTCGCGGCCAAAGTGTAGTTAAGCAATTTTTATTTACCCATGAATAAATGAAAGAGGTTTTATTCAAAAATATTTTCCGAGTTTCTTGTTGGTTCTTCTCGGCAGTAGGTAGGTATTCCGAACCAATGACGACCCGTTTGGTACAGTGGTAGTGAACGCTGCCTTTGGTCCAAGGGTTCGATCCCCGCACAGTACAAACATTTGTGTGCATGAACATGTCTGTTTGTATTGGTCTGGGTGTTTTCTACGTATTATAAGTATGTATTTACAAAATAAAAGTATTATATGTATATGTCAATATTCAAAATCAAAAGGATTGCACCACCCTCCCCTCTTCTATCTAATGTACTTTACCTGAAGGTTGTCTGGTAGAGATCGCTCCCAGCGATAAGACCGCCTAAATTGTACATTGTATCTCTGTATACCTAGCTTTTAAGTTTTGTATGTTGTGCAATAAAGAGTATCTATCTATCTATCTATCTATGTCACCGGATAATAACAAGATCCGTAAGTTTATCAATCTACTAGGAAGTTTATAAACTTTCGTAGGATTCTAAACGGGAGATGAATTGTATTATTTTACGTCCACACTTTCGTACATTGATAAACTTACTGAACTCACTCGTAAAATAATAAGTAAGCAATATCCAAACGCTACGCGCGATCTGATTGGCATTGCCACTATGAACATTGACCAATCAGAGAGCAGTGTTATTGTACACACTGCTCTCTGATTCTGATGATCTATTTTAGGGGATTTGATGTTGGTGATACCAGAACGGACTGTGGGATCGCGCAGTAAGGGGTTGTCCATTAATCACGTACGGCTTGAAAGGGGGGGGGGGGAGGAGTTTGATAAAAATCATGAAAATAACACAAGGGGGAGGGGATTGTAAGTCTTAAACCTCACTACGTATCACCAAGGGGGAGGGGGGCTTAAAAAATGCTAAAAAAAGATCACGTGATTAATGGACGGCCCCTAAGCAAATGCAGACGAATGTAGAATAATCATCGCTATGCTGAACCTGTCGCGTTTCCGCTTTGATCTTTGTTTTTTTTCGCATTGAATATTGATAGTTTGTTCAATAGACGCTTGAAACTTCGGAAGTGACTTCGCTTTGTGATTTGTGGACTCTGATTTCAATATTGCCATCTTGCCAAACCTATCTGATAACGAAGATCTCGACCAGCGTCATAAAAGCGTTATATATAAATTAAAAAATACACACGCGATATCCCCCATTAAATAATGAATATTAGAGGTTAAACTATGAAATTGTCGTTTTGAATGGCGATTTTCTTAGAAGTTGTGTTTTCCATAATAACATTTTTTAAATTGGAAAGTAGCTATTAATGCTACAGACTCCATAATTAACTGCGTTTTAATGGACAACGTTTAGGAACGTGTAGTATAGATTTTCAGAAAAAAAAAAATCTGCGAAAAAAAACCGCCTTCAAAAACTAAACTATTACCAACTAACAAGTGAAAAATAATATTTTTAACGCTTTATACACTTCAAGGGATAGAATAAATAATACACCCAGGTTTCGGGAATAAGGCTTCTATCTTCTAAGATTATAATCGTCTTTACGTCTTTACGCCTTTCACCGTAGTCGGCCATACGTCTTCTATCTCACTCTCGCACGTCATTCTATAATTCAAATATCGATCTCTTACACGTTCTTTATCATTCATCTACCGATCACCAATCCTACTCTACACCCCCTCGAGAAAAGGTTTTACCGAAGTTGGCGTCCAATACTATCTTGTAATTTAAAACAACATTCAATTATCAACAGGGATTAGGCGCCGACTTCGGTAAAACCTTTTCTCGAGTGTTCTGTTATAAAATGTTATTTGAAGTGTATAAAGTTACGAATATATATTAAATACAACATATAAATACACCCAGACACTGAACAAACCCACGAATGTTTTTTCATCACACGAATGTTTTTTCTTATTTTTTTAAGTGATAGGTGGCAGACGAGCAGACGGATCACCTGATGGTAAGCGATTGCCGCCGCCCATGAAAAGAGTGGAATCTCAAGTACGCTGCCAACTTTTAAACCCCCCTTTCCCACGGATTGGGCCTCTGTTTTTGGAGGGGATATTTGGCCAGGGTGGGGATTGATTTACCTGTAACAACGCAGCGCTGGCGGCGCTGTTCAGGCTCATGGAGAGGTCGATTTTAGGCTTCCTCTTGTACCCTTTAGGGGGGCCCCTCTTTTTCGCTACCTCCCCATTCTTCTTGTATCTTACCACCTGTAAAAAAATCATGGCAGGTTACAAAAAGTTAGAAATAACAGATAATTTAATAGCTACAAAAAATTAGAAATAACAGATAATTTAATAGCTACAAAAAGTTAGAAATAACAGATAATTAAATAGTTACAAATGTTAGAAATAACAGGTAGTTTACTAGTTACAAAAAGTTAGAAATAACAGATAATTTATTAGCTACAAAAATAAGTAATAAACAGGTAATGTAATAGCTACAAAAAGTTAGAAATAACAAATAATTTAATAGCTACAAAAAAATTGAAATAAGAAATAATTTAATAGCTACAAAAAGTTAGAAATAACAGAAAATTTAATAGCTACAAAAAGTTACAAATAACAGGTAATTTACTAGCTACAAAAAGTTAGAAATAACAGGTAATTTACTAGCTACAAACAATTAGAAATAACTGGGTGATCTACTAGGTACTACCACTACAGACCAGAGACCGGAACCGGTTACCCTTATTAGGGTTTTCGATGGGGTTTTGTTGATAGGCTTTTTTCAAATTTACTATCTCACTGCATGGCACAGGTCTCCATAGATATGTGCTTTTATTGTTCAAACTAGGCATCGAACCCAGGATCATGGCCCGGTACTTAAACCAGAGTGCGATTTTGGACAGTAAATTATAAGCCTATTTACTATCTCACTGCATGCCACAGGTCTCCATAGGAATGCATCTTTGGGGACTGGTCTGCTTCGGTTTACCTCATATTTAGCTTTTACAACCTGTGCGCACGAGTGCGAGTATAGACGCAGTTAATGTGCGAGCGAGAAGTGAATAGATGCGCCGCCATTTCTGATCACATTCTTTATCCGCACAGTTTGTAATTTGCTTCATTCTATTTTGTGTTGCATTAGACTGTATGACTTGGTATGTAGATAATAAACCATTGTATAAAAAGTTGGCGATTAAAAAGAGTAACTGGCGAGTTTCTTGCCGGATCTTCTCGACCAGAAACAACTTTCCTAGCCGGTTGTAGAATCGCATTATGTTTATTTACTTTTTTTAGTATATTTTATGTATCAACATATATATGTGTTAACATGTAAATTATTACATAAGTACTTCAAAATAGTCTTAAATCATTCAAATGACAAATGTATGACGATTTGTAAGTGCTGTGTACAAGCCTATGCAAATAAAGAATTATTTGATTTTGATTTTGAATGTGCTTTAATGACTCATACCAGGCCTTGAACCCAGGATCTTGGTCCGGTACATAAACCAACAGGCCAACAGGGCGTTTTATATGCTAGTACACCGTGATAAAAATTGAAATGATATATTCTTACCTCACCACTCTCACAAGTTTTGCTCGGAGTCGACACAGGAGTAATCGTTAACTTAGCAGGCAGCGAATACCTCGAGTGAAGATTCTTAACGATACTATTCGCGTTCACTATCGACGTATTCGTTAACGACAGTGGATTCGCCAAGTTCAACGGGTTGTTGACAAACTTTGGTAACGTCGAAGTCGTTGTTGAAGGGAATATTGAGAGGGACTTCGGTGTGTTGAACGCTGGGATTTGGTACACTTTAAGGTTGAGGGACGGGCTGCTGAAGGTTTTGAGACGTTTGGCCGCTGGCTCTTCATCGCTGGATTCTGATATTGCGTTGCTGAGTGGGTCGTTGTCTGTGTTCGCGAAGGGGTCCGTGTGGGGACTCTCTTTTTCTTGTACGCAGAACATCTGGGGAGGTTTGACATAAAGTGAGAATTAATTGAATAAGTAAATAAGACACTTAAAAATTTCATCATTTTATGTGGGGCACGAACCCACATCTTCCACAATCCGGCTGTTCTACCAGTTAGGCCACTGAATGCGTTAATTTCAAGAATTTTCTAAGTGTTTGATTTGACATGAGTTGTCGATGTCTTAATTTATTATCCTCTATTAATATATGATAAGGACTGCCTCGGTGGCGCAGTGGTTATTGGGTAGCACTTTAAAGCGACGACTGCGCTTGGGGTCCCGGGTTCGATTCCCGGGTCGGGCCAAAATTTGTACTTGAGTTTTTCTGTTAAGAAATTCTCAGTGTCAGCCTGGAGTCTGGAAGTTGGCGGTCTTTGTACCCCTGTGTCTCGAAAAGCACGTTAAGTCGCCTGCGCCTGATCCCTCTTTGGGCGTGTCACACTGGTGTCCCATTAAAAATTTGAGGGTAAGGGAATAGTGAGTGCACTTGTGTCTGCGCATATGCTTGTGCACTATAATATGTCCTGCATCGATGGTTGATCGCTGAGATTGGCCTCCGTGAACGAAATATCCGTTCAGAGGACATTATTATACTATAGATATCCGGTGGTAATATTAATAAAACATTTGACCACCAGTTAAGATGTGAAGATGTGACTGTTCAATCAATAGTTGATATTGTTGATAGGCGGTCCCGCTCTAACATGAGATGAAATTTATAAGTGTATTATATTGTTAAAAATAAATTCACAGATTTGTATACATTGATGTGTTGCTGTCCTTACTTAAAAACAAATGTTTTAACGCTAGAGGCGGACAAACAAGCTAGCGAGTCACCTGATGGAAAGTAATCAACGCTGCCCATGTACATCCGCGTGTTGCTAGCTTTTTTAAAAAAGTGTACGCTCTTCTCTTGAAGGTCCCTAAGCCAAACCGTTCCACAGAATTAAGGTATGTGGTAGATAGTTCCGCGAGATATGCACAGTATTAGACCGCCATCCATCAAGATGATGGGGATGAAATGACAATCGCTTGCAAGTGGTTCGATGTAAGAATTCAGCTGCAGGGAGTAGATCAAACAGTTCCTCAGAGCACTCTCCGTGATTGATACTATTGTTTACTTAGAATAATAATCCATACTAAAACGTAAAAGTGTGTCTGTTCATCCATGCCTGGCAAAACAGAGCAACAGATTGACACGATTTTTTTGTGGAGATAGTTGAATGTTAGAAGGCTACTTTTTGTCTCTTTCTAACACGAGCGGAGCCGCAGGCAAAAGCTAGTAGCACTTATAAGTAACAATGTTTGTAGCAGAAATGGATTGTGACTCATTGTTAAATTCAATATTGCATTATTTTATGCAATGCCTTAACTTACAATTCCCGTAAAAGTAATAAAACGAAAATATAGGTATAACATTAATACACTTTAAAGAAAATAAAATTGCCATAGTATGTGTGTTAGAGAGAGATGCACAATGTTTGAGAGAGACAAAAAATGCAAACACTGGCTTGGCAGAGTAGAAAAGACATGCTATTTTGTTAAATATTGAAAATATCAAAATAACATAAAAATACCACATGCTATTCTATAATTTGCTGACATTGTAAACTTTGGACATTTTGTATTTAAATGCATTTTGGACACAAAAACTTATAGAATACCAAATCTTAAACCATTATAAGGTATTTACATAAATGGATTATTTCGTGAATAAAGACTCATTTTAAAACAAAAACGTACAGGCCGCATAGACGCCCGATAGTGAAAAACAAACAACCTACCTTATTTTACGAATCGAAATCCAAATTTTCAATCAACCAAAACACGATCGCATTACACATAAAATCAGCACTTTACACCATTAAAATGGCGTTAAAAATACTTGAACTCATAAAACAATGAACCCTGTCTCATGGAATAACTGCACATGCCACTAAAAACTTACGCTTACAATGAATTGATCCAATTATGACACAAAATTAACCATAGTTTTGAATGAATAACCAACCTTTTGCACTTTTAACACACGTAATTTGTATTTTAAAGCTCAGAGTGGGCACATCGGTACTGATTTCAGAAGATTCTATTGTTTGTAAATTAAAATAAACTCGAAACTGAGAATAAAAGGTTATGCCTGGTTAATAATAACAAGTTCAGTTTTCTATTCAAAGTAAAGCGGTACTTGTGTGCTACCACGAATTTTAATCACGCCGTACTATTGCGATACTGTTTAGCTATTTAGAATCCTAAGTTATTGTATTAAGGTTCAAATTAAATTTGGATTTGAAGATATCAACGTAGATTTTTGCGTGGAGTAAACGCGTAGGTAGCGTCACCTTTTGTTTGACGTTTAAGTTGGGGATACCAGACTAATGATAATTTTTACCCCAATTTTTACTGAACAAATGAAAATTATCTTTTAGAGTAGTTAGAAGAGAGAGTGAGTAGAGTTTACTTGAAGACTTAAACTGAAGAGTCTTGGAGTCCCAATTTTATTTATGACACACTGCTTTTAACCGTCTTGCGACTTTTCTTAATCACCTTGTTACGCTGAATGGTCTATTATCGACGCGAATATTTTTTTACTTATGGAAAATTGCGGTGAATATGTAATTTTAACAATAAAACTGTCTGGAGTGCATTCGAGTACTTATGATGTTTATAATTTTTCCAAAGTTACCAACACTCTACAATGCAGATAAGTTAAGCGGATATGAATATTCGGAAAATCGCCTACAATGTCTGTACAATGCTAAATGTAGCCACTTTTAGAAATAAATTAGATTGCAATTTTGGTTAAATGACTAGCTAATAAAAAATAAAAATATCTCACTCGACTCACACTCGAGTGCGGAGTTTTATTTTATATCTAAACATTCACACGTAATAAAAAAGCATTGTACGTGTGTGCAGACTGGATAATATTAAACGTTTAATTTTACCTTACTTTAGGTAAATAAATTATTTTGAATACTGTTAACACTCATAAAGTTGCCAGTAGTAAAAATAATATTTTTGATTTATTAATGTTGCCTTTGATTGACACTAGAAGTTCGTAGAACTCGCTACTATTCTATCACAAAGTATAATAAGTAGAAGATGCAACGTATTATTCTATCGTCATTCGTCTTCGAGTTAGTTCTAAAAAAAAAGAGTAGTTTATAAGGCCGGCGGCTCACGGCCGTACTGCGCAGCTTACTGCGTGCACCAAATTAATCCATTCTGATCGCACATTTTGATAGATTGCGTCAAATATTGAATGCACCCGGGCGCTACATGGGCAAGAGCCGCCTCTGAGCATTCATCTTCATCATCCTCGAACCATCAGCGAATTATGGCTATAATTTCGTAAGTATAAAAGTACATTTTTTTCCTTCGGGCACTATTTATTGGCATTTATCATCATACGAAATATATCACTAAAACATAGTTTTTTTTTGTACGCATTTCATGTGATATCCGCCATGTTTTCAAAAATTCACGAGCCCGAGAATTGGGCTCCATGAGGCCCAATTCTTGTGCTCGTGACATTTATTTTCATACGACATATATCACTAAAACATATTTTTTTTTGTATGGAGCCCAATTCTCGTGCTCGTGATATTTATTTTCATACAATATATATCACCAAAATACAGTTTTTTGTATGAAAACCAATTCTCGGGTTTGTGACATTTCAAAAACATGGTGGATATCACTTGAAAATCATACAGAAAAACTATGTTTGAGTGATATATATCGTATGAAAAGAAATGTCACGAGCCCGAGAATTGGGCTTATGGTTTTCAGGTGATATCCGCCATGTTTTCAAAAATGTAATGGAACCATTGACATAAACGAAACATTTGATATAGCTACCATACGAAAATTCAAATGAAATGCATACAAAATACTGTCGTGTGACGTCACATCTCTGTAGCCATTTGTATGGAGCGTTTTGGGTTTGCCCAAAATAATGTGATTTTAAAGTTATGATATCTCAGGTAGTTTAAATGAGAATCAAGTAATTCTTTCAGCGATGTTTTTATCATTGAGAGGTCTTTTGATTACACAAATGAAAAAAAAAGTAGTCAAATACCGTATTGTTCAGCTGAAAATTTTAAATTCTCTTATATTTTCTTTAATTGGAATATAATTTCACCAGTATAACCTACAAACCTTTCAATATTCGTCATTAAACCTTTTTATCTCAGTAATAAAATACGTGTAAAGAAAATTCTTTTTTTCATTTTTTTCTTTAACGCGTCTTTTAGCCAGAGTTGCCATCTCTTTTTGCCACAGATTGAAAAGAAATCTTTTGGTCGGTGTAACGGAATTAAAATTTCATAAAATCAATTTTCTTTTTTGATTGTATTTTAAAGCAGTTATGATAATTATGATGTTATACAAACATAAAATTGACTGTTGATATGAAAAGGCTAGAAAATGTTTAATGAATACTTAAACAATAAACATTAAGATTTCTCGATTGTATATTTGTGTCAATCTACAAAATGGAACGTATTAGCGGAAATGATATGGGCCACATTCTCTATGGAAGTGACTTTTATTGTCGCATGGGCACGAGAATAGAGCTTTTTTACTTTTGTGACATTTTGGTGACATTTTCGTACGACATTGGAAAAGTGACTTTACAGAAAATACGACATTTTATCGCACGTCCCGAGAATTGGGCTCTTGGGCTCGGAGCCCTATTCTCGGGATTTCGATATGAAAAAACATGGCGGATATCACCTGAAAACCATACAAAAAAACGATGTTTTAGTGATATAAGTCGTATGAAAATAAATGTCACGAGCTCGAGAATTGGGGTCCAGGTCTTAAAATGTTGCTAGTATTTTTTTATGTGATAGGTGGCAGACGAGCTGACGGATCACCTGATGGTAAGCGATTGCCGCCGTCCATGGACACCCGCGACACCAGTGGACTCACAAATGCGTTGCCAACTTATCTTGCCTTGCTTGTATAGCCACCTTTAAACAGAGGGCCTAACTTAAAGCAAACGTTCCGACCGAATCAACTCCGATTCGGTCGGAACGAACCCTCCTTTTCATACGCACTGGTTGTCTCCTTTGCTTGGATGCGACAGGTATATTCTTGTTTGTCATGTGACAGCTCTAAATTAAGCCTCCTGGGATTTTATGAAAAAACACAAAAATTGCAAACAATATTTCACTTTAATCGATCATAAATGTTTACACCTTGTAGGAACAAATAATAAAAGTAACGTTTTTCTTCTCTCTTTCTCTGTAAGTAATTAGAAAAGGAGAAAAGAAAAATACTTATTTGGACACATAACAAGTACGTCAAATAAAAACACAACATAGATAGATTATTATTATTTATTACAATAAGCATACAATACAGGTGGTTATTTTCTGTGGTCCAAAAAATTTTTTTGGATGATAATAAATTATTTATATATATAACATGAATAAAGGGGATCGAACCCGCAACCCTTGGACCAAAGGCAGCATTCACTACCACTGTTCCAAACGGGTCGTGTTTCTTGTGAACATAACAAAATTTTGTTAAATCTATCCACCCAGCATATGCGATGCTAGCGCTGATTTTCAGTAAAACCAGATTCTAACCAGTTCAGGGGCCAAAATGACATGGATTATTAAAAGCAATAAACTATTTTAATTAGGAGAGATGATGATGAGATTAGGCATAGGCGCTTAGGAGTGATACCGTGTGTGACAGTGATACCACGGCCTCACAGATAGCCAGTGTGAAGGAGCGCCTGCACTGTGTTTCAGAGATAAAGAATTGTATGTTATACTATGAATTTTTTGGCTATAGCAATCTTTTGCAATTTATTCTTAAGTAATGTTATACTTTCACTAATCATATAATAATAATAATAACAATAATTCTCACAACATCTCATACGTTGACCTGATTCCGTACTAAGTAGCTTAAGCACTTGTGTTACAGATATCAGACAACAGAGGAACACAAATATATACTTAAATACATATATTACACCCAGACACTGAACAGACACAAGTGTTCATCGCACGAATGTTTGTCCAGGGTGGGGATCGAACCCACGACCTTTGGCGTAAGAGGCAGGGTCACTACCAATTGCGCCATCCGGTCAGTCATGTACCTGTGTCCTGTGTGTGTGTACCATATGTCCTGTGACAATGGCTGATAGATGAAATTGGCCACCATAACTTAAGTATTGGTTTGGAGAACATAATTATTAATCTTACTATTGTTTTTGTATTGTTAGCTAAAATAAAAATTGCAATGATTATATTTGATAAGAGTAACTACTGAGATTTAACTTGTGCGGATAGAATCTTTTATTACTGTGCTAATGTATTTTCATTTTTACAAATGGAAACTTGTAATTGGCCTTATTATGTTTAAACTCAGTGCTATCAGTGGTTTAGCTGTAAGATTCCCTAAAACTGTAAAATAAAATAAAATTCTTGCTGGTCCTTCTTGGTAGAAATCGACATTCCATATCAGTGGTCGATCATATATTTGTCATTCTCAAGTGTTCTGTTCATAGACCTAACTGAATAAAGAGTAGTTCAATCCAGGGAGAAAGGTCAGTTTAGCAGGCCTTGGCAGCGGAGTCGTTATTCAAATGGTGTTACGGATGTCTATCGTTACTCAAATGGTGTTACGGATGTCTATGGGCAGTGGCATTTGCTTGCTTGCTGCTATTTATCAAATCAAAAAAAGAAGTTACTATTTACTGTTATCTCTTTAATAATATGTTTCTCTTTGTGCTTTCGAATTTATCAAAAATGTGGCTCGCTAAATCTACACACCTTACAAGTGTAAGTCGTAGTCGTATTATAATGTTGAATTAATTCCTTCCAATCTGTCCCATGAAAGTCGCATTGTGTACACTTGTACGCAGCCCCACTATTGTGGATGTGCATGTGCGTTTTAAGACTTGATATGTGTTTCGTGAAGAAAGTGCATTATTGGACATTTCTTGTACCCTTTCGGAGGAGGTTTGTCAACGTTACAAGTTTCACAAGACTCATATTTGGTTCCCGGTGTGATCCTTGTTGTGTACTTCTCGATGCTTGTTGTACACTTCTCGGTCCATCGTGGTGTAGCCACAGATGGTGCATCTGATTATTACTTTGAGAACTGTTATTTTCTTGTTCTTTTTTTGTGTCCTTGGAGGTCGTTTTTGGTTAAGCGTTAATGATCTGTGAAAAGAGTTAAATTGTTCAATAAGATAAAGAATGTTAAGAGAATGTGGTATGTACAGCCAAACATCAAATTAATCAACACTGTCAAATTTCTTCATTCGGTTAAACACTTATAATTTCTTATGACCAGTGATCAGAATAGGTAGTGTAGTTTAGGTAGGATCAATGACCTCAAACATTACATTAGTATGGATACGCCCGCGGGATGGCGAGATTTCGTAATTACGTGTAAAATACAATTTCTCTTATCAGAAATTAAAAAATAAAACACATATATAAGTTAAACGTGACATTTAGTAAAAGCAATTCTTATCGAAAGTGTTATCCATTTATAAGCGCCGTTCTTTTCATATTAAGAGTAATTACCAGTACACTTCCCAAATCCTGAATCATAGTTACCGGAGTGAGGTTACCGGAGGCCCAATGGGGGGGAAGGGGAAAAGGTTGGCAGCGCACTTGTGACTCCACTGCCACTTTTCATATAAAAAAAAAAGTATAACTGTACCATGGGCTCCAAAGCAACTGAGAATTACATGCTAAGATGAGGAGTCTAAGCGTATTCTGGGCCCCCAAGCGACAGCTTGGCCAGGATCATGGTCTGGGCCCGAAGGAGTGCATGACAGGGTAAGATTTTTATAGGTGGTCATAGCTAATGCAGGTAATGTAAAGTGGACTCCCTTTTCCACACTGATAGCTAACTAAAATATCCGTAAAAAGGTAGCACGTAAGCTAAATTACTTACATGTAATTATGATCCTTCAGAGCTCCCATAAACAGATCGTAAGGAACATAATCGTCTCCAACATTTTTTTCTCAGTTTCTACCACTTCAACGTCACTAGAAGTATCTGTTTCTGTGGTGGAAGCCATAGTTTGTTGATCATTAAATATGATTTGGCTGCGAGAAATAAATTTATTGGGAGAATTTTTGATTAATTAAAAAAAAAACAATTTATTTTCGAGTCTTCGTCGTAAATATTGTCAAATATTTTGTTGATGGCGAACGTCACGTCACTGTCAAATCAAACGTCATATTTAATGTTGCCAGTTTAGTTAGAAAATTTCCCCGAATTTAGTAACATTCCAAAATAAAATCTGCCACTATAATACCAAGAATGTCCTACCTCTCGTCTCATCATACTCAAATTTATATATACTTAGTAGATATCTCCTCTCATCGTTTTTTTTTATTTGAATGAAATGGGTTGAGCCTTGCGTCTCATAGCCACTGCGACCAGTAGATCTATTGTGGCAGCCCCAGAACCTATTACAGCACCTAATGTAGCTCCAGTTCCAGGATAAACCCGAGAATGGAGCTGATGGGGGAGCTTTTGATCTCGTCTCTCGAGATCATTGTGCTCCCAGGTTCCGGCTTCTGCAGCGGTGCAGCGCTATGCACTCACCGAGAACGTGGATAATCGTTTCCTCGTCCTCGTGACAGAACCTGCAGATTTTGGTATCATTGTACTCACATTTATTTTATTTTGTCAAATAATGGGAAAGTGTTTAAAACAAAAGTAGTATCATATTAAAAACAATATAATTTATTAACATCATATAAATTAAAAGTAAGTTATTATTAAGAAATTACAATTAAGTTAGGAGAACTTTATACTGTCAACAAAATTAAATCTATTTGTAAAGTTCTTACATCAACATACTTGATAATCGACACAACTATTACCTAGACAAAAGTTGTTATGTTCCACATATTTAAAAAAATATTTACAAACAGATGAAACATAATTTTATTTTGATGATTTTAAATAATAGAATTAACTGTTAATAACAAACACAATGTAACATGCACAGACAGACAGGTCTTTTTATATTTAATTTATTTTATTAATGTAAAACTTGTTATACATTTGTCGTACCAAGAAGTGTTATATCCTGGGTAGAAAAAGGATACATTCACCGCGTAACCACGCCACGAAAGAAGGCCTGCGGAAAACACGGAACTAAAATTTAAGATTCCTTGTGTCTATGAATATAAAGCTAAAATTTGAATGTTCATGGCTACTCAAGCTCGCTTTTCACGGGACTTCTTTGGTAGCGCAGACCCTACTCTTTTCCCTCTAGTATTTTTTTTAAAAGTAGCAACATCAAGACAATTAAATTTAATACTTCATTCATTCATATCACATCTAGCATCCTATTTTTATTAATATTAAATTTAAATAGGTAACTTATTACAATTTATATTCTTTAATATAATATTTTAATCAGTAGTAATATAGCGAATCTGGTAGATCCTAGCTTTTAAGTTACAAAGTCACTCAAAATTTAATAACGGCTACATATTTAGATAAAGCGAGCCTATTTTGTCTTACGAGTTCTCTACTGCAAACGCAGGCTGCAAAAGGCTACGGTGGACTGCATAGCAAGTTTGCATGCAGTCCGTATTAGAAATTGACTATATTTTATATCAAGGCTGTTCAATGGGAATCAGCACAAAGCATCCAAGATCGCTGACCTAATTAATTATTCATGTCATAATGATCTTTGATCTAGGTCGTTCTTCAATCGCGTTCGGAAAATTAATAAGCTAAATAGGCTATTCTTGGACAGAGGTTACACCAAATTATACTCGAGGGCCTGAGGTTCGACAGCCTTTTTATTGCGAGTTTTTAACGACAATTTTCTTATCTTACACTCTGTCAATTGAGTCGTGAATATAATTGATGGCGCCACTGCGGCTTACGTCATAAGGTATGGTAACTCCATTGGTTATAAAACATGGGAACTACGTTAGTTCCTCAAAAATCCGTTGTCACGACTTTCTTGTCGCAGTATATGCTATCTGTCAGAGGCAATCTTCATGGGGCACTTTCACGTCTTTAAAGCTATATACAGGGTGTATCTGTGGACATTTACATCACTTTAACCACGTTCATAAATGTTTAAAGATACACCCTGTATAGCTTCGTGGGCACGTCGACCCTAAGGGATCTTGTGTACCTCCCCCTCCCCCCCTAGCGAGCTGACAGACGAGTAAACAGCAACTCCACTCCTATGTTGGTCTAAGCATACTCCGCGACTGTGGTGTTTGCACGGTCTCCTGCTGTTGTCGCGCGAGTGGTTACTGTCATACTTTAAGTCGTGAAAATTCTTCAGGAACTACACGGAGTTTCGAGAGTTTGATTTTTAGCCAACAGGGTTACCATGCCCTATGACGTAATCGGCAATGTAATGTAAACTGGACTCCCTTTTCCGCACTTAGATTCTCTTTCGATCCTTTGTGCGTGACGGTGGACGTAATCGGCAATGGCGTCATCAATTATATTCACTTTATTGACAGAGTATATCACTTGTCTTTGTATGTAAGTCTGTAAGCTTCCTATATCTAGAGTATATTCCAAATTGAACTAAGACGTCAGCTTGGCTGCAGCAGCCGCTGCGAGGGCAGCAGCCTTCTTCTTGACGGCGAGGGCTGTTCTCTGTTTCGCCTGGATCTTAGCTTTCTGGCTTTTGGAGAGCTTACGCTTCTTATTCGCTTCGTTGGCAGCTGTAGGATAAATAAACATACTTAGTTATATCGTTATTAAAGGATGACAGGTAGTGGCTTAGTGTGACTAAACGTAGCTATGTGGGCGAACCGGGTCGGACCCACTCAAGGGGTTTTTGTCTGAACATTTCGTTTTCAAAGACTCCAGAATCAAAGAGCCCAGGGGGCCTTATTGGAACCAGACGTTACGACAGATCGGTGTTTTCATCCCTGTTACACGCACTGCATGTATCGTTAGTTTGGATGCGACAGGCATATTCTCGTTCACTACGGCACGGTTTCGTATCAAGAAACTTGTATGGGTGTGTGTGTAGAGCAACCCTACCCCTGCGTTGGTCTAAGGGTATGTGTTAAGACTTATAGTAACTGACTGGACTCTTTCCACAAGCTTGGTTTATAATACTCTATACCATTTATAAATATGGAATGCGACAAGATGGGATGATGACTTTCGAAGGCTGGCTGGTGTGGGCTGGATGAGAGTGGCCGAAAATCGGGAGCAGTGGCGTGCATTAGAGGAGTCCCATGTCCAGCAGTGGACGAGTGTGGGTTACTGATGATGATGAGGTAAATCAAAAACGCGAAATGCGTGCGCGTTGTAATCGATACCCAGCGCCATATATTAGACAGTTAAAAATTAAGTCCCGCAACAAAGCGCGGGCGGGCCACTAGTAAATTACTTAATATACATTCATAACTATAAACGAATAGTTGATTTTGGCATGTAAAGCAACCAATTCCACCCTTGAGTTGCATAACACAGCATTATAATGACATTGGTATTTTGCAACTGACTATAATAACGGGTATTTCCAGCTCTTCTGATTACTATTCGATTCCCAAATGGTTTTTGTACACACTTACACAAAATTAGAACCGACAACCATAATAGGGGTAAACGAGTTCAAGAGTGGTGACCACAAGTCACGATAAAATTATATTTATATTTTATACTAATAATAATAATAATAATAATGTCCTCCAAACCGATATTTTGGTCATCGCAGCCAATCTCAGCGATCAGCCATCGACGCAGGACATATTATAATGCACAAGTATTTGCGCAGACACAAGTGCACTCTCTATTCCCGTACCCTCTTAATTCGATGGGACATGGGTTGGACTAGTGTGACACAACCGAAGAGGGATTAGGCGCAAGACCAACAGCTTAACGTGCTTTCCGAGGCACGAGGTACAAGACTGCCAAGTTAAAGACTCCGGGCGATCACTGGGAATTTCTTAACAGAAAAACTCAGGTACAAATTTTGCCCGGCCCGGGGATCGAACCCGGGACCCCAGGCGCAACCGTCGCTTTAAAGTGCGACCCACTAACCATTGCGCCACCGAGGCAGTCGAGATATTTTAAACTATGGCTCTACCCGAAGATATCTCGCCAATGGCAAGTAACTTATTGAAGAATCCCACTATATTAAGCAGAACATCCTGAGGCCGGGTGCAGTGACATTTCATGACAAGAGTTGAAGCAAGTGGCGAGCATTTGGAGGGGTCTATGTCCAGCAGAAGACTGCGACAGGCTAAAGATCATAGGCCTACATTAATATAAGTATTGATACTAGATCTTAAAGCATTAAAAGGCTGGCAGTGCGCTTGTGACTCCTTTGACGTTTCAGGTGTACATATCCGTCGGTAATCACTTACCATCAGTTAGAACGTCTGCTCGTCTGTCCCCTATTTAATAAAAAAAAGCATCACGTGAAAATGGTGAAAGTCAAATTTCGGAATTTGTAAATTAATACATAAAAATTTACTGAAGAATTTTCTTTGTTTTTTTTTTACTTTCTCCCACATTTTTAAATACACAATTTCGAACTCATAAACAATAATGTAATTTGCAATTTTCAAAATCCCCGCCAGTCTTTTAACAACTTTATTATTCAATAACAAAAAAAGCCAATAACACTCAGAAAATACAAAAACACAACTTTCAGTGAGCCTCGTAAATTGAAAATCCAATTTATATTCAATGTTTAAACGTACTTGAAATTTTCATCTATTTGTCTTATTAATATGATCTTCTTTCAGAAAGCTGGCATCGAATCAAAATCAACGTGTACTCAGTTTATATCCCAACGCTGCTGGTATTAATAAATTGATATCGTAAATGATATTTGAGCGGTGGGAACTTGCGTAAGCGCATTAAACTGGCGACAGTTAACGGTCATAGGTATAATGTGCTAACGTCATCATAATATTGACTGCCTCGGTGGCGCAATGATTAGTGGGTCGCACTTTAAAGCGACGGTTGCGCCTGCATTCGGGTTGCGTCGGGCCAAAATTTGTACCTGAGTTTTTCTGTTAAGAAATTCTCAGTAATCGCCCGGAGTCTGGAAGTTGGCGGTCTTGTACCCCCGTGCCTCGGAATGCACGTTAAGCCGTTGGTCCTGCGCCTAATCCCTCTACGGTCGTGTCACACTAGTGTCCCATTGAAATAAGAGGGTACGGGAATAGAGAGTGCATTTGTATCTGCGCAATAACTTGTGCACTATAATATGTCCTGCGTCGAAGGCTGATCGCTGAGATTGGCCGCCATGACCGAAATATCGGTTTGGAGGACATTATTATAATGAATAGGAAGTCACAAACTGTACGGTCAGCATCAAAGTAGCTTAACACTGTAATGCCATGTCAAAGTAACTGTACTGCCTATTATAGGCAGTTTCCAAGTGGTTCATAAAAAATGTTACTTCGACATGGTACTAAAGTGTTAAACTACTTTTGATGCAGACCGTAGGTACATATGTTTTATGGAAATAAAATCTATTTGTACTTGTTGTAAGTATTTGTTAATATTCGAAAAAAAATTAAAACTGCTTCATAACACCGTTTTAGTTAACAAAGATTTAAGGACTAGCGATGCCAATTGATTTTAATGTTTAGCTACTAAACTGGATCTATTTTAAACAACTTCAGAGCTGCACTCTCTCGGCAAACACCTATACTATTATTTTAATAACCATGAAAAAATGTCGGGTTCGCTTTTGTACATGAAAAATCAATTTACGCCAAAAATGGCCGCTTTTAGCGGTAATCCAAAATTCGAATGACAAAAGCAGACTAAATAGATAACTATAAGTATTAAATAAATAGTATAGGTGTTTGCCGAGAGACTGAAGTCCCGAAATCGTTTAAAATAGATCTGGTTTAATAGCTAATAATCAAAATCAATTGGCGTCGCTAGTGGGGTATACCTTTTACCTTAACAACAATTATTATGGATAAGAACTCTATACAATAATCTATAAAGTATACGTATTTATTTAATGCGCCAATGAAATATTTTCAGAGTACATATCTTGTTGCCTGGAATAAATGAATTATTATTATTATAACAGTTAATATTTACCAGAGTTTCCCGCCGCTCTATTCGCGGCCGTCCGCGCTAGCTCGCCGAGCGTGTTCGCGAGCGCGGTGCCGAACCGGGAGCAGTCGCCGCGCGACGCAGAGTGCGCGCGGAGTGACAGTGTTGCTAGCCTGAAAAAATAAGAGAATATGGTAGAAAAATAATGGAATTCTACCTAGAGAGATGATCGAGTCCGCGCCACGGAAGAAGTTCCGCGGCAAAACACGGAACTAACATTTTAGATTCACATAAAGCCCATTTTCTATGTGTCTATTATTGGGTACCAAATAAACGTATTCTATTCTATTCTAAATTTGAAGAGACCCCGACGTAGGGATCGAACCCATGACATCTTGTGTAACCGTCTCATTTTAAGCGACAGTTACTATGATAATAAATAAGCAGTCATGTTTTATATTTTAACCACGCCATAGTAAAAAAAATACCTGCGTGGAGGCCGTGTATGTACCTATCCTGTAGGTACAGGAAGTCGTATCCATGGCAGGCTCCCACAAGGTGGACCGACGATTTTTTTTATGTGATAGATGGCAGACGAGCAGACGGTAAACCTGATGGTAAGTGATTGCCGCCGCCCATGGACACCCGCAACATCAGTGTCAATTTAAACCCCTCTTTCCCACTGATTTGGGCCTCCGGTACCCTCAACCCCGATCTAATGAAGGTCGCGGGAATCCCCTGTATGCGGGTGGCATAGGACCGATCTGTGTGGAGAACATTGGGGGAGGTGAGGTACTATTATTGAATCTGTGGGGGTTAGCCTATGTTTTTTATGTAATAGGTGACCGACGAGTAGACGGATGACCACCTGATGGTAAGCGATAGCCGCCGCCCATAGACACCCGCAACACCAGCGGAGCCTCAAGTGCGCTGCCAACCTTAAACCCCCCTTTCCCCCGGATTGGGCCTTCCCTCACTCACATAGCGAAATATAACAGAGACTGTGATCATGGCATCGCTCTGGTCGAAAATGTCCAGCAGGGGGCGTCTATTGGCTGATGAAACAGGGGCGTCTTCAGCTAATAGTGCATGGGAGGGGTGCACCAGGGCGCCGACAGCCCATCGCTACACATAGAGCCTCCACTGTAACGCTCCGAAGGAGCGGACGCGAGTATTAAGCTTCAAAGGAGCGGACGCGAAGCGACTACCCATAGGTACGTAGTCGAACATGTATTCCATGTTGTTCGCGCATTTTGAAACAAGAGGGCGCCAGGTCATTGATTGCACCCGGGCACAGTAGATAAATACGCTAAAGCGGTATCGACACTCCGCCATTTTGGACAGAAAGTTACCTACCGTATAGGGTTGTCTCTTATTTTTGTAAAATATTATTCTTACATTGGGACTACTGGTTTAAGTACCGGGCCGTGATCGCGGGGTCCTAGGTGCAACAATGATCATCTGGCGCGTGGTTAATTAGAACTAATAATATTTCTTAAGAAATAAGAATAATACTAGCATACAATATTCGTACACAAAGGTACACAAAATGATTCCTAAAGTTGCAAAAAGCTACGCAAAGATACATAAAAGTAGACATACTTTTCATAACGTTTTGTTTCGTTACTTGGAAACCACGTTAAGGTATTGGTCATGCACCCGATCGCCGGGGCCAAGACACATTGAGGTCCTATCATCCCCCATTATCAATCATCATCTCCAACCCCCCAAAGTGTAATTGTCATCGTAACTCGTAAATTACAACAGTAAATTTCGACTAAAATAGAAAGAACGCTCCTTAGAAACACCACTTACCTACCTAAACCCCTTCAATCGTATCACTTTAAAATCCGAAACCAATTTTGATATCATACATAATATTTGAAATCATTCATATATAATACTTACTTTCTCTACCAAAATAAGCGGCACTCGAGTAAAACCGACAACCCTGAATTTAGTTCCTACGATTGTACTCCGATGGGACCTTAGAATCCGTGTAAAGTGTGCGTCTGTGTGCGTGCGTAATCGAGTGTTTGTTCGTAGTGTCCATACTGCTTTAGCGTATGTTTCTACTGTGGCCCGTCCGCTTCTTGGGCTAGAGCCGCCCCTGATGATGATGATGGTCTTACCTGCCAGCTAAGTCAGTCTGCTCAGGGTCGAGGTCGCAGCCCAGTGCGGACGCGTTCTTGCCTTTCATCCCGAGCTGGATCTGCCAACGAGACTAGGTGAGAATATTTATTCTTTTCCATGCTACGTTAGAGATGGCGTGGAGGGATCTTCGGTGTTTTAAAGAAATACTTGAAAATACTTAAAACGACGGGGTGTTTTAAGTATTTTCAAGTATTTCTTTATTTGCAAACTAAGTGTACAAAGATGGTCTTTGACGTGTCTCTGTGTGTGTGTGTGTGTCTGTCTATGGCATCGTAGCTCCCGAACAAATGAACCGATTTTGATTTTGTTTTTTTGTTTGAAAGATGAATAATATAGAGTTTTGTTTGTGATAGATATTTTCAAAATTCAAAAATCCTTGATTTGCATTGGCTTGTATATCTAATAATATCCTCCAACCGATTTCGGCTAAGGCGGCCAATCTCTTTAGATTAGGTATAGGATAAGGATATATTATAGTGCTCAAGTGTGTGCGCAAATACAAGTGCCCTCCATCCTTCCTTTGCCCTCATATTCCGATGGGACACCAGCGTGACAGTATTGGAAAGGAATCGTGCGCAGAGGCACGGGGGTACAAGACCGCCGACCGAACTGCCAATCTCCGGGCTGACACTACTCAGACACAGATTTTTGGCCCGACCCGGGGATCGAACCCAGGACTTCAAGCGCAGCCGTCGCTTTAATGTGCGACGCAATACCCATTGCGCCAACGGGGCAGTCTATATAATAAATTGTACATGTAAATTATACATGTAATTAAATATATAATGTTGATACAAAAAATATACCAAGAAATGAATAAACATAATGTGATTCTACCACCGGAATCGGAAAGTTGATTCTGACGAGAAGATCCGGCAAGAAACTCGCCAATTACTCTTTACAATCGCCAAAACTTTCAGCCACACGTTACGTATCTAATTATAAGAGATGGACCGAGTACTCGATTACTACTCGGTGCTAGCTCGCTGTGCTTCAGTAACTCGTCTGAGTACTCGGTTTAAGGAACTTTGAACCGAGTATACTCGGTTACTTGGTAAAAGTAATACCGAGTATTACTTTGAGCGATGGTATGTCAGGAGCCCTGTACTATTTATTAAATGACTATGCACAAATGTTGGGTCCGTTTTTGTACGCGAAAAATTTATTCATGCGAAAAGTGGCCGCTTTTGGCATGAATCAATTTTTCGCGTGCGCGTTGGACAAAACATTTTTGCATGGTTATTTAATAAATAGTGTAAGTGTTTGCCGAGAGATTGTAACCCCGAAATTGTTTAAAATAGATTCGGTTGAGTAGATCAAAATTAAAATCGATTGGCATCGCTAGTGTGCCATACCCGTCACCTTAATAAACTGATCTGGAACCCAATTCTCGGGCTCGTGACATTTATTATCAAACGACATGTATCACTAAAACACAGTTTTTTTGTATGGTTTTTAGGTGATATCCGCCATGTTTTCAAAATATCACGAACCCGAGAATTGGGCTCCAGGGACCATATACTATATTGCGGTTTCTTCCACTCTACTGGCGACAGCTGAAAATCAGTGACTTGCTCGTGCAACATCGAGCAAATAACCACTGAGCTGCAACCATTCTGTATCGCTGCGGCACACATGAGTTGTTGTTTTGCATTGTTAATGTTGTTGAGTGAAATGATGGCTGACACATACGCCATACTTGTGAACAGGTGCCACCTTTGGGGACTGGTCCGCTTCGGTTTACCTCATATTTAGCTTTTAATTTGCTTCATTCTTTTTTATTGTGCCATTAGACTGTATGACTTGGTATGAGGATGATAAACCATTGTAAAAAAGTTGGCGATTAAAAAGAGTAACTGGCGAGTTTCTTGCCGGATCATCTCGACCAGAAACAACTTTCCGAGCCGGTGGTAGAATCGCATTATGTTTATTTACTTTTTTTAGTATATTTTATGTATCAACATATATATGTATTAACATGTAAATTATTACATAAGTACTTATAAATAGTCTTAAATCATTCAAATGTATGACGATTTGTAAGTGCTGTGTACAAGCCTATGCAAATAAAGAATTATTTGATTTTGATTTTGTTTTACTGTTCGTCCACTATTTTTTTATCATTTTAAAATGTATGCATGTGTGTCCTTTGATGCAACAAATGTATTATCTATTTTATATACACTGGCACTTGGAGATAAAAAAATGGAATGCCATTTAAAAATAAAATTTGAGTTATAATGTTTCCTCTATATTTACCCGACTAAGGCGAAGAAAAAAGGAGGGCTATGATTTTGACCTGTATGTATGTATGGTTGTTCATCTGTTCCCTCATAACTTCTAAACTAGTTATCATATTTGAACAAATGAGGTGTCGTTAGAAGCGTCTTGATTGTCTTCGGGTTATAGGTGACATAGCGTCACGTTAAATTGACTAGGCGAGCGCCCTCTAGGCGACTTAGAGTAAGGAACTAAAAAAAAAATGCTTGACGGTACCGTGTGGGGTATCAAATGAAAGAGTATTTTTAGCACATTTCAAAATATATGTAATTATATTTTCATAACTAAAAATATGTTAAATAATAATAAAGTTAGAAAACTAAAACCCGACTACGAAAAAAACACGCTCTAAAAAGTACGAAACAAGATAACTGTCTCTGTTGAAATTATTATGCCGTATCGCCGTGATCGTATGCCACCTACTGTAGCAAAACAGATTCATAATAATAATAAAATAAAATCATCGTGGCATCCGACCACGTCAATACGGTATAATAATTTCAGCAGCGACAATTTTCTTGTTTAGGCTTTATATTTTTTTTTTGAAGGTACAGCCAGAATGTTTCTCTTGAAATAGCTCAATTTTAATTTGAAAATAATTAGCCCTGTTAGCATAGACATTATCTATTATAGCATTAGATTGACCAGAACAAAAAAGCTGCGGTTATTAAATCTCTTTTACCTTGAAGGTCTGGGGGCAGATCCCGAAGAGGTACCTCTCCAGAGTCTGCTTGAACTCGTCCGCGAACATAAGCGCTGCGCCGTCGTTCTGAATCTGGAACAATATAGGTACAGTCGCGGACACATCAAGCCATATAAAACTGTCAAATTTCTTCATTCGATTATAAACCTTATATTGTTACACATTGAGGTCGAAATCGATTGAGGAAATTTGACAGTTTTGTATAGCTTGACCTGTCCGCCACTGTACAACGTCATTTTGAATTATTTCCGCCATTTCTTCTAAATGATATAGCTCTACCCGAAGATATGTTGCCAATGTCAAGTAAATTATTGATCATCATCAGTCCATTTAAGTCCCCACTGCTGGGGCACGGGCCTCCCTCAATCACATGAGGGGTAATAGCCATACTCACCACGCTTGGCAGACGGGTTGGCGAGGGTTTTGATATAAATGCAGAGTTTTCCTTCTCTGGGTGCTGATGATCATGCCAACAGCTTTACCTTAGTCGCCTTTTACGACACCTGGGTAAGAGTGAGGGTGGCCTAATCTACTCTGCCGGGACCACACGGCAATTATTGATATAAGTGAGTAATAATAATATCCTTCAACCGATTACGGCTACGGCGACCAATCTTAACAATTAGCCACGTAAGTAGGATATATTATAGTGCTCATGTTCAAGTGTGTGCGCAAACACAAGTGCACTCTCTTCTTTCCTTACCCTCATATTCCGACGGGACACTACTGTGACACGACCGGAGAGGGATCGGGCGCAGGACCAACTGCTTAATGTGCTTTCCGAGGCACCGGGACACAAGACCGGCAACTTCCAGACACCGGGCTGCCACTAAAAATTTCTTACCGAAATAAGTGGCTAGTCAACATTCGTAGTTAGTTAAAGTCACTCAATAAAACACCGGTGTTTTATGTTTCATCGATCTACGGATTCTGCCGAAACCACTATTAAAGCGGGTTTTAAGGCCACATGTACCTAGTTCGTTTTTAATAACGATATCGATAATCGTTGCATGGTTATTTAATAAATAGTATAAGTGTTTGCCGAGAGGTTGTAACCCCGAAATTGTTTAAAATAGATCCGGTTTAGTAGCTAACAAATAAAAACGAATGGTGTCGCTAGCTACCCGTCGCCTTAAGGGTAAAATGAAATTAAATATAGCAGGAGCTCATTTCTCGTGCTTGTGATATTTTGAGAACATGGCGGATCACTTGAAAATCATACAAAAACTTTGTTTTAGTGATATATGTCGTATGAAAATAAATGACACGAACATCGAGAATTGGGCTCGAAAGTCAACGTTGTGTAAGTAAGTATAACAAAAATACTTTATAATACTACCAACAATTTATTTATGATAATTTCGACTGTTATAACATTTAAGCATTGTTGCAAAATTATGTATAAATATAAACCTAATATAATGTCATTTTATTAAATAATTGTGTTAAAAGCTATATTGTAAAGTAAAGTTAATTTTAATAACTAAGTATTTGATTAAATTGATTATTTAAATCACATAACAGTAATGCACTTGACTCGGAACCGCTCGTTACCGCGATATTTGAAGCGCCTCTGGTGGCCTGACTAGCAAACTAAAAATAGCGCGTTAACCGAGCTTACAAGTGAGCGATGCCGAGTCGAGAGCTCATTCTAAATTCAGCTTCGAAGCAGTCGACTAGTATTAGCATAACTATGTTAGATTAAAGTTAAACTGTAAAGTGTTTCAAAAATAAGTCAATTATAAGTATATCTCCAAAGTACGTGGTTTTACTCGAAAATCGTCGGCTCACCCTGACTTTGATTTATCAAAAAATAAATGATTTATAAATTTGTTATTTTTGTTACTTTCTCCTTCTGACATGACGCGTAGCATGCGCGTAGCGCGTTTGATGACTCCCTCAAGCGTATGTCAAAACAAATAGGTCCGTTTACAGTTGTCTAATTGAAGGGACGGACGCACGTGGTCACGTGGCGTATCTTCCACTATTTCGATTTAAGGCGATGGGTAACTAGCGACACCATTCGTTTTTAATTGTTAGCTACTACACCGGATCTATTTTAAACAATTTCGGGGTTACCACCTCTGGGCAAACACTTATACTATTTACTAAATAACCATGCACAAATGTTGGGTCCGTTTTTGTACGCGAAAAGTTGATTCACGTCAAAAGTGGCCGCTTTTGGCGTGAATCAATTTTTCGGGTACGCGTTGTATCCAAAATTTTTTCACGGTTATTTGATAAATAGTATAAATGTTTGCCGAGAACTTGTAACCCCGAAATTGTTTAAAATAGATCCGGTTTAGTAGCTAAAAATTAAAATCGATTGGCATCGCTAGTGTGCCCTACCCGTCACCTTAATCTTGTCACCAAACGCCAGCCAGCGAGAGCGTGTCTGGAGTTATAATTGTGGTTTTATTAGTAAATTAGTGAACCTTATAGTACAGTGGCGGACACATCAAGCTATACAAAACTGTCAAATTTCTTCATTCAATTATAAACATTATACTGTTACACATTGAGTTCGAAATCGATTGAGGATATTTGACAGTTTTGTATAGCTTGACCTGTCCGCCACTGTACCTACTCGTAAATTTTCTGTTGGCACTGAAATGTCGTTAATTTTATAAGGTTATTTTATTGCTAGAAAACATTTAAAGTCATGTTAAAATTACATTGTCTCTCTGTGCCTGTTCGTTCTCATTGATTTTATAGGTTTAATTTTAGATTTTAAGCGCGTATAGGGTAAACACACGAAATACAATGTCACACTCAAATACTGAGTGGTGTATATGTGAAGTGAACATTTACATCCCTATCTATACTCTTAAGGTGACGGGTAGGGCACACTAGCGACGCCAATCGATTTTAATTGTTAGCTACTAAACCGGATCTATTTTAAACTATTTCGGAGTTACAACCTCTCGGCAAACACTTACACTATTTATTAAATAATCATGCACAAATGCGGACCCAAAATTTGTACGCGAAAAATTGATTCACGCTAAAAGTGGCCGCTTTTGGCGGTAATTAATTTTTCGCGTATAAAAACGGACCCTACATTTGTGCATGGTTAGTTAATAAATAGTATAAGTGTTCGCCGAGAGGTTAAAACCCCGAAATTGTTTAAAATAGATCCGGTTTAGTAGCTAACAATTAAAAACAAATGGTGTCGCTAGTTAGGGCTACCCGTCGCCTTAATTAAGAAGTAAATCCTACAGACAGCGGCAACGCTTATAGGTAATCCGAAAACACGAAACGCTTACGCGATGTAATCGACACCTAGCGCCATCTATTGGAACAAAGTGGAACTAATGTCCCGAAACCATGGTGAGAGCGGGCCATTAGTAATTCATAAAGGTGCGTCCCCAGCATTCGCTTTCCTCATTCCGACTCCTCCACTTCGCACGGTCTTGTAAGTGCATCCCTAGTGATAAGTTTATTAGCACGCATGTCATCCCTTACGATGTCAAGCCACACCTTTTTTAAGTCTACCCCTTCTAACGGGATCTGGAGCCCGATTCTCGTGCTTGTGATATTTTGAAAACATGGCGGATATCACCTGAAAACCGTACAAAAAAACTGTTTTAGTGATATATGTCGGTCACCGTTTGACACGTCCGTACCGTTTAATCAGTCTGAGTCAACCATAGAGTAACTTAAATACTGGGTAGTCAACTGTATAGACCAGTGTTGCCAACTCACGGCATGTGCGCTCGAGATAGGTAATACGCTACACCGGCGATAGTGGCATGACCAGACATTTGTTTCCCTCGTAGCTGTCCGGTTTTCGCAGTGAGTCTACGTGAGTCGCCTATATTGGTAGACGTCAGGGATGTTGCGAATATCCGCATCCGCAAATGCGAAACATCCGCATCGATTTAGGCATCCGCATCCGCATCTGCATCCGCAAAAATCGATGCGGAGCTGATGCGGATGCGAATGTATTGCAGGTCAGGACAAGAAAGAAAGGGGCGAGGATCCCGAAAAGGCAGCCATTCTACTTTTTATCAAATATAATTCTTATTTAAATTTACTAAAATGTATAATTAGTACTTAATAGTACTTAACTTGCTTCTTTATAATTAAAATAATAAATAAAGATATATAATTACTGATTATTTGACTTGTCTTTTAAATTTTTCTCCCACAACTTAAGATTTTTGTAAAGATCCGCTTCCGCATCCGCCTCCGCGGATGTTTGCCCCCTGGAATCCGCATCCGCATCCTCATCCGCGGATGTGAAAAAATCAGCATCCGCAACAACCCTGGTAGACGTAGGCGACTCTCCAGCATGTTGTCTCGATTCAGAATCAGAATATATTTGTTCGCGAGACGAATGTTTCATTTAATCAAGACGGGAATTAACACGATATTTATTATGTGATACAACATTGTGTACGACGTTTCGGCTACGTTACACCAGCCGTGGTCACGAGCGTACTCCGAGTGAGTCCGCTAGCCACGGCTGCTGTATCGTGATGATTCCCGTCTTGATTAATTATAGTATAATGCAACGTGAAAATATTTAAAACTATGAATGTTACATTTGTATTACATATATTCAGTAAATGATAATATTTTCAATTTCGCTCTGACGTAGGCACCAAGTGCGAAACTGACTCTGGTGATGATTAAAATTGCTTATTTATAGTAACATTGTTTACTTTAAAATATAGTTATTTGTTTATATAACATTTCTTTTACATTCAAAGATTTACGTGCAAAAAACAGATGTCTGTCTGTCGACGAACGACATCAAAGATTGTTTAATGAGTTATTATTATGTAGAGGAAATAATTATATATAAAGAGAGACGTTTGATGCTGAAATGATTTGTGCCTACCGACATAACTTATGCAAAACAAAAAAAACGCTTTAGATAACCGACTAAAAAAAAAGGAGGAGGTTCTCAATTCGACATGTATAAGTCACCGGAAAATGACAAGATCCGTAAGTTTATCAATTTACTAGGAAGTTAATAAACTTTCGTAGGATTTTAAACGGGAGATAAATTGTATTATTTTACGTACACATTTTCGTAAATTTATCAATTTCCGAAGTCACACGGTAAGTTTATAAACTATTTTATATGATCCGACCAATCACAGAAACTCTTTTCTATATACGAATCTTTGAAATAAATAAAATAACACACTGTTCTCTGATTGGTCAATGTTATTGGCAATGTCAATCAGATCGGGCGTAGCGTTTGCATATTGTATTATAATATCTGTGATATTGCTTACTTAGGTATTATTTTACGAGTGAGTTCAGTAAGTTTATCAATGTACGAAAATGTGTACGTAAAATAATACAATTTATCTCCTGTTTAGAATCCTACGAAAGTTTATAAACTTCCTAGTAAATTAATAAACTTACGGATCTTGTTATTTTTCGGTGACATATATATTTTTTATTTCTTATGATTGTTCGCCGATTACTTTGCCATTCATTAACCGATTTAGATGTTTCTTTTTTAGTTGGAATGTAGATAGTCCCGGATTGGTACCATAATATGATTTTTCATAGGATAATGGGATCCTGAAAAAAATGCTGTGGATAGTGTTTTTGGTTAAATGTTGTCGCGTCGGTCGCGTCGGTGAAGGTAGGTTTTTATAGGCTCCTTGCTCTAGAATAAAACCTACCTTCACAAAGTGATATAAGTGTGCTTTAACAAAACTCTATGAAAATGTAAATTAAAGCGGTTCCCACGAAGCGACATCATTTGACCAAAAATGCTCATACGTAGGTAGAACAGTCAATTAAAAGTTTAACCTTGTTTTTGTACTTTTTAAATTCATACTTTTTATTATTGTGTATCGGGGATTTTTAACTTTTTAATAAAAAAAATTCACACTCACGAACGCACACAACCTGTCACTGCCCTTAAATTCGGACAAACAACCATGGATCAGAAATGAGACGATTTTTCCACAATGTCCGTGTATGTACCAATACCATGGTTATCTTTTATTGGAGAGCGAGCATGCAATGCATTGCAATTAAAACGTTTTCGCCTAATATGTATCTATCCTTTACATAATAAATTCATGGTGGCTGTCTGTGGTGGGCTTTTCAAGGAATATTAGGTAGGTCTTATGTTAATTGGTTAAAGATCAATTTTAAAAATCAAATATTCACAATGGACATTTACCCTTATAGATACTACGTCGATGCAAACAACTTTATCGCCCTCTAAAATGCTAAAATGATTGCTCCAACCGTAACTAATAAGAAAATAATGAATCCCTCTGTTTGTTTATGGTTTGTTTAGTAAACAATGGCGCACATGCGTAGGCGTCGAGACGTGCGCGCCAGAAATAAACAGGAGCCCTATTCTCGTGCTCGTGACATTTATTATCACACGACATTATATCACTAAAACTTAGTTTTTTTCTATGGTTTTCGGGTGATATCCGCCATGTTCTCAAAATATCACAAGCACGAGAATTGGGCTCCTGGAGCCCTATTCTCGTGCTCGTGACATTTTTTTTTTATACGACATTTATCACTAAAACATAGTTTTTTTGTATGATTTTAAGGTGATATCCGCCATGTTTTGGGATCAGGATTAGGCTCCAGGAGCCCAATTCTCGGGCTCGTGACATTTCTTTTCATACGACATATATCACTAAAACATAGTTTTTTTGTATGGTTTTCAGGTGATATCCGCCATATTTTTTTCATATCGAAATCCCGAGAATAGGGCTCCAGGAGCCCAATTCTCGTGCTCGTGATATTTTGAAAACATGGCGGATATTATCCGAAAACTATACAAAAATACATACTATGTTTTAGTGATATATATCGTATAAACTAACTAACTAACTAGTTGGCGCAGCGACCCAACCTCCGAGAAGGACAAGGCCTCCGATAATAAGAGTCTCCATCTAGGCCGGTCCTCCACCTGAACTGTACGCAAATCCTTTTCGACCTCATCTCTCCATCGGTATATTGGACGGCCATCTGGCCATCGACCATTTGGCCTTTCCAGGTACGCTCTTTTTACTGCACGATCCTCTCCCATTCTCTCGAGGTGGCCGAGCCAGCGAAGTCGATGTGCTTTAGTTTCTGCATTTCACTACCGTACGCACCGTATTACACGCCGTAAACTAGGATTCCACCCGTACCATCTGGATGGGTGGAGAACCTCCACCGTGCGGTTTACATGTCATTTTTTGACACGCACCTCCTCATTGTGGAATCAACTTCGGTACGACATTGAGATCTTCAAGAAACGAGCCTATATCTTCCTAAAAGGCCGGCAACGCACTCCACTCCCTCTGGTGTGGCTGATGTTCATGGGCGGAGGTAATCGCTTATTTTCTTATAGAAAAAAAGGTTCGTTCCGACGATATTAGGCTCGCCCACCTGGTCTTCTACCTCCCAGTTCTTCCTCCTTCTCTAGGTTCCGTCCAGTGATTGTGTAGGTCCCAGAATCTTCCTCCAGATCTTTCGTTCAACCAAAAGCGCAAACTTTTAGCGTGAATTAATTTTTCGCGTACAAAAACGAACCCAACATTTGTGCATGGTTATTGAATAAATAGTATAAGTGTTTGCCGAGAGGTTGTAACCCCGAAATTGTTTAAAATAGATCTGGTTTAGTAGCTAAAAATTAAGATCGATTGGCGTCGCTAGTGTGTCCTACCCGTCACCGTTAGTGTCTAGGCTTCACAGCCGTACATTAAGATTCTAAATGTAGATATATCGTGTGATGGCAAAATATCACGTCCCGAGTATTGGGCTCTAGGACCCCAATTCTCGTGCTCGTGATATTTTGAAAACTGTTTTAGTGATATTATGTCGTATGAAAATAAATGTCACGAGCACAAGAATTGGGGTCCAGCACCCAAATTCTCGGGGTTTTGCAGATTCCAAGACTCCCAAGCAGAAATTCCAAGATTTTGCAGTTTGCGTTGTGGCTGTATGCCACAACGCAAACTGCAAAATCTTATGACGCAACCGCCATTATCTTATCGAGGTAACCAGTTCACGATACAGACATTAAACCACATTCATAAGTCGCCGCTGATAATCCTCGGCTCTGGCTGGTTTCCAACCGTTAATATAATATATTAATTTTACAAGTGGTGAGAAACATCGATACTATTTGTAGATTTGAGTTTCACAGGATGTTTCGGGTAAACATTGGTTCGATTAGAAACCGCGGACATTTAACAGTTTAAACATCTGTATTTGTACTTATCAACGAAGACAAGTCTGAGGAACTACAACGAGACGCTTCGGCATGAATGGGCGGGCTCGACCGGAGAGATACCACGGCCTCTCAGAAATCCGGCGTAAAGCAGCACTGTGCTGTGTTTCGCTTCGTGAGTGAGGGCACCGGAGGCCCGATCCGGGGGAAAGGGGGTTTAAAGGTTGGCAGCGCACTTGTGTCTCCACTGGTGTCGCGGGTATCCATGGGGGGTGGCAATCGCTTACTATCAGGCGATCCATCTGCTCGTCTGCCACCTATCACATAAAAAAACCATATCAGGGTGAAAATCGAACCCACGACCTTCGCTAGCTTCAAATCCATAGACACAAGGATTCGAAAATTAAATTTCTGGATTTTGTTGCCGCTGGACTTCTTTCGTGGCTAAATAAGTTTTATTTACTTTTTTGTTTGCCAAAAAAACATTTAACGCGTCCTTAGACAATTTAACACATTGTTTAAGAACGTGTCCAAAAGCGGTATTCTAATTCATGGTCTTACTGGCACTTGCACGTCCAAAAAAATTATAAAATGCCATTATGATTTTAAGAATAAAATGCCATTATTATTTTAAGAACAAAATTTGACATTTAAATGGGATTTCACAGGACTTCTTCGGTGGCCTCTAATTAAACTGATCGGAACCAGGGTTGTTGCGGATGCTGATTTTTTCACATTCGCGGATGAGGATGCGGATGCGGATTCCAGGGGGCAAACATCCGCGGATGCGGATGCGGAAGCGGATCTTTACAAAAATCTTAAGTTTTGGGAGAAAAATTCAAAAGACAAGTCAAATAATCAGTAATTATATATCTTTATTTATTATTTTAATTATAAAGAAGCAAGTCAAGTACTATTAACACGTTAAGTGCGAAGCGAGGCCTAAATCACCCCTAATGCAACTTCCCTGTGGTGCGGCAAGCAAAAAAGTGAATTTCTCTGTCGTGCGAATGGCATAACTTTGGTTTGGTCCAGTGTAGGAAGAGATAAATATATATTTGAGATCACTAATGGTTCCGGACTCGGTGGTGTACCTACCTTGGTACCGGATGTCTTAGGCCTCGTACCGCACTGAATTAATATAATTTTAAAGCAGTGCGGAACGAGGCTAAAACGTCCCATATACCCCCTGACCTCGTACCGCACTCAACGCGAGCTTCCCGCGACTAGTGTTGTGCATCACGTCGATTGGAGAGCACGTCCTTTTACAGCGCCGAACATGTCTAAACGATGTCGGAAGAAGTTAATTAAAAAAAACCCAGAAACAAAGCCAAAACAGGTAAGTTTTTAATGAAAAAATCTTCAGTAAGTACCTAGTTTTTTCTTATCTTGGTAGCTATGTATGTACCTAAAGTAAGTGTAAGATATGATTACTTAAGTATACTCGAAAAGGGTGAAAAAAGGAGAAGATGTGTTGGTTGTTACCAAAAACTACGCACATTTTTACCATCTCGTGAAGCTGATAAAAAATCTAAAAAGATTTTGACTCAGTGCACTCAGTGCAAAAAATCTTATTGTCTACCCTGTTTCAATGAAAGACAGTCAATCCGCGATGATATAAAATCTTTATAATGTATATTTGCTGCTACGGAACCCTTTGTGCGCGAGCCCGACTCGCACTTGGCCGGTTTTTTATGGCTGCTATTGTGCCGAACACATTTTAACTCTGCCAATATCGAGAGATTAAAGAGACGCGATTTCAAAGAAAATTGACCGGTATGGATGAGATTATATTCTTCTGGATATTATTTTAATTTGAGTTCTTACACCATCTAAAACAACACATAGACGGCACAAAATGTTAAGTGGGAGCTTCTTTCCGCCGAATCTCTATTCTTAGGTTAAGGTGACGGGTAGGGCACATTAGCGACCCCAATCGATTTTAATTTTTATCTACTAAACCGGATCTATTTTAAACAATTTCGGGGTTACAACCTCTCGGCAAACGCTTTTACTATTTATTAAATAACCATGCACAAATGTTGGATATAACGAGTACGCGAAAAATTGATTCACGCCAAAAGCGGCCACTTTTGGCGGTAATTAATTTTTCGAAAATCTTGACAAACACTTATACTATTTATTAAATAACCATGCACAAATGTTGGGTCCGTTTTTATACACGAAAAATTGATTACCGCCAAAAGTGGCCGCTTTTGGCGGGAATCAATTTTTCGCGTACGCTTTGGACCCAAAAATGTTTTCATGGTTATTTAATAAATAGTATAAGTGTTTGCCGAAAGTGTGTAACCCCGAAATCGCTTAAAGTAGATCCGGTTTAGTAAAAATTAAAATCGATTGGCGTCGCTAGTGTGCCCTACCCGTCACCTTAAGAACTTCGCGCATCTTTGTCACACCTTTAAGCTACAGGCCAAGGAATACACGATTATACAGCCAACCTGCATCTCCGTTCAAAATTAGTTTGTAACGCATTAAAAGCGTCAGAACAGCGATAAAAAGGCGGGAGTCAAAATTTATTATGTGATATTATTTTTAACGGCCATTGCGGTGTATTCTTATGTTCTTTATAATACAATTCTAAAATAACGCGGTGTGGGATGGTTTTAGTTTTTGCGTAAAGAACATAAAGCGATAATAAATCCTATACGATTGACGTTGGACTGCAGACATCCTTATTGCAAACCATAGAGTAAGGTCTGAAGGACCACGTCAGAAATGATGTAATCCGACAGAGAACCAGAGTCACCGACATAGCCCACCGAATTAGCAAACTGTAGTGGCAGTGGGCTGGTCATATTAGCCGCAGAACTGACAGCCGTTGGAGCCGTAAAGTCTTTGAGTGGAGACCGCGACTCGGTAAGCGTA
The DNA here is from genome assembly GCA_019059595.1 of Marasmia exigua. Lineage (NCBI taxonomy): Eukaryota > Metazoa > Arthropoda > Insecta > Lepidoptera > Crambidae > Marasmia > Marasmia exigua. Next base: position 9,266,459 of record CM032490.1, read on the forward strand.
ATGTTGGACGCCCTGCGACAAGATGGGATTTTATTTTATTTTTATTTTAGTTATTTTTAAGGGAAACAAACATTCTTTTGTAAACTTATAAATAGCACAAATACTGATAGAACATGTAACAACAAAGTTTCCACAGATATTTAAAACATGTTACAAGTGGTCACAATAACATTACAATAGTAAGTACCTATTTTATGTGGCTGACAAAATACTTTTCGAATAATATACTATGCTAATGTTCGATTAGTATATTATGGGTACATAATAGCAATGAAAGATGTTTAATATTACCAAATTCTAAATCGCGTTTACAACGTCCCTTCGAAACTGGGAAGGAGAACTAGAAAATATATCGATGTGAGAACAATTGGTATTATAGGACTTACACACTCGAGATAGGAAGTTATTACAAGCATAATTTGTTCGCGCTTTAGGCAGATAGAATAGTTGTCTATTCCTGGCGGTTATTCTCTGACATCTGAATTTTATATCACTTAAGAGAGGCATGGAGTCAACTTTATTATGAATGATTTTATATAAAAACATGAAATCCCTAACCATACGACGAGACTTAAGACTGTAATCCAAACGAGAGGAGTCAAATGAACTATTTGTATTATTACGTATTCTATAATTAATGTGTTTGAGAAATTTATTATGAATTCTCTCAATTAAATTAATATATATATTATGTTGAGGGTTCCAAACAGACGAACAATACTCTAATGTTGAGCGAACCAAGGAATTATACAAAAGATTTAAGGTTGAAGGCAATTTAAAGTCTTTACTGACGCGTAAAATAAAACCAAGCATTTTATAAGACTTTTCTACAATTTTTTCGACATGAGGTTTGAATAACAACTTGTTGTCCAATTGTACACCCAGGTCTCGCAGCTCAGTCACTCGGCACAGTGATACATTATTAATTTTATAGTCAAAAGTTATTGGTTTTTTCTTTCTGGTAAATGATATAACATTACATTTTTTGATATTTAATTTAAGTTTATTTTTCTCACAATATAAATGTAGCCTATTGATATCTTCCTGAAGTTTATAACAGTCTTGTTCGGTTTAATGACTTTGTAAATTTTTTTATCATCTGCAAATAGAAGTATATCGGAGTGGTGAAATTGCGAAATAGCATCATTAATAAAAATATTAAATAATAGAGGACCAAGATGCGAACCCTGGGGCACTCCTGAAGGGACGGGCAAAAACGTTGAGATGTAACCCTTTACAGCTACTGCTTGACTGCGATCTCGTAAGTAGGACTCAAGCCATCTTAAGAGGTCACCATGTATACCGACCTGGCCCAACTTATAAATAAGTATATTGTGAGATATTTTATCGAATGCTTTGGAATAGTCGGTATACACGGCGTCCACCTGAAAACCTGCATCCATAGCTCCATAAATGGCGTTTAAATACTCGCATATGTTGCTTTCCGTAGACCTCTTAGTTATAAAACCATGCTGCTGCGTTAAAATGATGATGGGTTAAAATGGGATGGCTGCTGCGTTAAAATGGGATGATGATATTCGAAGGCTGGCTGGTGTGGGCTGGATGGGAGTGGCCGAAAATCAAGGAGCAGTGGCGTACATTAGGGGAGACCTATGTCCAGCAGTGAATGAGTGTGGGTTGCTGATGATGATGATGAGAGTAAGGTATTTTTTTATGTGATAGGTGGCAGACGAGCACCTGATGGTAAGCGATTGATTTACAAACAGAATAACCTTTGCTCCGGGTTGCGATTTTGCGAATCTACTTATGTGCATATTTCTACCCATGGTAGAAATATGCACATAAGTAGATTCGAAAAATCCAGTGGCCCCTTCTTTTTCTACGTGATAGGTGGCAGACGAGCAGACGGATAACCTGATGGTAAGCGATTGCCGCCGCCCATGGACACCCGCGACACCAGTGGACTCACACACAAGTCAACCTTTAAACCCCTCTTTCCCCCGGATAAGACTCACGCAGCGAAACACAGCACAATGCTGCTTCACGCTGGTTTTATGTGAGGCCTTGGTAATCCTGGATTCCCAGTGTACCCCGGGCTCCGAAGCGACACCTATCGACGTAACTGGGAATTATACAGGGTGTATCTGTGAACATTTACATCCCTCCAACCACGTGTTCTACCAACCATTCTGAACAACATTTGTTCGATAACTTTTGGAAATTCACATAAAAACAATTTCAACTTTGTTGGTCTAGTGGTTTTACTACCGGGCCGTGATCTCGGGGTCCTGGGCTCGATTCCCGGGTCGAGCGAAAAGTATGTTTCGAATTTTTCGAACATAGCTCGGGTTAGTGATCACCAATCCGCATTTGGCAAGCGTGGTGATTAAGCCTCATCCCATCATAGTAGCGATGACTTGATTTCTATGATGGAGGCCTTTGCCCTGCAGTGGGACAGTTTTATAGGCTGATACTTTACTTTACTTTTCATACAAAGTCGATCCTTGTAAATAATAATAAATGCCCTTTACCTGAAGGTTGTCTGGTAGAGATCGCTCCCAGTGATAAGACCGCCTAAATTGTACATTGTATCTCTGTATACCTAGCTTTTAAGTTTTGTATGTTGTGCAATAGAGAGTATCTATCTATCTATCTATCACGTGACTTGGTCTTTTCGTATGGGAAGTCGCAAAATTTTTCGACAAATTTCGAAATCAATCAATCAAATAATTCTTTATTTACATAGGCACACAGCACTTACAAATCGTCATACATTTGAATGACTTTAAACTATTTATAAGTACTTATGTATAATTTACATGTGGGATGGGGTTCTAAATAAAGCCAGGGATTTTCTGAATAAGTATTCTTATATAATTGTCTTAGCGTCGTCTGTACACCGTCTTTACACGTCGTCCGCCATTCGTCGTCTCTCATCTCCCTCTCTCTCTCTCTCACGTCATTCTAATTCAAACGTCGAACTCATACACGTTCCTTGGCATGCATCTACCGATCACCAATCCCACATACATGTTAATACATATATATGTTGATACATAAAATATACTAAAGAAATAAATAAACATAATGCGATTCTACCACCGGCTCGGATGTTGTTTCTGGTCGAGAAGATCCGGCAAGAAACTCGCCAGTTACTCTTTTTAATCGCCAAGAAAAGTCATAGAATAAATGTTCGGAATGGTTGGTAGAGCACGTACACGGAACGGGTAGGGCACACTAGCGACGCCAATCGATTTTAATTATTAGCTACTAAACCGGATCTATTTTAAACAATTTCGGGGTCACAACCTCTCGGCAAACGCTTAAACTATTTATTAAATAACCATGCACAAATGTTGGGTCCAACGCGTACGCGAAAAATTTATTCACGCCAAAAGTGGCCATTTTTATCGTGAATCAATTTTTCGCGTACCTTAAGGCCTATATAACTATGTAAAAAAATACGCGAATGTTCTTAGGTACTTATGTGGTTTTATACCTAAGTATCTAATAATACTTAAACAACATATTCTTACTATAATTATTTTCAAATAAAAGAGAAAATATGATCATCTTAACAACAAACATTCTACAAACTTCAAATTAATTATTATTACATGTTATTAAATGTTATATTTTATTACAATAATATATTAAAATTAATTACTACAAAATTAATAATTCTTATAGGTTATATTGTATTATAGTAAGGTACATTCGTATATATTAGTGTATGATAACGTGTTTATTTATTTATTTATTATCTAGATATATGTATTTTTACTATAAATTTACTTAATCAATTTTCAAAATCAAAAGGATTGCACCACCCTCCCCTATTCTATCTAATGTCCTTTACCTGAAGGTTGTCTGGTAGAGATCGCTCCCAGCGATAAGACCGCCTAAATTGTACATTGTATCTCTGTTTACCTAGCTTTTAAGTTTTGTATGTTGTGCAATAAAGAGTATATATCTATGATGTGTGTTATTTACTTTATGAATTTTTATTAACTACACACTAACTAACAGTGGGAGAGCCACGCTGCGGCATGAATGGGCCGGCTCGACCGGGGTAATTCCACGTCCTCACAGAAAACCTTGAAGCAGTGCATGCGCTGTGTTTCGCTGCGTGTGAGGTACCGGAGGCCCAAACCAGGGTAAGGGGGGTTAAAAGGTAAGCAGCGCACTTGTGACACCACTGGCGTTGCAGGTGTCCATGGGAGGCGGTAATCAAAATTCAAAAAAAATCAAAATTCAAAAGTACTTTATTTGCATAGGCTTATATACAGCTCTTACAAATCGTCATACCTACATGAAAAATATAAATTATATCTATGTATATTATACATGTAACTAAACATATATGTCGATACAAAAAATATACTAAGAAATGAATAAATATAATGTGATTCTACCACCGGAATCGGAAAGTTGATTCTGACGAAAAGATCCGGCAAGAAACTCGCCAGTTACTCTTTTTAATCACCAAATTTGTTTTTAAACGAACAGTATATCATTTCCACAAATACTTGTCATTTAAGTAATCATTAACTGTATAATAGGCTTTTGCCATTAAATATTTTTTAACATGTGTTTTAAATTTGGGCATTGGTAAATCAACAAGCTTTTGTGGTAACTTATTAAATATTTTAATACTCATTCCTACGAATGAATTACCAATCTTATGAAGTCTGAGATGTGGAACAGCAAGCCTGTGTTTATTTCTAGTATTTAGGTTATGGTTGTCATACGTGATCCGTCGCCTCGTCTGCCACCTATATCATAAAAAACTCTTATTTGAGGTTTAAGAATTCTTTGACTGAGTAAAAGGAGTATTCCAGGGGCCATTTGCGTAGACCGTTTTTAAATTTGTGTTGAGGAAGTAATTTTATATGATCTGGTTTATTATATATTTTTATACAGTTTCTAATGATGTGGCTAGTATTTGGCGCTATACGCTTACAGACAGTTAGACTGAGCAAGTGTTAATGTATTTGACTTAGTAACCCTAGGGTTCTTGCCAGTGTCTCTTTAATCAACAAGTTTCTCTTTGGTTCTTACTGACAGATAGACAGTGGACTTAGTAAGTGTTAATGTCTCTGACTTATAGTTAAGACACTAGCGTGTCTAGACGTGCGTGACATAAGCCTTTTTGACGTTTATAAATCTTAGATTCATACAGAAGTGACCTACTAAAAAACTTCGAATAAAGTGAATAATCCATATGTAATTCAAACAAACGTGAATTGAATACTATAATAATGAAAATGAAGTTATTAGTACTTTTATTTGGAGAAATGTCAATCAAAATTATTGAAAAGAATGAGGAAAGTAGGAACCGATCCTAGATAGCGATCCGCGGCCAGTTTATTTTATTTTAATCGAAATCAAAGAGCTTATATTGTGTGCCATAGATTTTATTTCTTTTAACAAAGTTTTTATTCTTTTTACAAACGTATAATTCTCGTAGAATAATACGTTTTATTTTAATCAGAATGTGGCTTTTCATTTATGGATGAATATTCCTACACGATTATTTGGGGTAGGTACATCACTATTGTTTAAAAAGAAAATGGGATGATACACACCACATTGTACCAACGTTCAAATTTTTTATCAAACATTATTATTTACCTTATGCAGTTTCACTTCCGGATCCTGTATTTTCTCAGTCGACTCTTCACTTTCCGATGATTTTGTTTTACTTTCCACACATAAAGTAACTAACAAAATGAACACGTAAATCCTTAAACCTAACGGCGCCATAATAATATTTTGAAAGTCCAAAAAACTTATAATCACAACCTTCTTACATAGAAAACGCACGCAGAAAAAAAATAATTAAAGAAAATATTTATGACGTGAAAAATTGCGGGAATTTTTAAGAAAAAATTGTAACGTGAAAATGCGCGGGAATATTTTTTCTCGGTTGTCAAAGCGCAATGGTGGAGTCCAGGCGACTGGAGTGTATTTTGTAGACAGCAAGACTGAATCTATTTTTGGATTATCGAAGGGGCGTCTTGTATCAACCAACGTGTTACATTCAATGCGTTAATAAACGAAGACAGGTTAATTTTGAGATTTTTATTTAAACTTTTTTATGACTTTATTTTTTTTCCTGCAAGTCTGGCGCAGGAATATTGTTGTTCGATGAGTCAATCTTTTCATAACTCTTCTATGATGGTCCGTCCCTGGAATACTGGGCAAAAGCGGTAACGAATGTCGCGTGCTGCAATGACAAGATTTGCCATTAGGTATATATTTTATGATACATTTTTATGATAATTTTAATTTTATAACCAACTTTAATGTAGCTTGACATTGAATTTTAATTGATATTTATAATCCCCTATTAATTTATCTTAACTTGCCATTCCGCCGTGTGGTCCCCAGCAGAGTAGAATAGGCCACCCTTACTCTTACCGAGGTGTCGTAAAAGGCGACTAAGGTAAAGTTGCTGGCATGATCATCAGCACCCAGAGAAGGAAAACTCTGCATTTATATCAAAACCCTCGCCAACCCGTCTACCAATAGGGTACTTTCGGTGGTGAACAGAAAAATATGTCATTCATATAAAATTAAAATATATTTAATAATAAACACAAATATGTACATTTCAACCTATATTTTTTCATGATTGTTTTAATAAACTTAATTTAAAAACTCGTATTTTTAATCTGTGTACCACGTGACTTAAAACACGAGACGCCGTGGTGTGACGTCATAATGGCACTGAAGCTCTCGTCGCTATCTGTCATCTGCCTGTCAAGAGGGTTTATAGGTTATGGACTGCAACTATAATACTTTATCTTCCAGTATATTTTATTTTTCGCGTATTTTATGTTAGATAATAATACAAAAGCAGATTGCATAATGGAAACCGGTTTTGTTAAAGCAGATAGTACGAATCTACCGAGAATTGACTCAATGATGATTGCAAAGTTTTTTGCATCGAACACAGACTTCTGTTCTGCTGAATTCCGGAATATTAAAACATCTTTGTAAGTAACCTATGATTGATAATATCTTTAATCTTTAATAGTGCCAAATATACCTAATACTTAGTACTTACAAATTATTTGATAGGTTTAGGTTACCTAACCATGTTCTGTTTTCTAGTGTTGTTGACTTTACTTTAAAATTTATCATTTTCACAGATCTGCAAGAGAATCATACGGCGACGATGCTATTGGGTACGTGCGACTTCAAAGGAGCCATCAAACATGTACTTTAAAGTGTACAATATGTCCGGAACATAAAGTGCGCTCCAAACCATATTCAGTGACCCTCATTGTAAATGAGGAAGAAGCTGAAGTGGTACAAGTGACATGCCATGATTGTCCTGCATCTAGTGGTGGATGTAAACATGCTGTTGCAGTTTTGATGTGGTGTCATCGTCGGAGCGAAGAGCCATCATGCACTTCAGTACAGTGTTATTGGAAAAAATCTACACTAGCAAAGGTCGGATCTTCAATAAAAATAATTACTACTAAAGAAATGAGTAAAAAGAAGGTCAAAACCGATGAGAGCATTAATACACTTGTAGGTCTCCAAGTCGTGGAAGAATTTGTGAGTGAGTGTAAAAAAAGAAAAATTACTACATGTCAATACATAAAACATGAAAAGTATTTTACTTTTAGAAAAAGCCATATGCTCTCCTTACATTACCTAATGTGTAATATTAACAAAAATAATTGTGATGCATTTTTGACTGAAATAGCACCATATTTTAATGACATAAGTATTAGAAATGCAGAAAAAGAGACAAGACTTCAACATAACAGTGGATTTTGGTACGAGTTAAGATATGGGAGAATTACTGCTTCAAAATGTTTTGAAGTGAGTCGGTGCAAAACCACTGATGGTGCTTTGGTGGCGAGTATTCTTGGTGCAAGAACCATCGAAACACCTGCAATCAAACGAGGAAAGAATTTGGAAGATGCAGTAAGACAAACAGTAGAAAAAAAGATAGGCAAAAAAATTAAAAAATGTGGTTTATTTATATCTGACAAGAATCCTGTGATTGCAGGTTCACCAGATGGCATTTTGGAAAGGAATACCACTATAGAAATTAAGTGTCCTAGCAGTAACAAAACTGAAAAAAATTATATCAAAAATGGTGTTATCTGTAAAAAATATTACGGTCAAGTGCAGATGCAAATGTATTGCGCTAATTTGAAAAAAAGTTATTTTTGTGTTGCAAGTAGTGACTTTGAAAATGACAATAAAGTGGATATTGTGGAGATTGAATACGATGAAGAATATGTATCGGAAATACTTCAAAGTGTTATTTTATTTTGGAAACAAAACATATTTCCAGTTCTGTATGAAACTGTTAGAATAAAATAAATCTTAACAATATGGAAGTCTTTTACTTTAAAATACCAGCTGTGCCCGTGACTTGTACACATCAACAATGGATCTATCTCCTGTAGATATGCTAAAACCAGATAAATCGCACAAAAGTGTTGTCTGTTTGTATTTTGGTATTTGTTTATTATAGGAAAGGTTTGCATTTTTGTTTGTTACCAATAAACTCAGAAACTACTGGACCAATTTGAAGAATTATTTCACTTCTGGAAAGATACATTATTCCTGAGTGACACCTATGGGCAATAACAGGATGGATTACTAGTTAATTCATAAAGATAGATTTTAGTCCATGTGTAGTAGTTGACCAAGTACTATCCCCCTTCAACCCTTCATTCAGCCATCCATATTGGAAATGTTTACCGATTTGTTAACAATTTTGTGTAAAATCTATAAACATGGACTGTATTGCACAAGATACAAAATGTGTAAATAAAATGCAAGTTTGGATAACTAATTTGCTGTTTATTAATAACTTTTTACTGCAAATACAATATTTAACACACCAGCTAAAGGTCGGAAGGGTAAATAGAATAAGTTGCCATTTTAAACAATTTGTACAATGCCATAGCAATTATTATAAATTTTACTTTGTATCCTATATTTACCTATTTACTGTTCAAATTAAAATAAACACAAAAGACTTAAAACTATAATATGATACAGACTTTGTACACATAGGGTGGTCTTTTCGCTGTAAGCAATCTCTACTAGACAACTCAATATATACCTAAAAAATTATTTGATGAGGGAATCTTGCAGATTTATAAGACCACAAGCTGCCTTAATACACTCATCAAGAACTGGTATTGTATTGGAATGTACTACAGAATGAGGTTTCAATATGCTAAATTCACGGATTCTGCGTATCACTCTCTCTATATGAATTCTGAGACTCGCTACTTGTTTGGTTAATCTGGCTTCAGATTTTGTAAGTTTGGAACCGCTACTAACACTAGGAGGTCTTATCAAAGTAAAGTTTCTTTGTTTTAAATAAAGTTCTAGATGTTTGAAACCTCTGTCTGCTAAAATACAGGTACCAGGTTCCAAACTATCCAAAAAATTGCAGTGCTCTACTAAATTGACGTCACTAATCCTGCCTCCATATCCAGCAGATACAAAGCTGACTAGTCCATCTGGTGTACAAGCAACTAAATATTTAATCGTATTTGCTTTCTTGTATTCCGACCAGGTAAGTGCTTGACGGACAGCTATTGTTGGCTTCTGAATTTCAATTTCAAAGCAATCTATGATGCATGTAACTTGGTGAAATTTATGTCGGAAAGCAATGGGTAGGTTTAATTTTATTGTATTAGCACTAAAAGTTTTTATAAAAGCAGACAGGGCATTGCTTATTAGTGGTAACTTAGCAAGAAATATTTTACTGGTTTGTGCAAGTGATAATCCAAAATCATTAGCCAATTCAGAAAATGTTTTGTTGAGTCTTATTTTTGTCAAACATAACAAAATGTGCTGTTCTGTTATATGAGTATGCTTTCTTATAATTTCTATCAAAAAATAAAGTTCCTTAGGAATACCCAAGTACAGTCTACTATATTTTTTAATTTTAGACAGAGTATTTTGGTAATTTAACTTATGGTCTTCTAATTTTAATTCCTCAGGCAGACTACTGTCAGAAGTAGTCTTGGATTTTGATGGTGAAGGCCATTCACTTGCCGTAGATGGTGGTGTAAATGTCATTTCACTATCAGACTGATCTTCAAGCATAACAGATAATTTTCGTTTAGCGGATCTTGTGATTCCAGACGTACTTGCTTTATTATGTATTTGGCTTTCTTTAATATGAGGTGAAGTTGCAGTAGTCACACTAGTGTTTTTCAAAGGTGAGAGACACTGATGTTTTGTTTTCAGCTTGAACTGTGTAGATTTACTTCTGTAATGAGCTGATAGATTTGCTTGTGTTGATTTGTCCTCCTGTGATATTACTTGCACTTGGATGGACTGGTCAGTGGTCACTATTTGAACTTGGGTTGTTTTGTCTGCTTTATTATTCTCAGATCCAAAAATTTGAATATCTGGAAATGATAAAAAAAGAATATCAATAACTCAGATTGGTCCACAAAACAGGCAAGAGGATTTAATGTTGTGCTAAATAAAGTAGTACATTATATAATTAATAATCATTATTAGGCCCACAAAATAAGAGCGACGGGTCTAAAGGTGGATATAGTCTGAAGTGCTTTTAACTGCATACTGATTGAGTAGTCCCATATTACCTGACTGAGACGATTCTCCGGTCTCTTGAACTAAATCCAGCCTTTGTGTCATAGTACATGATAATAATTTGGATGGAATAGTTCCTGGTTTTATTTTTACTTGTTTCACGGACCCCATTATTTTATATTCCATGTAATTTTCCATATCTTCTTCCAACTGAAACAAAATGTATTAAATTTATTGAACTTTCTTTGTAGGTATTTAAATTTTATGGAACTAGAGGCCTACCCCGGCTGCACCTGGGGTATGTTTATACACTAAAATCTTCGGGAAGAATCACTCTATCTACTGGTGAAAACCTCACAAAAATCCGTTTAGTAGTTTTTGAGTTTATCGTGAAAAGACAGACGTGGCGATGGACTTTATTTTATAAATGTAAAGATGACAATTGACATGAACCTACAGGGCATAAAAGTAGTAAAACAATCAAAGAGAATATAATCACTACGTTAAACAGTATAAAGAGGGTGGAAGATTTATACAAGTTAGTTCCGTTAATCATTAAAGTTGGTTATTTACCTACCTGACAGGCAAAGTATTATTAGATTAAATGTAAAAGTTTACTTACATTAAAATGATCTTCACAAAGATGCAGTCGACTTTTAGTGGACAATGATTTAGGATCTCTGTTTACGAGTTCCAACCAAATATTTCTCATTGTTATATCGTCTGGTACTTTTACGAATAACTTTTCCGGAGTAATTTTGCTTGTGCTTTTGCAGCTCGGCGCCACACACCAATGATAGCGATTGTAATTCATAATTAATTATTAAATCAATTTATTTAATAACAAACACACAGCACAAGTAGTCACTAATATTTAAAAACTTGTGTGATCGTTTAGTTAGGTTAGGTTAGACGCGCGAGCATTTCCACCTGTCAGATTTTGTTTGTGCCATGATGACGTCACGTAATGTCGCACAGCGTTTTCGCGGGTAAATAAAAAGTTGTAATTTTAATTAATTTTTTTGGGGAGAAAGCGGGTGTATTTTGTCAAAATAAAAATTTTCGTTGCTTTTTACTTCGAAATCAACATTTTGAAGTATTTTGTCTAGCAGAGTATAGGACCCTATTACCCCTCATGTGATTGAGGGAGGCCCGTGCCCCAGCAGTGGGGACTTAAATGGGCTGACTATGACGATGAACTTGCCATTTATATATTTATTACAATGTATGAATGTCAAATATTGTATTGCTATTATTAACTAATCTATTTTGTTATAGTATGACCTGTAATTTGGTTGAAATAAATGATATTTAATTTAATTTAATTTTAATAGTTTGTTTTTGATTTATCATGCCATAAACACTTTTTAGAAAGTTGATGAATTTTGTATAAAAAAGTACAATATTAAAATCTAACCCTAAAAACGTTCATTTTCCTAACAGGACGCAGTCGACGGTGATTACTCAGATTTTCCGTTTACCTTCCTTTCTTTAAAAGTAAGTACTTAAATAAATAATAATAACTCGCTTACGTGAATCGCCATCTGTAGGTAGGTACTGTCGGACTGCCTCCGGAGCAAAGTAACTCTGATACATAATACGTTTATACGTTATATATATATTGTCGAATTGAGAACGTTTTCTTTTTTGAAGTCGGTTAAAAACAAAAATTTTTTCGTCTACCCGCCTAGATAAATCATAGATTTTATTTTCTTGACATGTCAGACGCAGACAAATATCTCCCGCCAATTTAGCTGTCATCCACCCAACATTTTAAAAGCTTACTTCCCATCGCCGAATCCATGAATCAACACGAGAAAACCCATCAACCACCCGTAGCGACTGTCTAATTAAAATAGCCACAAATCTACATTTCAACATTCTCGGATTGATATTTCAAACAGCTGTTTACACGAGCGTCCGCCATATTTACGAGCTGTCAAACTTGACGTATGGCCCCGTCTGTGGTTTGTTTATTTTTTTTAACTGCAGACATAACATGGCGAAGAAGGACGTAAGTTTAGGATAGGTAGGTATTAATGTGGGATATGCGTTAATCTTTGCCTAGTCATTTATGGTTCTTTGTTGGTAATTTACAGCCCTGCTGGTTTATGTTGAGCGCTGATTGTGTGAGCTACTGACAGCACCTTTAAAACCGATTGTCTTCATCCACGGGATTCTGGTGGTATTGAAACAAATACTCCGCGTGGGCTGATGCAATCCAAAGGTTTAAAATTAGTAACTAGTTGAGGAACAAATTTGGCGTTTATTTGTGCAGTGAAATGCCGTAAAGTGATCCTGATAAGAAAAATAGTTGAATCATTTCTAATCCAGACCGCTACTATTGTGTGTCGAGTGAGTTGTCAAAGACAACTTGCTTGGACCTAATTATATTTGATAGAAATGGGTGAGCCCTGCGTCTCATAGCCACTGCGACCAGTAGATGATCTTTTGTGGCAGCCCCGTAACCTATTACAGCCTCGTGTAGCTCCAGTTCCAGGATAAACCCGAGAATGGAGCTGATGGGGGAGCTCTTGATCTCGTCAGATGAGATCATGTTTGCTCCCAGGTGCCGGCTTCTGCAGCGGTGCAGCGCTATGCACTCGCCGAGGACGTGGATAATCGTTTCCTCGTCCTCGCGACAGAACCTGCAGATTTTGGTATCTGTAAGGCCCATGTTGTGCAGGTGCTTGTTTAATTTGCAGTGCCCTGTGAGGGTCCGAGTAAGTGCCCTAACATGTCCTCTACTCAGTTTTGTTATTTCTACAGCTCGTCTCTGATCCGAGCCTAATTGGACCTAATAGAGCTAAGAGTAGGTAGTATCGGCAGAATCTGTAGGTCGATAAAACGTAAAACACCGGCGTTTTATTGAGTGACTGTGACTTTGACTGACTTCGACTGTTGACTACCCACTTATTCTCAACATTGGCTAGATATCTTCGGGTAGAGCCATAATATCTTCATCCACATCAGCTTGACCCAGTCCACTGATAGATGTAGGCCTCTCTAATAGTTCACCACCGTTCGATCCTCGCCTGCCGCATCCAGTTCCTGTCAGCCATTTTGCGCAAGTCGTCAATCCACCAGAGAAGTTAGCACGAACCGAACATTCAAGAGTCAAATTCCTAGCGTAGGTACTACATTCCGAGTGAGAGGTAAGATAGTTATGATTGAGCTCCTGAGTTTTCATACAAATTGCTTACGCTGAGAACATCTCCCTCGAAACTGACTGATCACAGTGATTACCCCACTCACCACTCCCCCCTCCCCCCTCCCAGACAGACGAGCGCGACAGGGCAGCTGGCAGGCCCCAACCGGGGTAGAAGACTATGGTCGAAGACCGCCCCAACTGCGCGCAGTGTCAGGAGGCCTCGAATTGGAGCCCGAGAATTGGGCTCCAGGAGCCCAATTCTCGTGCTCGTGACTTTTATTTTCATACGACATATATCACTAAAACATAGTTTTTTTGTATGGTTTTCAGGTGATATCCGCCATGTTGTCAAAATATCACCAACCCGAGAATTGGGCTCGGACAACGGAGGTGATGCCTTGACATCGCTTCCGTTGTAATTGCAACTTGGGCTCTTCTCTTGCTTACCATCAGGCTGAGTATCTATACATTACTTATTAATTTAATTTTAATCTAAGTAGCTAGGTATAAGTAATATTTAAATCCTAAGGGCCGCTAAAAGGGGACCTTTTTAGCGCCTCTTATTTTTACTCAAATCCTTACTATCCTTTCCTTACTAATATTATAAAGGCGAAAGTTTGTTTGGATGGATGTATGGATGTTTGTTCCTCTTTCACGCAAAAACTACTAAACGGATTTTAATGAAACTTTACAGTAATGTAGCTTATAGATCAGAATAACACATAGGCTATAATTTATAAAGATATTGTGTGAACGCAGACGAAGTCGCGGGCAAAAGCTAGTTAGCTATAATGGACAACATTTCATATTTTTAACATGTCCATATTGTTTTTTTATATGAAAATAGACATAAAATGAACGGACCCATATTTTTTCTTTTTTCAAAATTTGTCCATTTTCATGCATAAAATAATTATTAAAATTCTTTATATTCTAAATAGACGTAAGCGCCAAATGACGTCATCGGACGGCTGAATCAGCGATATTCCTTTGCTTATCATTGTTTTAATAAAAAAAAGGTACTACTGTCAAAGGTAAATAATACTAGTGTCAACATTGTCAACGTCATTCATACATTCAACTTTGACAAGTTGTCTTTTTTTTGACAGTTGCATGTCATGGGTTTGGCATTTCGTAAATTTAAAACTATAATGTGCTAAGCAAAGAAATATTTTACATTCTGCCGTCCGATGACGTCATCTTACGTTTTTTAGTTTTTAATTTTTTTCTCAGTAAATAAGCAATATAAAAAATTAATAAATATATATTCGCGCAGTGGAAAAGTAAATAAAGAAATGGTATTTTTTGTTTCAGAGCTTAGCAATTTTGAAATGTTGTCCATTGTCGTGACACAGGGCCGGTTTCTGAATATTAAGAATTTGAAGTTAAGCACGACTTGAGCACAAACTTTGACAGTTGAGTCATGCTTCAACTGTCAAACTTTGTGTTCAAATCGTCGGCCGACAGAGCAATTTCGACGTTTGAAACTAAAACTTTTCATAGAAAATTTTCGAAAAGAGAATGATAACTACGCCGTGTGGTCCCCGGCAGAGTAGAATAGGCCACCCTCACTCTTACCGTGGTGTCGTAAAAGGCGACTAAGGTAAAGCTGCTGGCATGATCATCAGCACCCAGAGAAGGAAAACTCTGCATTTATATCTAAACCCTCGCCAACCCGTCTGCCAAGGTTGGTGAGTGAGTATCGCAACTACCCCTCATGTGATTGAGGGAGGCCCGTGCCCCAGCAGTGGGTACTTAAATGGGCTGACGATGATGACGATGATGACGATGAATGATAACTTCTCTATAACACCTTTTTAGTTATTATAAGACACACAACTATTTTTCTTAATTCTGCTAGCATTGAAAATACTTACACTTGCGGAAATTTTGGTCACCCTAAGGTGATAAAATCGATGACGTCTTCGATCATTCCTGTTAATTCGATTTTGTTTATTCTTGCTTCACCATTGTTCAAAAATAAATATAGACTTGTACAAAAATAGAGGTTTGTTATTCTTAGACCTGAAACGGCCTGAAGTTTTGTAGCTATGGGTAAAATAGACTCACTATTTTACCCATAGCTACAAAACTTCATAATAGATAAATAGATATTCTTTATTGCACAAAAAGAAAATACAAGCATGATACAACAACAACAGACAGTACAATAAGGCGGTCTTATCGCTTGTAGCGATTTCTTCCAGACAAACTTTGGGTAGAGGAAAGAAATATCGTATTCGTAATAAGGGAAGGCAGTGCAAAGTAGTTTAAAAAATGAAATTGAGAATGGCAGAAATATACATATTTTATATATTAATAATATAACATAACATTAATAATAATAAACAATACTACCTGTGCGGATAAAGAACGGGATCAGAAATGGCGATTGGCGGCGCATCTATTCACTTCTCGCTCGCTCACTATTTGCGTCTATACTCGCACTCGTGCGGTGCGAGTATAGACGCAAATAGTGTGCGAGCGAGAAGTGAATAGATGCGCCGTTATTTCTGATCCCATTCTTTATCCACACAGGTTGTACCTAATAATATATACATAGATAATTTATAACAAAAATTCAATAAAAATATTTCTTATAGATAGGTGATAATTTTGAAAAAGTATACTTATCTATACGTATACTTAGAACCTAGGGACCGTTACCGTGGGAGAGCCACGCTTCGACATGACTGGGCCGGCTCGACCGAATTGATACCACGGCCTCACAGAAAACCGGCGCGAAGTAGCACTGTGCTGTATTTCGCTGCGTGAGTGAGGGTACCGGAGGCCGGTAAACGGAAAGGGGGGTTTAAAGGTTGGCAGCACACTTGTGACTCCACTGGTGTCTATGGGCGGCGGAAGTCGCTTACTATTAGGCAATCTGTCTGCTCGTCTGGCACCTATCACATAAAAAAAGACCTCCTAGAACCGGCAGACGAAATCCGGATCGTCCAGTTACACGATGGGTCGATGACAACACTAAAATCGTGAGGACTACATGGATCCGAGCAGCTCAGGACCGGATATATTGGTGTAAAGGAAAGGAGGCCTATACTCAGCAGTGGGTACTACCGGGCTGTTGATGATGTTATCTATAGTGGACTTGGGTTGGGCAAGCTTGCTCCATCGCTGCTCATCTCTAGAATTCAGTGTGAAGCCGAAGCAAATCCATATCTCGACCTTGGGAGAGCCATACTGACTGACCGGATGGCGCAATTGGTAGCATTTGGCGCACCCTGCCTCTTACGCCAAAGGTCGTGGGTTCGATCCCCACCCTGGACAAACATTCGTGCGATGAACACTTATGTACTAACAACATTATGTACCATATTTTATGCAAATAAAATATTCTCATTCTTCTTATTCTAAAAACAAATCAAAAAGTAGTACCCAATTATAAAATAAATAAGTAGTTTAAATGTTTGCTAAGAGACTGCCACTCCGAAATTGTTTAAAATAGATCTGGTTTAGTAGCTAGCTGCTACAAGTCGCTTTAAAAGGCCGACAACGCATTAGCGATCTCTGTGATTTCGCAGATGTTCTTAGGCGGCGTTGATTACATTCCATCAGGTGACCCGCTTGCTCGTTTGTCGCCGTTGCGAAAGTCATGACATCAAAATCGATTTTTTTTTCAACACAACTCAACCAAACAAGTCGTAAAATGGATTTCAGGAAAACATTACGCTGAAAACTAAATTTTTAGCGGCAAGGTTAAGAATATTCTAGTCTGAAGCTGCCTAGTAAAATGTGTAGAATCCAAATTGGAAACTACTTGTATATACCAGGGGTGTACTTAGGGACAAAAATATTTGGGAAACAGTTTGGATGCAGTTTAGATGGCTGAAATCATCACTTTTTTTTAAATATCGCTCTACCCGAAGATAGTTTGCCAATGTCAGGTACCTTATTGAGTCCGTACGGCCGCAGAACGCTCGACGCGCTCGCCCCGGTCTTGGACCGGTGGCTTGAGCGTCACTACGGCGTAGTCTCCTTCCGGATGGTGCAGGTAATGACCGGGCATGGCTGCTTCGGTTATTACCTGCACAAAATCGGCAGGGAGGAGACGCCTTCGTGCCACACATGCGGCGACCCTGTGGACACGGCGCAGCACACCTTGGCGGTTTGTGTGCCGTGGGCAGGCTCGCCACGCATTGGTGGCAAAGGTCGGCCAGAGCCTAATATAGCGAGAGCTATATTAGGAAGTGAGGATGCCTGGAAGGCCTTTGCCGCATATTGCGAGCATGTGATGGAGGCGAAGGAGGCGGCGGAGCGCGAGCGAGAGGCTGACCCTCTCGCCCCCGCGATCCGCAAGGCACGTAGAGGGAGGAGACGACGCCAATACTTGCGTCTCCTTCCCCTGCGAGGAGCAAGTCCGCTGGTGCTTGGGGCTGTAACCCCACCACCGGCATTGCACGGACCTCCTCCTACGCCTGTTGGGGACAGCACGACTTTCTCGGCTGTCCCCATCCCTCCCCCCGCCCCCGGGGGGAGAAGCGCCATGCCCGCCGTGCAGGCGGGCGTCCCTGTCCGGGGGGTGACGTGGTGAAAGGCTCCGTGCTTTGGCCCCATGTCACTCACCCACCCATGGACAGATGAGGGAGAGTCCCAGGAGTTTTAGTCGGTATGCCTCTGGCCGGCTTCTCGTTAGGAGAAGCCGTCGCCAGAGGAGAGTCCGACATAACCCATCCGTTTACAGACGGATGGGTATGCGTAACGCATTTCTCCTGGGTCACCAAAAAAAAAAAAAGGTACCTTATTGAGAATAAGTAGGCAGTCAACAGTCGAAGTCAGTCAAAGTCACAGTCACTCAATAAAACGCGGCGTTTTTTACGATTCATCGACCTACGGATTCTGCGGATATCACTCTAAAAGCAATCTCGGGCAGACTCTATTAGGCCCAAGCAAGTTGTCACTAGACAACTCACTCGACACACAATAGCAGTGTTAAAAACGATATAATCCAACGATTCTAATTATTAGGATCACTTTGCGGCACTTCACTGCACAAATAATCACCAAATTTGAACACTAAGTACCACTAGACACTAATTTTAAACCTTTGAATTGCATCAGCTCACGCGACTTGTTTTAGCCCTATCCGCTAGTAAACCTGCAAACCATTTAGTTGGGCACACAAGCGACGCCAATCGATTTTAATTTTTAGCTACTATACCGGATCTATTTTAAACAATTTCGGGGTTACAATATCTCGGCAAACACTTAATACTAAATAACCATGCACAAATGTTGGGTCCGTTTTTGAACGCGAAAAATTGATTCACGTCAACAGTGCCCTACCCGTCACCTTAAGGCGACGGGTAGCCTAACCAGCGACACCAATCGATTTTAAGTGTTAGCTACTAAACCGCATCTATTTGAAACTATTTCGGGGTTACAACCTCTCGGCAAACACTTATACTATTTATTAAATTATTTTATATGATACCCATACTGTGGGAGTTGTGTTAAAACATAAAATCCAAATCTTTGTGACGGCGCGGCCATCTTGGATCGATTTTTATCCAACACAGCTAAGAACACTCCCTCCTAATGGACAACATTTCATATTTTTAACATGTCCATATTGTTTGTTTGTATGAAAATAGACATAAAATTAACAGACCCATATTTTTTCTTTTTTCAAAATTTGTCCATTTTCATGCATAAAATAATTACTGAAATTCTTTATATTCTAAATAGACGTAAGCGCCAAATGACGTCATCGGACGGCTGAATACAGCGATATTCCTTTGCTTATCATTGTTTTAATAAAAAAAAGGTACTACTGTCAAAGGTAAATAATACTAGTGTCAACATTGTCAACGTCATTCATTCATTCAACGTTGACAAGTTGTCTTTTTTTTTGACAGTTGCATGTCATGGGTTTTGCATTTCGTAAATTTAAAACTATAATGTGCAAAGCAAAGAAATATTTTACATTCTGCCGTCCGATGACGTCATCTTACGTTTTTTAGTTTTTAATTTTTTTCTCAGTATAAGCAATATAAAAAATGAATAAATATATATTCTAGGAGCGGAAAAGTAAATAAAGAATTGGTATTTTTTGTTTCAGATCTTAGCAATTTTGAAATGTTGTCCATTCATCTTTCAAACAAAAAAAAAACAACATCAACATCGGTTCATTTGTTCGGGCATAAGAAGCATCTCCTGGCTCCGTCCCTGTCCACATCTGCCTATCATCACCGCTATAGGCTGTCACATAAAAAGATACGACTGAATTAATTTACGACCGCTAAATAGACGAACCGCAGACAGTTAGTTATAACAGCTTGATTAAATATAGAAATTCACAACATCACATACATTGATCTGACTCCGAGATAGGTAGTTCAAGCACCTGTGTTACGGATATCAGAATCAACAGCGGAGTTACAAATAAATAAATAAATATTTCACATCATTACATACATTGATCTGACTCCGAGATAGGTAGCTCAAGCACCTGTGTTACGGATATCAGAATCAACAGCGGAGTTACAAATAAATAAATGAATATTTCACACCATCACATACATTGATCTGACTCCGAGATAGGCAGCTCAAGCACCTGTGTTACGGATATCAGAATCAACTGCGGAGTTACAAATTTATTTTATTTGATACAAAAATCCACAGCTCTTAATGTTAGACACAAAACTCTTATATACTATTAATAACTAAATAAATAAATAAATATTTCACAACATCACATACATTGATCTGACTCCGAGATAGGTAGCTCAAGCACCTGTGTTACGGATATCAGAATCAACAGCGGAGTTACAAATAAATAAATATTTCACACCATTACATACATTGATCTGACTCCGAGATAGGTAGCTCAAGCACCTGTGTTACGGATATCAGAACCAACACTTATTATTCCGCCGTTTTCTCAGTTTCTCGTAAAACGTAGTGATAACATTCTCTTTGGCCACAGGCTTCTACTTCTTTTTGATCATGTTTTATAATTTATTTATTTGGAACATCCACAATATAAACACAAGCATTTTACATAACAAGACAAGGGACTATTCTAGTGTTTTCATCAATTACAGACATACATTAATTAATAATAGGTACATACATTATAGGGTCATGATTTTAACCTGTACGTATGTATGTATATTGGCGCAGGGATATGATAAAAATGGGGATTTGATCAAATCCCTAAATTGGTTCAGTGAAATGACAAAAATAATTATGCTGTGTATTTGAAAGGTTTATTTGGTACGACATACCCCACATAGTTATTATAATCAGATGAGTGTAATTCAAGGAAATATTGATATAAAAAATCAACATTAATTTTATTAAAACAATATTTTTTTAATAATTAACAAAAACTTTTTGCTAGCATTTAAACCGAATATATTTTCAGAGGGAGGCTTATTAACGCATTCAGTGGTCTAATTGGTAGAACAGCCACCCGGATTGTGGAAGGTGTAGGTTCGAGTCCCGCCTGAACACGAGATGGTTTTTTAAGCTACCGAATTC
This sequence comes from Marasmia exigua, assembly GCA_019059595.1. NCBI lineage: Eukaryota > Metazoa > Arthropoda > Insecta > Lepidoptera > Crambidae > Marasmia > Marasmia exigua. The sequence goes on from CM032490.1 coordinate 9,287,625, forward strand.
CACGCGAGCGAAGCTGCTGGTGACCACTTTAGATCAGTGGTCGGTCATTTTATATGTATTTTAAGTAAGTATGTAAAAAGAAAAGTGTTAAATGTATATATTTGTAATTCCGATGTTGGTTCTGATATCCGTAACACAGGTGCTTAATCTTAAGCACCTGTGTTACGGATATCAGAACCAACATCGGAATAGATATTCAAAGAGATAGGTATCTACCTATCTCGGAGTCAGATCTATGTATGTGAAACGTCAAATGTGGGAGAGCCACGCTTAGGCATAAATGGGCCGGCTCGACCGCAGTGATACCACTGCCTCACAGAAGACCGGCGTGAAGCAGCGCCTGCGCTGTGTTTCGCCGTGTGAATGAGGTTACCGGAGGTGTAATGGGGGAGAAGGGGAAAAGGTTGGCAGCGCACTTGTGACTCCACTCTGGTGTTGCGGGTGTCCATGGGCGGCGGAATTGCTTCCCATCAGGTGATTCGTCTGCTCGTCTGTCACCTCTCATATAAAAAAAATGTGATGTGAAATATTTATGTATTTATATTTATCATGCCTATTGTCGCAGTCACCCACCGTTGCTTGTTGTTTGTCCCGAGTCAATAACCATGCGGCCGTGTCAATTGATCCACTCCTCACTCGACTCGGTGCTGGACTCGCGCCAACTAAGTATTTATACTGGAGGGTGGGGCTGACGACCACTGGGAGATGAGCGATGTAATATTTCGCACCCTCAGTAAAATACTGACCTAACTTAACATTTTAGGGAGTTGCCACACTGGCGGATGGTGAACGCGATTAAGGTGACGGGTACTCAATTAATTAAAGAGAACCCAGCTCATTAATCCAATTTCCAAAGGAACGTGTCTCTTTATTCACTTGACATTGGCAGAGTTGTCTCATAAGAGCAACACCAAGCCATAAAAAAAGGTGACGGGTAGATCATAAATCATAAATCTTTATTCGCTATAAACAGGGTGGTTACAAATACATGTAGATGTTACAGAATGTGCAGTCCTTATGCCTATTTAGTCTAGTATTAAGACATGCGAAATTTTCATTTTATTTTACTTAGTTATATAAACAAATATTATTTAAATTAAGAAGTTACATATGAATATAAATGTAGAACGTATACAGCGTGTGTATTTTATACGGGCGAATAATTAATCCAGCTATAATATCTGATCCTACGAATCGTATAAGATAATCATTTCATTAAATTTTGTGGTTAATTAGGTGTAATGATTTTTCTAAAGTGCAACCCAGCAGCAATGTATGCCGTCCAACTTTGTTTGACATGACAAGTGACATGAGTGTCATGACACTCGTATGACGTTTAGATACTTATGACTACGTTAATTGATGTTATTAACGTAAACTACCAGTGGATGCAATACATTGCGTGCTCAATTATTTTGTATGAAAAAAAAGTACCTTAATTTCCTAAAGAAATGTATGTAAACAGGTTCCCTAGGTCCGATAGTAATCGCCATTAAAATATTCGCCCGTATCAAATAAACACGCTGTATACTATGGAATCATTATCATGCATCTATTATAATTCGGGCACACTACCGACGTCAATCGATTCGAATTAGCTAGAATTTATCTACTAAACCGGATATATTTTAAACAATTTCGAGGTTACAACCTCTCGGCAAACACTTATACTATTTATAAAATAACCATGCAAAAATGTTGGCTCCAACGAGTACGCGACAAATTATTTCACGCCAAAAGTGGCCGCTTTTGGCGTGAAATAATTTTTTAAATCAATTTTTCGCGTACATTGACTGACCCAACATTTGTGCATGGTTATTTAATAAATAGTATAAGTGTTGCCGAGAGGTTGTAACCCCGAAATTGTTTAAAATAGATCCGGTTTAGTAGCTTAAAATTAAAATCTATTGGCGTCGCTAGTGTGCCCTACCGGTCACCTTAATTAAGCCTGTGGGTCAACTAAACTCAAAGCGCGCCAACCCCAGCAGTGCCCTGAAGGCATTATTATATTGAATACGCGGGATGTTATAGCCTATAATAACACCCTAATAATTTCAATTATCATCATCATTATCATTTCAGTCAACAGACGTCTACTGCTGGACATAGGCCTCCCCCCAATGTTCTCCACACAGATCGGTCCTGTGCCACCCGCATCCAATGGATTCCCAACCTTCACCAGATCGTCGGTCCACCTTGTGGGGGGCGCCACGACTGCGACTTCCTGTACGTGGCCTCCACTCGAGGACCCTTTCGCCCCAACGGCTGTCTGTTCTCCTCGCTATGCGCCCTGCCCATAGCTATTTGAGGCATATATTTAAAGCCTATAACACCCTGCGTATTCAATACAATAATGCCTTCAGGGCATTACTGGGGCTGACCCTGCGGTAGAGCTATAGAAATCATCGCATCGCTGCCACAGGACGGCGCACCCTCACCGAACATCGTCCTAAGTGCGCGACGAAATTAGACATTTATGAAAACTAACCTTGAGATTGATAATATTGTTTTAAAAATGAATTCACAACTTATTTATAGGTTTTCAAAACGTTTTTATGCTGTTTTAAAATGTTTCTGATGGTTTTAGTGGCAGAACATTTTGAATTTTTTTTTTTGGTCAATAAGCCAACGCTTGACCACAATCGCACCTGATGGAAAGCGACGATGAGGTCTAGGATGATACGCGTTTGCCTAAAAGATGCCTGTTCACTCTTGCCAGATAACCTGGGAAAAGGGCAGGAGGATGATGATGATTTAGTCCATTAAATTAATTTATTTATACGGGAGGAACGTCGTTGTTTCGCTACCTACTAAGTTTTACTGTAATACCTACGTACCAATTTTGAAAATATGAGACACAAAAAGCAAAAAAAAAAATCTGTGAAAAAATAATCGAGTCGAAAACTGGCCTGACCGATTTTTTTGAGTTCCACTTTTTACCAATAGATGGCGCTAGGTGTCGATTATATCACGCTAGTGTTTCGCCTATTCGGATTACCTAAGCGTTGCTGCTGTCTTTAGAATATTCCTCCATAGACTAACTTATATATATAGAGGCATCATTCGGCTAGCCAATGCTAGCGTCATCTAGAGGAAACAATACCCAAATCCTTATGTATGTAGTTACAGTCACCCTCGAGAATCAGTCAGGGAGACGATTAAATAAAATATCAGAAATAATATTATTTGCTATTTATTCAACGAATTTCTCATATCTTCTAGATCTCTGCTATATTTCCCATACTTTTTTAATATTGCTAATGTGGGCAGGCGGCTTGAAGTCATTGTTTCGGAAACACGCGCGATGTAAAAATGCAGTGACATCTACCGCAACAACTCCGAACCATTTGCTTGATTGCTTTTTAACACACATCAAAAAAAGAAGGAGGTTCTCATTCAAGCTATATCCTTTTACAAGCTCCATCTAACGAAAACCACTGACCTATTTTTCTCTTACAACGGAAAATGCTGAGTCAAATGACCCTTTCCTCCTCTTTATTAATAGTGTTACGACTATGTGCCCCTGCATGGTTATTCCTCGTGCTCCATATCTCATATGCACAGTCGACCGAACATTCTACCCGTTGATTCGATTAGAACGTAGTAGAAAGAAATGGAATAATCTCGAACGTTCTAGAAAAATCTACTAATATCCAGATACCCTAGTCGTACTATGCGGTCGAAAGTTTGAGAAGCTTTGAATCGAAATTTCTAGAAAGTAGTAGAAAGAAATGGAATAATGTCGAACGTTCTAGAAAAAACTACTGATCTCCTGATACCCTAGTCGCAGTATGCGGTCGAAAGTTCGAGAAGCTTTGACTTGAAATTTCTAGTAACAAGAATCTAGAAATTTTAGATTTCGAGAACGTCCTAGGAAGTTCGAACAAATGAACAGCGCGAGTATAAAAGCGGGTCGTCTTAGCCCGTCGAGTCAGTTCCGATTTGGAAAGCGAAGCGACTTAGTCTCCTGCGTATTAGGAGTGAAAAAGCGAATAACCTGCGAAGTATTTAGAAAGTGCTAATTAAGTGAGATAAGTGTGTAATTGTTTATTTTATTTTATTTTATTTATTAGGACAACCAACAAGACACACACTACAACAATTCCTAAAATTAACGCAGTAAATAATGGACAACATTTCAAAATTGCTAAGCTCTGAAACAAAAAATACCAATTCTTTGTTTACTTTTCCGCTGCTCGAATATATATTTATTAATTTTTTATATTGCTTATTTACTGAGAAAAAAATTTAAAACTAAAAAACGTAAGATGACGTCATCGGACGGCAGAATGTAAAATATTTCTTTGCTTAGCGCATTATAGTTTTAAATTTACGAAATGCCAAACCCATGACATGTAACTGTAAAAAAAAAAGACAACTTGTCAACGTTGAATGTATGAATGACGTTGACAATGTTGACACTAGTATTATTTACCTTTGACAGTAGTACCTTTTTAGGGTTCCGTAGCCAAAATGGCAAAAACGGAACCCTTATAGTTTCGTCATGTCCGTCTGTCCGTCTGTCCGTCTGTCCGTCTGTCACAGCCGATTTACTCGGAAACTATAAGTACTACAGTGATGAAATTTGATGGGAATATGTGTTGTATGAACCGCTACAAAAATATGACACTAAATAGTAAAAAAAAGAATTGGGGGTGGGGCCCCCCATACATGTAACTGAGGGATGAAATTTTTTTTTTCGATGTACATACCCGTGTGGGGTATCAATGGAAAGGTCTTTTAAAATGATATAAAGTTTTCTAAAAAACATTTTTCTTAAAGTGAACGGTTTTTGAGATATCAGCTCTCAAAGTCGTAAAAAGTATGTCCCCCCCCCTCTATTTTTATAACTACGGGGTATAAAATTCTAAAAAAAATAGAGGTGATGCATGCTAATTAACTCATTCAACGATTTTTGGTTTGATCAAAGTATCTCTTATAGTTTTTGAGATAGGTTGATTTAACTGTAATTTTGGACTTTGCTGCTACGGAACCCTTTGTGCGCGAGCCCGACTCGCACTTGGCCGGTTTTTTTTTTATTAAAACAATGATAAGCAAAGGAATATCGCTGTATTCAGCCGTCCGATGACGTCATTTGGCGCTTACGTCTATTTAGAATATAAAGAATTTCAATAATTATTTTATGCATGAAAATGGCCAAATTTTGAAAAAAGAAAAAATATGGGTCTGTTCATTTTATGTCTATTTTCATATAAAAAAACAATATGGACATGTTAAAAATATGAAATGTTGTCCATTCTAAGTGCACTGTCTTAATTATAGGTTGCCACGGCATGCAAGATGGACTTATAATAAAAAAGGAAATTACTTAACTTAAATTTCTTACAAACCTAAAATCGAATTCTAGGACTAAACAGTATACAGACTTAAACTGACGCTGGTGAAAGAGACGCAACAATATTACGTTTAAACGCAAGTGGCTTATCCAAAAAAATGTCAATATCAACGTCTTTAAATTGATTATACTGACGCTGAAGCCTGTTGATGGTTGAATGGTGGCCGAGGTTCGTCTTGCTGCCCCTTATCGAAAACAGAGTATATCTGCTCGCGCGAGGAAGCATTACTGGGTCACTCGCCATATAGCCCAGACCTCGCACCCTGCGATTTTTTTTATTTCCAAAAATAAAAGGAAAACGTTTCACGGACGCCGAAGAAGCAGTAACTGCGTATAAAAAGGCCGTCGAAGAGACTCCTAAAGAAGAGTGGGCCAAGTGCTTTTCTCAGGTGGTTTCATCGAATGCAGCGATGTATTAATGTGAAGGGACACTATTTTGAAAAGATATAATAAAAGTAACAACTTGCTAAATTGTTCAGTTTTTGATTTTCTAAGAACTTTCAGTGTCGCCCTCGTATCTTATTAAATTTATAGCAACTTTTGTTGAGAAACCATTTTCATATAGCTATCGAACAAAGCTATCTCGCGATGCGCACTAACTAATGAGGGCTGACGTCACGCCTCGCGTCGCTGTTTGTAAAGATCGTTTTGGGCAAGTCTATTTTAAGTGATTTTCAAATTGTCCTATCTCGAAGAGTTTCCAAGCTAACAAACTATTCTTTCACCTATGTTTTCACTTTTGAGGGGTTCTTATATTACCAAGAGAGAGAAAAATAGGACACAAGCCTATTGTGGAAAATAAATACTCAAAAGTAACTTTTATACAATCGCCTATATTTTAAATACAACATTAAATTAAAAGTTGATGGAATTCCGCCATTTTGGTAGAACGAATGACTTGACAAAATGGCGCCACTTTATCAAGATGGCTGCTACACTATGGTCTTAAATCTAGTGGTGTTCGTCGGGTTTACTTTTTGCCTGCAACCATTTCTTCAAGTGATTTCAGCTCGGCTGAAAAATAGAAAAAAAAAGAACAGTTATTTTCTATCCACAATGTCCAATAATTATTATAAATACTCCAATAATTATTATAATAATTATTACATATACTCTCACAAAGACAATATATGAGTATTTCATTCATTAATCAGGAATGAACCGTGGGAGAGCCACGCTTCGGCATGAATGGGCCGGCTCGACCAGACTGATACCACGGCCTCACAGAAAGCCGGCGTAAAGCAGCACTGTGCTGTGTTTCGCTTCGTGAGGGTACCGGAGGCCCAATCCTGGGGAAAGGCCATGGGTGGTGGCAATCGCTTACCATCAGGTGATCCGTCTGTTCCTCTGCCACCTATCAAGAAAATTAAAATCATCTTAGCGTGTAACTATCAGTTGCGTCCAAAGCTGCCGCTATGGAGCCCGGGGTACTATTGGACCATTATTCTTGATTTGGGGAGTCTGGTAATTACAAGCAAGCGACTGCCGTCTGACCTTCGTAACCCTTTAACAGGGGAACCAGACCAATTGAAGCATGGTTACACGTTCCAGTAACTATCGGTAACGTGCAGGTTTCCTCAACGATGTTTTCCATCAACGTCCAGCTAATGGTAGAAATACGCACATAGATTTAAAAAATTTAGAGGTTGCGAACCCGGAACCCGGCAGCCGGCGTTCCTTTCCAAGAAAATGTTAGCATTTGCTTGGATTTATTTGGAAATGGATTATGGATTAATCTGTATGGCTTGATATGATGATTATTGATCATACAACATTGTTTGAAAGTTTGGCGATTAAAAAGAGTTACTGGCGAGTTTTAAAAAGAGTCATCGCATAGATATTTTTTTTAGTATATTTTATGTCATCATCATCATTTCAGTCAATAGACGTCCACTGCTGGACATAGGCCTCCCCCAATGTTCTCCACACAGATAGGTCCTGTGCCGCCCGCATCCAATTGATTCCCGCGACCTTCACCAGATCGTCGGTCCACCTTGTAGGAGGCCTGCCACGGCTGCGACTTCCTGTACTATTTTATGTATCAACATACATATATATGTATTAACATGTAAATTATACATAAGTATAAATAGTTTTAAATAAGTACAAAGCATAAATACACACAATTACTATTACTATTTATACATAAGTATAAATAGTTTTAAATTATTCAAATGTATGACGATTTGTATCTGCTATCCTAAGCCTAAGCCTATCATCACATCATCATCATATCAGCCCACATGCAACCACTGCTGAGTACAGGCCTCTTCACTATCACACAACTCCCTTCGGTCCCCTGTCAGCCTTATTCATTGTTTCCCCACTGCCGTTACAATATCGTCGGATCATCGGGCAGGTGGTCTACCCTCAGGAACGTCGCCCCATTCTTGGCAGCCATTCGGTAAGCTATAGTCCACCTATCATCTTTACGCCTTGCCAGGTGTACTGCCCATCTCCACTTTAGCTCACACACTCGCGTCCCAACGCCTACTACCCTGCTTCTCTTTCGGATTTCATTGTTGGGTACGCGGTCTCGCAAAGAGAGGCCGGGCAAGGAACAAGCCTATACAAATAAAGAATTATTTCATTGATGCATGTCGCGTGATACTATATGTTCAACCACCGCATCCAAACTTTTTTCTTTCAATCTTTATCTTATTTATTATTCAGCTTACATGTCGCGGCAGATAAGTATATCGCTGGCCGTTAGTTGGCGCACTAGTAAAATAGCGCACTTATGCTAAAAATTCTGAGCACTCAAAACTCAGCTTGGCGCAGCTAAGTATGCTTACAGACCAGTCCAAAGCGCACGCAATTTATGAAAAGATAAAAAGAATCGAGCATAGAATGGGTTATGAAAATTAACCCGACCGAGGCGTAAACGCTAAGCCAGGCGCCACACCTTAGCCAGTACGCGAACCAGAGGGGCAATTCTCGCGCTCTCTGCCAATTTTTTTTTATACTGGCACAGTATATGGGCTCTCCTCAGCCTGATGGTAAGCAAGAGAAGAGCCGAAGTTGCAATTGCAACGGAAGCGATGTTAAGGCATCACCTCCGTTGGTACCGCCATACTGGCCCGCGTATTTAGAGATTCCATACATTCGTCCGTACAAATGTCTAACTAGTCTTTAATATCGAGTGCTCGAGGGATAGGCCCTCTGGGGGCAATTCTGCTACAGAATAGGCCCTCTGGGGGGCAATTCTGCTACAGAATAGGCCCTCTGGGGGACAATTCTGAAGTCGATTTTTTCTTAATTGATATTTCACACATTCATCCATACAAATCTCCAATTGGATGGCTTATTCTCGTGCATTATATATTAGAGAAAGAAAAAACTGCCTAATAGAAAACCTCCTCCTTTTTTCGAAGTCGGATAACAGTAGGTACAGTGGCGCTTCTAATTACATTTTCTTAATTCTTGCTAGAGATGATTGGGACATGAATTGCGTGTGCAAAATAACTTTCAAATTCTTTTTATTTAAAATGTCTTGATCAATTTTTCATTTATCGAAAAAAAATATGTAATCAGTAAAAATCTGTAGGTCCAGCACCACTGTAATGTAAAAGAGCTTTAAATATAATATCGTCCAACCGATTGAGGCTACTGCGGCCAATCTCAATGATCATCCACGTATGCGGGATATGTTATATTGCTCAAGTTGTGTCCACAAACACAAGTGCACTGTCTACTCCCTTACCCTCACATTCCCATGGCACACTGGTGTGACATGACCGAAGAGGGATCAGGTGCAGGTCTAACGGCTTAACGTGCTTTCCAAGGCACAGGGGTAAAATACCGCTCAGAAGAGGGCGCGCGCGCTGCGTGACGATCCACTTTTAAGTTGCTCCTGTATTATTCTATGTTTAAAAATAGTTAAAGCATTTATTTCAATCAAAGTTTTATACTCATCGATAGATCAACATCTTTGGCTAAGGAAAATCAATCAAAGTCAAATAAATCTTCAATAGCTGTACCAGAATAGTGATAAAACAGTGTCAAATTTCGTTCGTGCAGTGGCAGTGACTCACAGTGTTCAAAGCATTAACGGCTCCGACGACGGCTAATTTGTGCCTACTGTTAATGAGTCACTACATAACTACATTCGAGGTCCTTTGCACGAAAAAGCGGAAGGCTTATTTCGCGCCCCTTGACAAGTAACGTCGCAGCTCCGTGGCGTAGCCCGCGGTGCGTTCGGAGGACGGGAGTTCGAATCCGGCAGGGGCACATCGCACTTTTTATATATTTTTGTTGCTTTTTTTTTTTCTATTATTGTTGTCTCTTAACATATAAAAGAAATA